>CM057810.1:58355161-58955161 GCA_030067965.1 Latrodectus elegans | reverse complement strand
TTCAATATTTCGGAGAAAAGTTAAAAATTTATAAACTGAAAAACAAAGTTTGGAAGACTCTCCCGAGATAAAAGTTTGTTAATAGAAACAACACATGTATTATTAAGCTCTTAAAACTATGAAATGCATTAGAATGTACAATTGCAAAAAAGAATATGATAACAGTGAGCATTAATCATTTGATAAAAAAAAAGAGAAAGAAGTTGATAAGTTGAATAACATTTGAAACGAAATGATTTCATTTCAATTAATTGCCAAGAAGAAATAGTGATTTTGAATTCATGAAAGGTTTTACACAATACTAATTCTACTAAAAACAGAGCATTAAATGAATATATGCTATTTAATAATGCTAACAACATTAACTTTCGATGAATATCTTATGTAATTGTTTTTTTTATATTATTTATGTAGTTAAGTTTATAATTAATTTTTTCAGAGTGCTTTGAAAAATTATAACTCTCAACGTTCTTTTAAAATATATTAATTTCAACCAGTCATAAGACCAGTCATTCTTATGACTGGTTGAAATTAATATATTTTAAAAGAATATATTTTATATATTAATTACACATTTTATACATAAAGAATACATATTTTATACATAAAGAATTGTTATTTTTTAAATTTTATTAATTGTTTGTTATAAAAAAAACACTATATACAAAAATTAGGTGATATTTTTAAAAAGTTTCTTTTTTACATAAAATTTCTTTTTTTCAAAGCTTTTGTAAATGAGGGAAGCATTTGGTTCTAACATTAAATTAAACAATAATAGTTCAATTACTTTTACATGATATCAAAAATTATTTTTTTAAAAAATTTTCAGAGGAGAGAATTATTTCAGATATGTTCATTTTTCTAAAATTATTTTAACTGAAACTAATGCAGTTTTCTTTTATTCATAAAAACATTAACATTATAAAACAAAAATGCAGTGTTTTAAGTCAACATTATCATTTTTATTTTTCTTATAAACTATACAAGTTGTTTCAATTAGAATAGAAAAAAATATGAATTATGAGCAAGAACATTATTTGCACTATATTTAAAAATGTGCTATACACTTATGGTTGCATTCGTAAAGCCCCATCTAATCGGATAACACATCCATTTAACATAGGATTTTCGATTATTGATTGGACTAAATGTGCATATTCATCGGGATGCCCAAGGCGTTTGGGAAATGGAACATCCTTGGCTAATTCTAGTCGTACATTCTCAGGAAGACCTCTCAGTAATGGAGTATCGAATAAACCTAAAATAAATAATGTATAATGTAAATGAGTTAAAGGCTTCAAGGTATTCTTTAAACAATATACAAAGCTACTGAAATAATTAAATAAATAAATTTAACAAATCAAAAACTGTCACATCATACAAGATATTACTCATATTATGAAATCACGATTTATTTAAAGACATAAAAGACAATAACAAAAATTAAAGTTTTTACAATAAAATTAAGAAAATAGTTAATAAAACTGCAAAATATAATAATTTTAATGCACAAATTATTTATTCTATATTATAAGTTCTTATTTGATTTCAAAATGTTAAGCTATCATCTGTTAGCTGTCTACATCTTTCATAATTTGAATAACACTGTTAAATAGTAATAAACATGCAATGATTTAACTTTTGTTGGAATATGCTTGTGAAAGAAAAAATTTAAAAAAAAAAAAAAAAAAAAAAGTAGGCTATATTTATGCACGGCAGGGGAAAAAAGTGAACTTGTAAACACGCAAACATATTGAAAGAGAAGAGCACAATTACCACAATAAGTTTACAAAATACATTGTCACAAAATTTAAATTCACTATTTAATGGTTTGAATAATAATAATATAATGGTAGAATTGCACTCTTTAGAGTAAAATCTTCTTTTCAATTCCAGAAAGTGTTGTGTAATAAAATATAAATGCTGGATTTTTGTTTTCTGCAAGCATATCTGCAAAGATAGGTATGTGGCATTTTTCTAAGTTTTCTCTCTTGTAACTGCAAATATAGGTTACTATTTGTAAAGTCTTTGATAATATTCAGTGAACATGAAGAAACTTTACAACAATCTGAAGCTTTTAAGTTGTCCATTGACAATCATGCACTTTAATTTACAATAAATTGTAAATTAAAATTAACATTAGATAGTTTCATGCAACAAAACTTGAAAATACTGCACATCCGAACTTCTCAAAAAATGTTAGATTAAATCGGATTTAATTTTGGAGAAACATTTCACTATCAGTTAATGATAGAAATCTTTAATATACTTAATAATTTCTCAAAAAATAGTGAGCTCAATATTTTGGTACAGCAATTAAGTCATTATTTTCATTTCAAAGAATTTTAAACTATTTAAAAATTTATTTTAATATGAAATTATATGTTCAAATTACAGAATATAATATAGTATATTCTATAATAATAGAGTACTATCTGGGATATAAAAGTTGACACCCCTTTGCCAAATAGGAATTTTTTCTGATGATATGCTCTGGAATTAACTAAACTGGAAAGTTTTCTAAATGATACTTTGGTTAAATTATATTGTTTTACAAAGGATCACATAAAGTACTTTAAAATCTTTAACCTGCCTTTTCACAACTAATAGAAACCTATTCAATTATCAACATGAAAAATTATCTAAAGGAACAAATGCTCCAATCAACCAAGACTCCTAATTATTTGGGGGGGTCTATTTAGGTACTAAAATTAACTGCAGTAAACACATTAATAATTTATGTGAAAGAGGTAGAAGGATACATCAGTTCTTTAAATACATTTCTGGCAGGGATTGGGGTGTGGATGCAAAGACTCTCAAAATGACATACACTGCTTTTATCCAACCACTTCTTGAATATGGTAATCAGTTGAATATGGCTACCAGATTTAACAGGTTGCTGAGGCTTCTAACTTGGAAAAATTAGAGAAAATGGTGCTTTTTGTCATTTTTCTATGTTAGAAGATTCAGAAGAATTATGACAACTTTTTTATTTCAGAAAATCCTCTATTAAAAAAACTGAATTCTCCATAAAATAACTTTTTGCTGTGTACGTATTCACATAGAACATATTTTTATAACAGGAACACTACTGATTTTTTTAAATCCATGATAGCTGGAACCTAATTAATCTTCTAAGTATTTCACAAATTTAAAAAACTTGTTTGTAATCTACAATTTTATTACAGTAGATGCTATTTAGATAGCTGAACCTTTGATTTATGAGCACTCACAATTTCATGAACTTGTCTCTGAAATCTTAAATTTTGTTTTTAAAATCTTAAATTGTGGATCACATTATTGAAGTTTCATTTCCCAATCATTTGAAATTTTATGTCAGTAACTAATTTTATGTCAATGTTATGCACAAGCACAGAATTGTTTAAAGGCATCATTATGTTAAAAAAATTCAGTCTTCCGCCATATAGCATAACTCTTTCAAAATTGATCAAATTTTAAGGTCACATGATCATTTGAGAGTAGTATTTTATTTAACCACACTCACAACTAATATGATTGTATTTGTTATTAGTTTTAAAATCTTGGAAAAAAAAAAAAAAAAAAAGGGAACACATGAAAACTTGTTAATTATTTTTCTAATTTGAGAGATTCATTTTTTATAGAAAATATTTCATTTTTGAAGGAGCTTTAAAGGAATTTAAGGAAATTCCTTTAAAACTTCTTCAAAAGAAAAAAAAAAAAAAAAAAAAAAAAAGATAAAAAATAAGGAATTTAAGAAAGACTACATTTTCTGTATGATGAAGTTTGAGGATTTACATCTTAACCTCTTGAGGACCGCCGCCCCGAGAATGAAGCGCACTCACGGGACCGAACGCTCCGAAGTGGAGCCTTCGCCACCGGCCCACGCATTTTTAGCAGTTAAGCCTACTTTTACAAAAAAATTCGTAGAAAATCATCATTTTAATAAAAAGACTCCAATTTTACAAATTATATATATATACTGTATTGCTACTTAATACTATTAAAATAAAAAATATAACGTTTGTAAAATCTCCGTATCACTTCCAGTATATATACAACAGTTCCATATATAACCCGTCAGCGATTCGCATAATTTATATATTTTAATTCCATACCTCGACCTTTTTGAGGGTATGTACTGGCGAAAACTTAAACGCCCTTTCCACCCGAAAAGAGTTTCATCAATACATATATTTCTTTCAGGCGTAAGTAACGACTTGAAATTTTCTATAAGTACGGTTAGTAGCGGCTTAATTTTCTCCAATTTTTTTACTTGAGGATTGGAAGTGAAATGCAGGAATCGCATAATTTCTAAAAATCTGTTCCTTGACATAGCCATACTAAAAAATGGTGTTGAAAATATGGCATTTGTGGAAAAATACATTTTAAAATTCGGTTTCTTAATTATGCTCATTAGAATTACTAATGCCAGAAAAATCATCAGTTCATCACTTGTCACGTTCTGGAGCGACTTGGTAGGGCAGCTAGTTGAGGGTCCAGGTTCATTTTGTTTCTTTTCGAATATTTTTGCGCAAAATCGTTTGTTTCATTCACAATGACATCTATAATTTTGTCATCAAAAACAGATTAAAAAATCCAGTTCACTAACTGTTTGCACATCATTTATATTTGGACCAGTTCTCTCTGAAAAATTCATCTTCGTAACGATTTTACTTTAGAAGACCAACTTTTGCAGGTTCAGAGCAAGCATCCTCTTCATAATCATATTCCTCTGTGTCTGAGGAATATGAACCTTCTGATTCACTGTTATAAGAAATATCACTATCACTATCGTCACTAAACTCAGAATCACTTTCATTCATAATTTTACTTATTTCACTCTCAGATAGGTATCTCGGTCTCTTAGCCATGGCTGTGAATTGAAAATGAATATAATCCCATCACATGCCCCAAAATTTCTCTGAAACACACCAATAAAAAAAGCCGCCAAAACCGAACACCACCCATACATATTTTACCCCCTTTGCAATAATCCGCTGGATGTACTCCCCCATATTCTCCTAATGAAAAAACAAAGCAATAAACAAGAACGCCGTGTCCCTTTAACTCACACGTGCTCTTTCAAACAGCTGTGTTTCTCAGTTTGTTTATATTAACAGATCTCTCAGTCGAGAGAACCACCGAACAGAAACTAACACCCGTACATGAAGGTCAGATGCCGTATGCCTCGACCGTTGTAAAAACTGTTGCAGTTTAGCGCCATCTGTAGGATTTAAAAATTCAAACACATCGTTCCGTTTTCAAAATACGCATACGTGACGCTGGGCCCACAATGTTTATCGGAGCGCGTCGCGTGGAAGGAGCGCTGGGCTGATGAGTGTGGAATTGTTGCGTCGCGCATACGAGACATTGGTCGCGAACGGGTTAAACATAAAAAATCGAAAACCTTATAATCTATACTTCAAAGATTAAGTTTCAGTCTATCAAGTTGGATAAAAGAAATATCAACAAATCTTTCCAAGTGAATCAATAAAAATGAAATAAATAAATAAATAAAAAAAAGGTAGGAAAATATTAGTTACCTGGAGCTATAGTGCAGCAACGAATACCTTCACATTCAAGATCTCTTGCCAAAGGTAAAGTCATTCCAACAATTCCTCCCTTACTTGCTGAATATGCAACTTGCCCTCTTTGACCATCATAAGCTGCAACACTAGCAGTGTTAACTATAACACCTTTTTGACCATCTTCATCTGGTTGATTTTTTGACATTAATCCAACAGCCAATCGAATGATATTAAAAGAACCAATTGTATTTACCTGTCAGTAAAAAATATTAATGTGATAAACACAGTTTTTTTATTGAAAATATAATTTTATTAAAATTTTCTATTTTTCTCAGAATACAAAACTGGGAATAACATATGAGTAAACATAAGAATATGCACAAGAGTACTTTTTAAAAGTTTTTTTAAACAAAAATAATTTAGTTTTTATTTATTTTTTAATATTATAGATAAATAAGGAAGAAAAGGTGAAAATTCAAACCATGCAAAATTATAAATACACAGTAACAGATTGTTTTTTTTTGTAACATATTATTTATAGAATGAACATTTTTTGTAAAACGTTTTCTTATGGAACTTCTGAACACTAAATGCAAATAATTATTAAAAAATAATAATAAAACAGTACTTCAAAATATTTGATAAAAACAAAAGTAAGTAAATTTAGTTTAATAGAAAAACTAATTTCTTAACATGTACATGTTTTCTTAAGCTCTTTAAATTAAAAATGTTTTTCCATATCAATGATTGATTTTATTTACATTACGTAAATTTAGACTTAAGCCTTTTATTGAATAAAAAAAGTTTTAAAAATATTTTTACACAATTACATAAATTAAAATTTTTTAATAGGAATACTATCAAAAAATTAACTAGATAATTTGTTCCTTCTAACTACTTGCCCACACTAGTTAAAAATATGAATTGGCAATTAGGGATCATTATTTATCTAAAAATATTTCTGACTGAATAAAAATATGCAATTCTCATTTTGTTTATAATTCATATTTTAAGATATAAAAACTTTTCTATTTTATAATTTAATATTAAACATCTTTTTACATTTATACATAATTTTTTAAACTAGATAAATAAAATTAGCATCAACAGGTTTCACATATTAAAGAAATAAATTCCAAGAGCTTTAAAAAATTCTTTGAGTTATTAACATTCAAACTTTAAACAAATATAATATGATCAGTTTACTTTTAGCTAGTCATAGATAAAATTTAAAAATATTCTAATCAAATAAAAATCAATGATAATTTTCATATTTATAAAAGAGTAAAACTAATTAATATTGCAGTTACTATTCCATTTATTATATTTATAGATTATAACTATAATAATGAACATTTTACATGTTTTAACAAGCCTCGCATTTTATTAATATCAATAAATGTTTAACAAATATTTCCATTTTTTTGGTCACTCAAAATTTAAAGTATCATTTTTCCATTGTTGGCAAATGATAGAATAAAACAGGAATTACCTATAGATTTAAAAAAAAAAAAAAGAAAAAAAAAAGACTTATTATATTTCCTTTAGGTTCCGGTATAATTTTTTATTATGCTAATTTTTTAAAGCACATATCAGATCATTAGCAATCATTATATATACAATAAAAATATAAATTTAATATACAAAACAGAAAATTCCTCGTTTGATAATGTATAATTACATTCAATACTTATAGGTACAATATTGGCTACAATAATTCAATAGCTTATATTTTCACCCAGATTTTGCAAAAGGATTCTGTAAAATTTTTTAAATGGTAATTTCAAAGATTTTATTTAAAGTGTGTATCAATGTACACATTTCAAATAAAATCTTTGCTAAATTAATCTAAGAAAGCACCCTCCAATGTCAAGACACATTTACTGTTGAGTATTAGACAGAAATGAATTCTTTGTACATTTATCTCCTATCCTGAAAATTAATACATCCAACAGAAATATCTAAAGAAGCTGAAATTAAAAAACTGTTAATATTAAGAACTTAATGCATATATACAACTGCTGTTATTTTGATTGAAAATTTATTTTAATATTAAAAAATCATCAGAAAGAATTCAACTAGCATAAACAAAAAAATTATTATATACACTAAAAAAAATAAATAAATAAATAAATAAATAAATGTCCATTAAAATTATACAGAATGGCAATGTATTTACAACAGTAAGAATAGTAAATAAAAATGTCTCCAACACATATTGAAAAATTATTAACTATTACCCTAATTTTAATATTCCAAGTAGACAATTCTGCCCAAATATTTTAAAAGCAATGTTTGAAAGCCCCCAATCTCTTGGCAATAAAACTTATAATTATTTAATTTTCTGAAGAACTTATGTCGATAAGCATTCATACATCAATGTTTCGTAAAAAGTTAGTTGAAATAGAAAACTCTACTTTGAATCAGATCTTCAGTTAATCACACAATTCTAGTTTGAAAATATTTTAACAACTATAGTGTTTTAATCAAATGAACATATTTTAAGAGATACATAAAGCTAAATTTTAAAAAAACAACTTGGATTTTTTTATGATTGAGAAAAATTTGAATTTTGATATCAATTTCATAAAGGTAATTTCAACTGAAATTACAAAATTCTAGATTTATAAATTATTATAAATTTGTAATAGTTTACAAAATGAGTACCGATTTATAAAGTAAAAAATCCCAGGAATAATTCATGATTTTTAAGGAATCAAATTGAAGTCCCAGGAGTTTAAAAAGGGGCTCTTAATAAAATTTTTGAAATTCCAGGAATTGTGCAAACCTTAGTGTGACAAAACTGATTAATATGATTTCCATAATTTTTAAAATATCCAATGGATACAATTATATAAAAAAATTATGATTTAATTTTTTGAAATATTAATTATTCATTATATAATATAAACATATTACTAACTATTCATAGAATAAATTAAAATTTTGAATCATACGTCAATGTATTTAATACATCAATGTAAATTATCCCTATTCATGACAAGGGATAATTTTTAATTATCCCTTGTCATGAATAATTAATTTCATATATACTCACTAAGCAAATTAAAAAAAATACCAGGATAAAATTGTTTGTAAAAATATAAAGCAAATAAAAGTGAAATAGATGTTAATATTTCAGTTTAACAGACTAGATATAAACTAAATTTTAAAAAAATTATTGATTTCAAGTAAAAAATATACCCATCATACACAGTTCTTGTGTTTTATGATGACAGTAGTTAAGTGATAGTTGTATATTGCAAGAAATGAACTAAAAGTTCAGAAATTTGAAATAAAATTACTTACAGTAATTAGATTGGGCAATCTGTTTTTTAGATTCGGTGAAAGTCATTCATGAAATCATAATTTTTGGTTTCCTTGCTTTTTTTAAAATGGAGGTTTAGCTGAGATCTGTGCAGCTTGATTATAATTGAATTTAATTAAAAGTTATACTCATTTAATCTTTGATATTGCTAAGGAAAATTTAGATTTGAACATGTAGACATTTACAGGCTTGATATTTTTTTTTATTTTTTTATCAAAGTGTACATGAGAATATATGTGCAAAAAAGTGAAATAATAACATAATCTTAAAATTGAAACTAACAAAAGATATCTTGGTAAAAGGGAATATTGCAAAATAAATGATAAACATGTATATTGTAGAATTGAAAAAGAGTTTATATACCTGTTTTTATAAATAACTGAAAACAGGTAAGAAAGTAATCTGCTACATATTCTACATGAATGCATTATTTTAGAAATGATTGCAATGCATTATTCTAATATTGTTGAAACTACTTCTATGATATATTTTTGTCCTTGATGATAAATTAATTTGATAATTAAAGAGTAATGCAAGAGCAAATACAAATATAATGAAAGATCGACAGAACATTAGAAAAAATTGTGACAGATGTTTTTATGACAAAAATCTATTTGAATTTGCTATTGTGAAGAAATTTATACAATGAAAATTTTTTTCTAAGCAGGATTTATACAAATAATTAGTACCATGACATTTAGTCTCAGATGTTATACTGATAGGAATTATAATTTTTTTATTATTTTAAAGATTCAAAGCCATAGGATGAATTTAGTATAATAACAAGCCCAATTAACAACCAATTATTGTACAAGTTTTTCACATATTAGATTCAGAGCATATCATCAGCATTGTTTTACTAAAATTCTTTTATAAATTACTTAATAAGGTGATATTTGTAATATTTTATTAAATTTTATTCATTATAACATAAAAGCATCCTCACTCACAACACACAAAATGCAATTTCAATAGTAGGAAAACAACAACCCAGTTTCTATTGGATATAGTTTTGTTAACAAAAAGAGCAGTGCAAAAAAATGTAACTTTTTATTTATAACAATACCTAAAGTATTTCTAAAACACACTATTATTTAAAATATTTTCAACATATTTTGAGTTAGCTATAAAAAGAAATGAATCAGGAAAAATTCTTACTTCAAGCGTTTTCATAAATTGTTCTAAAGAATGTGGTACTCCTTTTTTAAAATTATATGTTTTGCAGGCAATTCCAATACCAGCACAATTAACAGCAACATCTAGTTTATGGAACTTTGTCTTAACAACATTTAAAGCTTCTTCAACATCCTTTTCTTTAGTTACCTATAAAATATCATATCAATGGAAAATATAATAGAAGAAAATTAAAACATTATTTCAATAATTTCAACTTAAAATAATGTCCTTTAGTATAATGATTATTCATACATGAATAAATATTCATAAAGTAAAAAATAATACACTATATATTCTGTAACATCTGAAAGAAACAGTGCAGCTTTTACATGCAATAAAAAAATACAAAATAATGAAAATTTTCTGAATGATACTATATTACATTCATGGTTTATAAAATATGTAAGTACCTAGAAATCAGTGAAAGATCATCAATATAAATATTGAAAGATGCTGATAAAAGTTATATTCCTATCCTATATAAAGAAGTTGTACAGCAAGATAATATGAGACAATTGAGCAAATTTAAACAATTTATATAGGGATTTATTAATTATTTTGGACAGTGAAGGCTTTATGATGTAGTTTGTTTTGAATTACTTTTAACAGCAAAAATAAAATTATTTTCATTCAATTTAATAACTTATTGTTAGGATACTTTAGATAATATCCAATAAAAAAGTAAAATGCATACAGAATTTTTTTTTGGAAGTAAAAATTAACACATTTGGAATGTAATTATACTATAACAATTCTCACTTATAATTTACTTGTGTGTTAATTAAATGTTACATTTTAATCTTAGGCATTTTTCTTATAATCATATATAAAAAGAAATAGATGAAGATTTTGTGACACTAACACTGTATATTTCTAAACAATTAAAAAAAAAATTTTGAGGATATTTTCTTCAAGTGCTGATTTTGTTTGGTTTGTCGATTAATGGTAATTTTTTGCACATGAGGGCTAATCAGACCGGGAACTATGGTTTAAAGTGGATTCCGAACCACTACAGACATCCATGCCCAAGGTGGGATTCAAACCCACAAACTGTTGAACTGAAGGTAAGAGCTAACCATTCAGCTGACAGCTTGGCCTTCAAGTGCTGAAGAAGATTGATGCACATTTTCTTTTCAAAATTATAGTATAGGAACATAATGAATTCTTGGTTTGAATCCAAAAGTGGTGATTTTTGCCAATGACCAATAGGCTTCACCAGTAATAGCATAGTTATTGGTATGATGTTCCTAGCTGGGCATGCCAGCAGACAGACACCAGACAATGATAACAATTTGGATTCTCAAGTTAAAGATAGAGTATTGTGCTAACCACCTAACGCAGGACAAATTAACTGATTTTGAAGTTCTATAATCCAAAATAGGGACAAATTTTCTTCTAGATAACTTGAAACTTAGGATATGAGAATTGGAACATAGAATGTACAAATTTTCTACAAAAAAACTGAGTTTTTTTTATTTTATTGAGGTATTGACTAGAGTTTTCCAGAAAATGTAAGCTAAAACTTGAGACAGTCTGGGGAAAAAGATGGAAAAGTTATTTATTTTACAGCAATAGAGATAGAAGTGATAAATTTTATAATGGAGCTAGGATTTTGTTAAAGGAAAATTTTAAATTACGCAATAATCAATGTTCATATACTTACAGAAGGTAAGATGGGAGAAGTAAAATTATCGTATGAAGAATTAAAAAATAAATTGTTAAATAAGTGTTGACAGGATAATGCCAAAATTGTTATTAGAAATATCAATGCAGAACAGAGAAAATATCTAAATTATTAACCAAATATTTGTATGAAAAGTCTATAGAATGATTTTAACTCAAATAACAAAATATTTTTTGAGTTGGCAATTTTCAGAAACTTGAAAATGAATAGTTCATTATTTTCAAAAGACATCTCTAATCATTAGAGATCTATCTACAACCAAACAGATCATACTGATTAATCCATGGCATAGAAGCAATATTTTGCTTGTACAGAACTATTAAGGAATAATAGCATTGATCACTTCCTTGTTATGGAATATTTAAGAAAAATTCTATAGATATTTTTTCAAAAAAGAGGATAGAATATAGATAGAGCTTAAACCTGATAAACTCTTAGAAACTTTCTTTTTCTTGAATATTAAAAAAAACTGAAGAAAAGTTAGATAAGGGAACAAAATGTTCATTTGCCATTGAATGAATGCGCACAACCAGATAATTATAGAAATAGCAAATGAAGTCAAACCAAAAAACAGACTATCCACTGAGTGAGTGGTTTATTGTAAAATGTTGAGAAATCATAGACAAGAAAAATACAGCATACAGGAATATGAAACAAAAATATTATAAAAGAAATTCTGAAGAAAATACATGGATTTAAAGCAAGAAAAATGGCAACTTAAATTTTTTTTCCAAAACTAGCTTTTTCAAAAATATTGAAAAACTGAACATGAAAAAGAATTGAAGAAATTTTATATACAAGTAAACCATATTTAAATTGAGTATACTCACATGTAAAAAAAAAATTGGTGAACTGATAGTAAAATGAAAAATAACTTTAAGACAAATGGAGACAACATTCTAAAAACCTGTATAAAATACTAGATGCACCACAAGAAATCATGCTCCCATTAAATAAGGGAACTGACAAAAGAAAAATGGAAAAGCATCAAGTATTGAGAAAACTTAAAGGCTATCACAAAGCTGAATGACACTAAGCCTGGACACATTATTAATATTGAACTAATGAAAAATAGTGAATAAATATATGAATTGCATTCATAAAATTAATAATGTTATGTCAAAAAAGACCAAAAGGAATGTATTAAAAAAAAGGTTGTTAGCACAATTCACACACACACACAAAAAAATGAATAATCAATTACAGGGATATTTTATTTCTAGATACAGCATTATTTTAGCATGACTACAGCTATACTGAAGTCATACTAGGAAATATCATTGAACTTCTGCAAATAAAAATATATCTAGTTTATAACAAATCCATATTTTAAAACAAGTATTGAAAAAAACATTGAAGTTTCGCAGAACCATTTTTCATTTATTTATTGACTTTGGTCAAGCATTTTATAAATACAAGGGACATATTACCTGACTACAGGATAAAATGATTCATTGGTACTTGCTTTTTAAAACTTAGAAGGGGGGGGGGGGTTAAAATAAAAAATTGAAATTAAACACCAAGATGTCTTTTAGAAATTTCTGGAAGTCTTAATCTTTGTCAATGCTGTTGACATATAAACAAACCAAAAATAATAATAGTGAGAGAGATTTTAAGTACTTCTACTTTTAATACAGTTAATGAAAGTAAAACAGAATATATAGAATAATACCTTGTGGTTCTAGCATTGTCTTACTTGAAGTATGAAACTATTTTTTCAAAAATAGCTAATTTTTTTAAATACTTTAAAGCCATGGTAATGAATAACCAAAATTGAAACAAAATAAACATGTCTGGTTTATAAATCCATTTAAATCACGTCTGATTTTATTAAGAAAAATTAAACCTAAAATGTCAACTTTATTTTGTCTTACTATATGGTTACAGAGGCAGGGCCTTAACAAAAGAAATTGAGAATAAGCAACTTATTTTTGAAAAAAAAGTATTTATAGGAAATTTACAAGCTACAATATTTTTCAAGTAATTAAGAAAAGTTCAATCATTGTCATGTCTCAAGATTTGATTAATCTAATCAAATTAAAAATATTATCTCCAATTATACCAACAGAAAAAGATTTAAAGGCGAAGACAATCTAACTGACAGGTAGATAGCATAGGAAGAACTGAACACAAAGAATTAGCAAGTGTTGAAAAAGATGTCTATTTATAAAATATTTTACGAGAAACTCAGAATCAATTTTTCGAGTGGTAATAATATAAAAAAGTAACATTTTAAATTTTTATTAAAAAAAAAAAATTATGGTTGTTGTTGCTTATCTCCAAGGGTCTGACGGAGTCAGACCAAATCTAGGAATCCATTGACTGAGAGTAAATCAATGACAAGGAGGGAGAAATGTAGATTTCGTCCCATAGTATATTCATACAATTCAAAATATGCTCAGGAGAAGCTTGGTGTCCATGGCATTTAGGACAGAGGGGGAAGGTCTTGTTACCTGCTACAAAAGTGAGGCATTTCAGGTAGCCAGAGGCGAGAGGTGCAAGGGAAGTGCTGGATTTCCTATCACAGGAAAGAGCCAGAGAAAGTACTGGCTTGGTTTGTTTGTCGCTCAACAGTTATTTTTTGCACATGAGCACTAACTATACCAGGACCCATGGTTTAAAGTGGATTTTGAACCACTACAAACATCCATGCCCAAGGTGGAAATCGAACCCACGAACTGTTGAAACGCAGGCAAGAGCGCTAACCATTCGGCTGCCAGCTCTACGAGAAAAAGTCTCGGCTTTCTACTCTTGTAGAAGTGGTGAGTCAAAGATACCTGCTGATTGGTTTTAATCTGGGCTTTCCTCAGGAAAAAGAGTTCAAGGTAGGTAAGTGCAGAAGAAAAAGGAGAAGGATGACCTGAGCCCCCCTTTACTAAAGTGTCTGATATTTCATTACCTCCAAAATCCACGTGAGACCAGATCCATTGAAAATAGATATTATGCTGAAGGGAGACAATTTTAAGCTTGTGTAGAATAGAAAGGCTTGTTCGGTCTCCCAAGCAGATCCAATTTTGTAGTTGCTGAATTGAACTACGGCTATCAGTTAATATCAAGACATCACTATAATTAGTTTCAGTCATGATAGATTCCAATCTGATGTTGATGGCTATTAGCTCGCTATGAAAGACCGAACAGAAGTCGAGATTGCGTTGACTAAGAGAGAGTTTGTCATGAGGAGTCTTGATGAAAATTCCGCTGCCAGTTCAGTGATTTATTTTGCTGCCATCAATGTAGATTTTTATGTCATTTGGTGGTATATTATTAATGATTTCCAAGGCTAGTAGCTAAAATTATGGTTATAAATTTAAGGTGGGAAATCTATTCTGAAAACATTATTTGCTAATAGAACACAATTAGATTCTGGATACTTTCCTAATGAATTCTTTCCTATTGAATTCTTTCCTAAATTTCAAAGAGCTTTGATAATACCAATCCAAAATCTAGCAATATCACTATCAAAGGTGTTTTAAATACAGTTATTTTAAAAGTTGATTCTAATACTATAATTTGAGATTGCTTTAAAATTACAACGAAAAATTCAATGGTAAGAAAATCTATAAATACTAAAATTTTTTCAGCTTTGCAAGCGTTATAGAAATATTATCACACTTCTACCAATCTATCTTCTATGACAGAGAGGGTCATTATCAATCACTTACAAGAATTTAAATAGAATGGACTATTTCTATAAGTACTTATATTTTGTTTTTACAGAATACATGTTGATTTGAAATATTATTCAAAGTCAAACATATATATATGCAACATTTATAAAGAAATTATTAAAAACAAGTCAACAAAAATAAAGGAAGTGAATCAGATGCATTCAAAATTAATATTTAGTTTAGAGTCTACAATAGCATTTAAGTAAAATAAAAAAAGTTTTAATATAACTTATATAATTACTTATTATATTAATTTTACAAACATATATACATTTATATAGTATTTTAGAGCAAGCACTTTAAAAATATACAACATTTCAGAATTAACTATGCTTTTATTGTGACAATCCGCTTTGGTACATATAAATAATATCACATAGGTGATTGTATTAGGTAAAATTAAATATCATCATCATACATATTTAGATTATTTAATAATAACTTTAATTATTACCACAATAAAATAATTCAAATTAACAATAAGAATAAATCTATAAAAAATTTGAGTTATGAAAATATGCAAATAGTATTAAGGAACAAAAACTGTTAAATATTAACTGAAACAATTTTATTAATGAATTTAAAATATATAAATAAAAAATTTACATCAACAGGTGCAAAAGTACAGTTATCTCCAAGCTCTCCAGCAATTTTTTGTCCATTAGAAGAAGGTAAATCACATATTACAACTGAGGCACCATGTTGGACAAGTCGACGGGCAGTTGCTTCACCTAAACCAGAAGCTCCCCCACTAACCAGTGCAACTAAACCCTAAAATTAATATAGAAGTTGATACAAATCTGTCTCACTTCTTTAATAAATATTAAATTTGTCAGTATAATAGAAATGAAATGCATTCAAAGAAAACCTACAGTTATTTAAAATAATCAATTACTTTAACATTTATGTTAATGAAACAAATAGCACAGATTTTTAATTGGTATGAAAGTTAATAAGATGAATGGTATTCTATTTAACATTTGAAATACTTATAAAATTTATCACAAAGTTTTAAATTTTATTATTTAAATTAAAGATTTTGGTTTCAGTATTATATAAAGTGCATCAATTGGAAGGTTTCTATAATCCATTATAAATTAGGGTAGAAAAATTTAAACAGATATAAACATAAGATAGTACAAACTTACAGGGAAGAAAAAGGCTTTTTTTTGTGGATATAAATCTTTTGGCTTTGAAACATTTAATTTTTAGAATTCAGAAAATAGAATAATACGTTCAATCAATAATACAACACCCACATATCTTTAAGCAAAAATACTTGAACATATAATTCAAGAATCCAGATATGATGAAATTATATTCCTTGTTAATTTATTTTTCAGACTCGCTAGATTATGTGGTTGTTTGGAGTTATTTTAAATCAGGGCTTTATAAATTAATTTTAATAAAGTATAAACGAATTTATTAGATCATCGGTTTTCTTATAATATAAAATAAAGAAAGACTGAGAGTCAATATTTGTAATTATATTGAATAAATGATTAAAAAAAATTGTCATTCGTGTTTAATTCACTATTTTTTGAAGAATAAAAAAACATTTATTAAGTTTCACTAAATTATATTATTTAAATGAATAAGTATCAAACAATGAATGACAAGCATTTTCATCATGCTTTTAAAATAAAAAAAAATTACCTTAATAGCTCGGATGGAACTAGACATTATAAAAGTGAGGTTAAATTTCGTTGTTTCTAAGGGAAGCTAATCTAAAATATTAAAATCAGGAAATAGATATTAAGATATGATTATGGTTGTGCAACTTTCCCTTTAACGCTTGAAGGTGACGAAATGTCTAATAATTGAATTTTCATCAATTTCATCATAATTGATCAAAAATGATTGTTCTGATCGCCCGGTCTCTGAATGAAGTGACTCTATTCATACGAACGATTCTTTCAGTGACCGTAAAAAAATTCATCATTTGCATACAATTTTTCTCCTATTGTTTCATAAAATGGATAAAATCAATAAACATATTTCATAAAAAATAATAATTTTCTTACGTTTTTCTACATTTCAAATTTATTTTCCCGTTCTTTTCAGAAATCTAAGCTTTTCGGACTTTGAAGTGAAGAATATAACAAATTACATATCACGTTTAGTTTTTTTTATTACTGCATCTGCTTTCCTCTCGTACATCTAGTTTAAGGATCGAATTAGGTTATTATATAAAAGAATTTTTAAGTGTATTAAAACATTATTTATTTCTAGAAAATAATTGTTCTTATTGTTAGTAATATCAGGTGAATATTTTTTTTCATCTTAAAGTTTGAGTCAATTATGAGGCCTATAAAATAAAATTAAAAATTGTTTCGTAGTAATTATTCAATTTTCTTCATACACGAGTATTTATTTCATTATTATAGTAATTTTTTGATATAATAATTGAATCAGACTAAAATATTGCTGACCATCACTATTTAAACCTGCTCTTAGCAAATGTAGTTGCAAAAACGTATTTACTTAATGTTTATATTTATTCTTAATATCACATTCAATGCGCTTAGTGTTATAATCCCCACCTCGAGTACTTTATTCTTGTGAAGTAATTTCCTTAAATGCTTGAAATAAAAAAAAAATTATTAAATTATAGAAAAATGTTTCCTTTCAAATAAATAAAGGTCAGTTTCTGGTTATTTTTTATTTCTGTAAATATTTTGCTTGTTCAGTCACAATACTGCTAAAATTGAGTTATTTTAAGACTTAACAGTTGAATTTTAAGAAGTTTTTGACGAAAAAGAAATCGATGTTATATGAAATCTCCAAATTAATTAAAATCTAGGCAGTGTTTTGCAGAATACTTTTTTGTTACTCAATTAAGATTTTCTGTTTAATTTTTATTAAATCACATTATTTTAAGAATGTATAAAATCAAAATATCAAGACATAGTTTGTTAATAAATTTATAATTAAAAGTTGCAAAATTGAATTTTTATATTAAGTTTTATTTTTATATAAAATAAAACTAGCTCATGTTTTATTGGATAAAATAAAACATGAGCTAGTTTTATTTTATCCAATCCTTCAAACTAGTATTGATTACTTCAAAGTAGCAAACTTAAAAATAAAAAGAGCTATTTATTCCCTTGCTCATTTGAAGAATATCTGCGTATTTCCTTATTGAATTAGAACAAATTTTTTATTAAAATATTTCAACATTTATCTATAATAATTTGCTTGATATATGGTGCCTAATCAATCCTACTGAGAAAAAATGTTGCCAAACATCATGACTTTGGTTAAGTGTGGAAAACTTAATTTAATATATGTTTATGTATTTTTGGACTAGAGTAGTTTAGATTTAATAGTTATTTCTTTGGCATGAAAAGATAAAAATTTCAGACCTATAAAAACTGTGAAACGAAATGATACTACATTTTGTGGAAGATGACATTCTGTTATCTAAAATGTGCTGGCTCAAGCATTATGTAAAATTTTGCTTGAACTGTGACAGAATACCATTGAATTGTTAAAAGTTATAACAAGTAAATAATTCAAAAATTTGTAGGATTTGTATAGATTTTATGCTATGTATATCTATGTTTGTATATATATATATATATATATATATATATATATATATATATATATATATATATATATATATATTAAATTAAAAGACATTTTAAAAGCCTAAATTTTATTTATCTATTTTTTTAATATTTTGTTTAAAATGCTGATGCTCTTTACTATTGGCAAATGCTGATTTTTTCATTATATTTACATGAGCTAGATTAAAAAAATATTTGTAGAATAAGAAAATTAGTAAGCTATAAAAAAAGGGAAAGTTTTGATTAAAATATAAAAGAATTTTTTACAAGTGAAATTTATAAACCATTACAGGAATTAAATATTTTCATGTCTAAAATTTGATTTGGAATTTAATGTTTTAATAATTATTGTGGAAAAATCAAGTGAAAGTTTGATAGTAATTGTTAAAAGTAATTTCTAAAAGTTTATGGTTTATTTTTCAGAATTTTTAAAGTTTATGTTAAGAATTATAGATATGTTTTCAAGATTATACAAATATTAATTTTTTACAGGAAAATATGTATCACTTTTTCACTGATAAAAGTTTTAAAATAGTAAATTTGAAAAAAGGAACACAGTAGTACAAAATAGATAATTCATTATATTCTTTTTGATATAATAGAAATACATATAATGTGTTGATCTTCAATATTAAAAAAGTTAAGAGAAAATGGTTTGTTTTATTTCATTGGTTAGAATGAAAAATTGTCTTATTAAGAGTTTTAAAACAAAATAAAATTACAATTTATTTACTATTTTTACATCCATAGGCTTTATAATTGCTCCAGATCACTTTTCTGTAAAGCTAATATGTAATATCAGTTAATGCATACTTTATAAAGATGATAAGATTGTGAAAAACAAGTTTATTTTGCCTTTATCCTTTAATTAAAAAAATTATGCTGAAATAAGCAAATAACCAGAAGCTAATTTTTGCTATCAATATTTTATTTAAATTATTTTTAAATTTATGTCAATTCCCTGCGAGTTGGAAAAAACACTTGTAATAAATATTACTGAATTTTATAATTGGGAATTTTAGTTTGATGTTTTAAATTATTGCTATAGTTTTGTGAAATAAAATTTTTCTAGAACTTGATTGGATATAAATAATGGAAGAAAATGCTGATGCTGCATCTGTAGATGCTAATGCTGATGATAATAACAGGTATTTTTATTTTTTTTTATTTTGATAAACTGTGTTTAGTTCCTTTCATGATTGGAAAATTTAAAAAAAAAATATTTTATTAAAATTATATATTCTTTTTCAGTTTTTTAAAAGATGAAATTGAAGCCTTGCAGTCTATTTATATAAATGAGACTTTAGTTGAGAAAGATTTGTGAGTATGATACATAAAATTATTTTAAAAAATTTGACTAGTTTTTCTTTTCTTTGTTTTTTGGTAATTTTACGTCCTGTAATGTAACATTTTTGATCATTGATATACAAGCAACTATTTTATAGAAACTCAGTTTTGAGCTTATAAGTTTTAGTAGTGTATTCTTTGTTGGCAATCATTGCAACTTTTTTTATTGCCACTTGGTGACAAAAAGTCGCTACCCAGAATGAGTACAAATCACTGAAACTGTGTTTTCCCTGATTTTGAATTACCAGGCCTAACACTATATAAGGAAACAATAACAGCCATATAAATAAAGCTGGGTGTCCCTTTATTTCAAATTGCTCAACCTAACAGCATATAAGAAAACAGTAATCTTAATAATATTTGAATAAAGATTCTGTTTAAAATTATTTCAGAATTAAAATTAAAGGAACTAACGAAAATAATTAAATTTAATAACATCTAGTTAAAAATGAATTTCTGTGATTTAAGATAGAATGTTACAAATCATTACTACATAAAAGTAGACAAATCTAGAATAATTCCAAAAATAGAATGATTCTATAATTTTGTTTGTTAGAAATTTAAATACTTAACATACAATTCTAGGAATTCTATGCATGCAGAAAATAATTAAAATTCTTAATTTCGTTTTTCGCCCGGTGCTCTATATGCTCAATAAAATTAAAATGAATATAAAAGTCAGAGTTAAATATTTGGCATGATATCCATACTGAAATAGAAAATGAATATAAAAGACAGGATTGAAATTCAGGCAGTTTATCCACAGAGAAATAAAAGATGTGAATATAAAAGACATTATTTATATTCCATGCAACTTCTGAAGTGAAATAAAAAATAGTTATGAAAAAACAGGATTTAAATTGTCACACTTCACATCCGATAAAAAAAAAAAATGAACAACTAAGACAGCAACATGCAAATTGAAAAAGACAAAACATTTGAGCTAAACTTGAAGTGAAATTAAAGTTTATGACAAAAATTGTTTTGGAGCTTTATGCTCGTAGGCTTATAGCTTGCATCGAGTAAGAGGAAGTTTTTCAGAAAGCATTTAGACACAGAAAAAATTGAAACTAAAAAATGAGAAATGAAACTAAAAATGCCATTGTCACTGAAAGGAAACATATATATGGTGTAAAAATGATGTAAAACATGAGAAAAATAAAATCTGGTTACCAAAAAATTTATAAAGTTACAAAAACTGAATTTGGAAACATTGCAATAAAAACAAACTCAAATTGGCTACACTGATCAAAACAAAGGGTGCTAGATTTTCTGAGAAAGCACTTAGAGGGGATATCATACTTACTCCTAAGTGTCCATTTTAAAAATTTCTTTTTTAATTAAGCTTGTAAATATGTGATTAAAAAAATGGTAAAAGACGATGGAGCTGTACAGGTTTGATGTGATTTCCAATTTTCGCTCCAAACGCTCCACATCACACTTTATCTCATACTTAGTGTATTTGACACTCTTTACAGTTGTCTACTCTTAGGCGAAAAAATTAAAAGAAAACCAAAAATATTCGAAGGCTTTTATCAAAAATTAGATTTTTGCTTTTATATAAAGTATTTTACACTGGCTTTAAGAATCATGGGAAATAGCAATAATTATTTTCTATATATATATATATATTTCTTTTTTGCAGTCCTGGCTTTAAACATTTTTCTCTCAAATTATAATTGAGACTAAATATTAACTCATTTTTCAAAACTGTAAATATTTTTTAATATTTAGTATATTATAAAATTTTTCGTAAACTATAAATTGAATTTTGATTTTAATTTTTAAAGATTAAGCAGTCTTAAACAATTTGTTTATTAATTTGATTTATAATTTTTCATTAATATTTTGAAAACAAAAGCTTCCTATTCTAGAGATTGCACTGTTGTATCCATTGATTTACATCCTGCTACAGCTGATAATCTTAAAGAACAGTATGTTAAAATGACTTTGAAGTTAAGCCTTTTGAAAGGAGTAAGTTGCTGTATATTATTAAATATTTTAAATTTTTGTACTATATTAGAGATTTGTTTTCCTTTTGTGTGATTTGTAAATAAAGGTTATTTATTATTAAATATTTTATAAATGGCTCTGATAAAAGAGAAAATATAAATTTCAAATGACTTAGTATAAATATTTACTTATAAATAAATCAATCTATATATACTTCATTGGGATTGTAAATGTGGTATAAATTATTCTTAGTCAAATAATTCTGATTTTCTTAAGAGTATTAAGTTTTGTCTATATTTTCTTATAGTATTATTTTCCCTCTGATTGCAATGAAATAGGCTTAGTTTAAAAAAACTGATTCCAAAAAATGTTTTCTGATTACGTATAATTCTATTTGAATTAGTTATGTGTGCTAAAAAGTTCTTTTATTTTATACAAATTAGTCAATTTGATACAAAATAATTGTTTTAAATGATAAAATTCTATGAATCAATGTGATATATACTATAAATCAGTAATTACCTGCTCTTTTTAGATAATTTGTGAATTCAGTACCCACCTTTGAACACGTTTGCTAATAATAAATCAGAACTGTTGGTCCTGACTGAAAAAGCCTTTGTGTAGAAAAATTATAGAGTAATTATAAATAAACAAATAATAAATGGAACTAGTTCAGTATCTCCATATATTGGCGAACACATCAAATTTTTTCGTCGCCAAGCTAACACTGGAAATTTCCCAAAGTTGGATAAAAAAAATAAGCATTTTAGAAAATTTAAAAAGGGAAATAAATATAAATGATGGACTTACTTGATATGAAGTTTAGCGAATATGTTGATTGGTATGTTTATTTTGACAGTTTGTTCGTTATCACCAGTGTCACATTTCAGTTAAAAGAAAAAAAGGCATGCCAAAAATATTTTTTTAAATATTTGCACTTTATAAAATTTAAAAAAAGAAAAAAGAAAAAAAAAGCATGCAAAAAATATTATTTTAAATATTAATTACTTTATAAAATTTTAAAAAAGCACGCAAAAAATATTTTTCGAAATATATACTCATTATAAAATTTAATATAAACATACAAAAAATACTAAAAAAATTCTATTAACAATTCTGGGTTTTCTAACTGTTGGCTTATAGCTTGAAAAATTAAAATACCCATCTTTGGTTTCTTTAATTTTAGATAAAATAATCTGTTGAAATTTCTCAACAATATGAACATGAGACATTAGGGAAATATAACAATAAATTAACAAAAAAGTATTGGATAATAATAAATTAAGTTAATAAGATAATAATAATAAATATATATAATAAATAACTAAATAAAAAGAAAAAATGTAAAAGAAATTGTAAAGAAAAAATTTACGATGATTGGACGCTGGTGGCAACAAAGCACAACTGAGGGAAAATCCCCTAATTGCACCAATAGCACACAAAAGACAAATGGTTTCCAATTCCAATAGAAACATCGAACAAAGAATGATCTAGAACAATGAAAGTCGAAGTAAAATTTAAATAGCTGTAAAATTTATGTAAAACGCGAGAAAATGAATAGTGGCAACAAAAAAAAAAGAATAGTAACTAAAAGAATTTGGCAACACTACAATAAAAACAAAAGCTGAAATCGGCAACACTACGATGTAAACAAAGGGCGCCAGATTTAATGAACAAATGATTTGGCGAGAAATCATATATGGGGATACTGAACATATACCAAAATAAATTTTGCTGGGAAACTCAGTAAGTCAAATTTTGCTAGAACAACTCAATTTTTCTAGTACTTTGACTGAGGAGCTCTTTTTACAGAAAAATCATGATCTAGTGGCGAAAGGAAGGATTCATAAAATGTACTGCTCTGGGCAAACTAATAATTTAGTAAAGGACTTTAAATTAGTAGCCTTAAGTAGAATAGGATATGTAATCAATAAATAATGACATTTGAATTTTATTTAATCAGTTACATTTAAAATTTCCATTAAGTAGTCATAATTTTCTCTGAGTTTTTTTTTAAAGGCATTAAAAGTTTCATTTAATTATAATATAAAATTTTGTATTGTTTCCATTAGCTTTTACAAGAACTAGCTAACTTGGTTGCTTTTAATGTATGAGATACTTTTTGAATAATAGATTCTAATGTCAAATTGATTATTTGATTTATATTATGTATTTGCTTTTTTGTTACAAATATAATAAAGATGAAAGTAATTTAATTAAAAATTCTTTTTCCTCCAAAGATCTATTACTTTGTAAGTTTTTATATTCACTTAACTAAAATGTACCTCTTAATATTTTTTAAATATTGTATCAGGAACAATTCAGTATTTTGTGCTAGACATCCATTTTTTTTAGAATTGTTTGACATTAAAATTTCTTTGCTAAATCTGACTCAGTTTCAATTTTTGTTACAGTGAAATTTCCTGAAATTGAATTATCAATATGTTAAAGCTCTATTATCATTAACTGATAATTCTAATTTATATTTATTCTAAGTTCATTTTAAAATTTGCAACATTTACTCGTAACAAAGAAAAATGTATAACTGATGAATTATGTAAAACTGATGTTTAAGTTTTCAATTGCATTAATAGAAAAAATGCACTTAAATCTTAATGACACAGATTTGGAGCTATTTCCAATTTTCGTGCCAAGTGCTGCACATATATCTTGCTAACTTATATTACTTAGCGCAGTATCTGATTTTGAAAATTTTACCAAAGATAATTTTATATTGTAATGTCTTATTCTAAACTTGCATAGTCCTGTAAAATGTTTTTTAGGGTAACAATATGAATATTATCAAAATATTACACCAATCCGACAAGATTGCTTCTAATATAAAGATTGAATAGTGAATATTAGTACATCAAGAAATCAAAATTAAAAATTGAAACTCCAAAATAAAAGTGAACATCGTTTAATGAAACTACCAGAAAAGTTGACTGTATTGCATAATTTTTTTAATAAGAATTAAAATTGCTAAGTTTAATTTTTGTTTATTTTAATATTAAGTAATAAAGTTATAAATTTTTTATTTATACATAAGTTTTTCAATTCTTAAAAAGGAAATTTTTAAATATTGTACTGATACAAATTTTGGAGTATCAATTTTTAATAATTTGAATTTGAAATACATGATTATAGAAATATGGCATGAAAATGTCCTGAACATTTTTTTAAATTCAGGATAGTTTTTATCATATTAAAAAAAATTTCTTTAGCAGTAACCATAATGTGGCAAAATTGAGCATTCTTATTCAATTGTTATAAATATTTATAATTTTCTTGTATTTTACAGTATCCAGAAGTCATACCTGAAATAAATATAAGAAATCCAAGAGGATTATCTGATGAAAAATTAAATAGGTTTGTTCACTTGGTTTTATAATGATAAGTTTTATGTCAATATTTGTTTCTACGATAAATGCATTAAACATTTTAATGGAAAATTTTAATGAATTTTAAAAAAATATTTAATTTTATAATTTATTTTTTATTTTATTTGCTAATGTAATACGCAAGTTTTTATGCAGATTCATGTGTAAAAAATTTCCTTTCATTAATACAATTTTTTGAAAAACTAGAGAAGTTAATAAAGTGTATATAATTTAATAGTTATATAATTCAAGTAAAATATTTATATGAAGTGAAACTGCATATTTGTTAAGTATTTTTCTTAGTTGATCCTAAAATACTAATTACTGAACAAAATGAGAATGCAAGTGTAGTGAAATAGAGCATATTATGCAGTAAAAATTGGTATTTAGGTAGCCAACATACCCAGAAAATTAGTTGTATGTAAGTTCTCTCAATATGACATTGAAAATATTTTTTAAGATCTTGTAACACTATAAATTATATTCTTTATATCAAAAGATACATGTTTTCAATACAAGAAATATTATTTTGTGCATATTATATGATGCACATTTACAGAAATAGTAAAATGAAAATTATTTCTAACATATACTACTGGAATTTTCCGAAACTTATAAAATATTTGATATTTCATTCCAGTGTTATTTTTTTAACAATCTAGTAATTAAAAAAAAATTAACATTACAGTTTTATTTAATCATCATTGTTCCATAATTTAAAATATTCTATAAACAATAATATATTAATTTTTATACATTTTCTCATTTAGCATTATGCAAGACTTGATTAAGATTGCTGAAAGCAAAAAAGGAAATTCTATGTTATTTGAGATTATTGAGGTAAAAAGGATTTTTTTTTTACTTAAATAATAATTTCTTGCAATTTATTGATTTATAATTGAGTTATTTATGTTCTATTAAAATCAACAAATCTTTCTTTTGAATGTAATATTAATTTGAACTGTTCACAGTTAAAATATTTAAAAAAAAAAAAAAAAAAAAAAAAATTTGTAAGCTATTTGAAAGTATATTTCAATTGAGAATTACCAGAAAGTTTGGTTGTTTTGAAATATCAGGAAAATTTCAAATAATTTGATAATATTAGTATTAAAATAAGGCAAATATTTTTAAATTTAAAAAAGTCCAATCATACTTCTTTGTTTAGTACTGGTCTAGAAAATCATAAATGTAAAAATAATTGGTAAAAAAAATCCATAAATTTATCCAATAGATTTTTTCTGTTTTTTTTTTTTTTTTTTTTTTTTTTTCCTCCAAAATATTTTTATTTATCAGTTTTTGAACTGCTGAAAATTTAATGAAATTCTTGGAAATGTTTCCAGGTTTCCAAGCCTTAGAAACTAATAAAAATTTGAGCTGACTCAAAGAAAATAGTAAATCCCATAATCCCTGGAAATTTTTAATTAGAATTTTTATATTTTCCAAAAAAAAGTTGAATTTATTTTATATTATATTTTGAAATTTAAATGAAATGAATTTAAAACAATTTCTTAAATTTTTAGTGTCTGAACTTAATATAAATATGATTATATTATTATTATTATTATTAAGATGGGCACCACTGCCTAGTTAATTAAAATTTGAGTTTTTATAAAAAATGCAATTTGCTTACACTAGAGACTTAGCTTTATTTCCTGGTTGTCACTGTAGTAGGTAATTAAGTTTTGTTTTTCTTTAAAGGTTAAATATTTAAATGCTGATGAGGGCATTATGAGAATACTCATTATTTTAATTTAAAAGTGTTATATTTCCTTCCATAAAACTTGAGATGTTTTTTTTTATGGGTGTCATGCAAATGTGCAAATTATTTTATTTTGTAAGAATTTATAATGCAAATCATTGCAATCACAATGTTAACTGTATTTTAGAGACCTGATTTTTGGGGTCTCACACTAACTTTTATATACTTCACATTAAAAGCATAAATTCAAACCTTGCCACTAGTAACTATCACTATTCTTTCTCTACTAATTAAGCAAATTGTGTTTCAGAGGTAGATTCAAATTTTCTTTTGTAATAATTTAAAGAATAATGAGTTGCAAATCTAAATTTTTAAAATTGGTTGTCAGAAATCAAATAATATAGTAATGTGTTTAATTATATCTGGTATGGTCAAAATATTAGTCACTAAGTAACAAGTCATTGACATAACCAACATATAGGGAAATATTTGATGAAACTGAATCTTGCAACAAGCTCTTAATTCTTGTTGCTCATCATGTACATAATTTTCATTCTTATTAAAGTCATTGTTGGTTAATATAAATGTATTTAAAAAGAAAAATTGATTATATTTAAAGTCTTGTGTAGTATTGCAAATGTATTTATTCGATAATATATTAGTAATTTTTTTACTGGTATTATAAATGTATTATTTTTTGCTACAATTTCATCACAAAACAATTGCGTTGTTTTATAAAGTAAATAAAAATGAACTTTCATACATTCTTTAGATTTCAAATATATTTGATAAAAGTTTATAGAAAAATTGTATTTTAAATGAAGCATTCCAAATATCTTTGTTCACAGTAAATAATATAGGAAAAATGTTATACATGTAAAACTTTTTTTAAATTAAAATAGTCATTCTAGTAGAAAAATTTACTTCAGTGAGAATATAAATTTGTATCTGAAATATTAAATTTTCCTCTTTGTCAAAAGTTCATAAAAGTTCATGTCACTTATCTCATCAATTTTTCATAGGCTGCAAAGGATCATTTAACAGTTGAAAATCGACCTTGTGAAGAGTGTGCCATTTGCTTGTATGGTTTTCAAGATGATGATGTGTTCACTAAAACAGAATGCTATCATTATTTCCATTCCCATTGCTTAGCTCGTTATGTAAAAAATGCCACAGAGGAAGAATCTAAATGTGATGAAGTTGAGGGGAAAAATAAAAATACTGAGGTATTATGAAAGAAAATATTTTTTTAATTCACTCTTTATTATTTATTTTGTTGTATAAAACTATGATTAATAATTTTAAAATGACTATTAGAATTTGTTGAGTAAATAATTTTTTAGTTTAAATAATGTGTGTATAAGTATGAAAAATCTATTATTATTTTTTAAAAGTTTTCTAAACAAAATGATTGTTTTCAAAATTCATTGATTATTTATATAATTTCATTTTCATTTAGAATTGCATTTTTTATTAAAATCTTAATTATTATATTTTTTAAGAATATTTATTTATGAATCTATTGAATAAACTTTAGTTTTAACATAATATCTCTTTGCAAATCTTAAAATGATAAGTAACTATTCAGAACATTCTCACTCTCCATATACACACACATGTATTCACATACTCTTATTCTAGTTTGTTGAGGTAACATAAATGATGAATTAACAAAAGTATTGGATAATATGGAAGTGTGTGTTATATATGATAGATACAGTAATTATATGAAATATATTCACATATTACTTTATTTTTTTAAGATTTTTAATTAAAATTCATATAGGATAAAATGCATTGTGAAATTTCATTAACTTTAAGCAACACCTTTCTTATGTATTCCTAGTTTAATTATTTTTTCAAAACTTTGTAATTACCTTATTATATTTCATATAATATCTTCTGTTACATATTTCATATTCATTTGTACCGTGCAATTATCTTGAAATCAAATATATAGAATGGGAATTAATGCAAATTATATGTTGTATTATTATGCATGTTTTGTATGTATAATTTTTTCAAATATTAGCATTAATATATATATATATATATATATATATATATATATAAATGTGTATGGTAGGAAAACAATATCTGAATAACTAATATAAAAATCTTGCAGATGAAGTATCTGATATCAGTTAATTTGTTATAAAGCTAAAAATGTTATATGCATGTTTTGGAGACATTTTGTATTCATTGAATAAGTAATAGTGCATGATTTTACTTTTATTTAATTTTAAGTTTTCTTGATTTCGTATTTTTGAAAAACTCTAAAAACAAAATGTAGAAGTAAAAGAATTGCAATCAGTGAAAGTGGTTGATTATGGATCTACCATTACTGTTACTGATCAGTAAAGTGAATAAAATGGATTGATAAACTTTTTCCCTTTAAGTCAACTAGAAAATTATTTATTAAAAAATTTTCTTTTGTGTTAATTTTTAAGGTAATGATAGCAATACGATTTCAGAGTATGATTTTACTAAGGCAGGTTCTAACCTTGCTAATTGTATTATTTAGGTATTTAGTGATTTGTAAAAAGTTTGAAACTGTTCAATTAATATATTCTAGAAAGTTTTAGCAGAAATTTCAATACTGACATCTATTAAATAACATATATCATTCTGTTAATGAAAAAGAAAGTAGTAACAATCTAAACATCCATTAGGATCTTTCATAAAAATAACATCATTAGATAGGAAGGAATCTAATGAAGATGTTTAAAAATTCCGAAGTTACCCATTATTTTATATATCATTCAGTAATGTAAAGAATATTGATTTTTTTAAATATTTTTGTTATAGCTGTAAATTCATTGTAGGCCTTTGAAATCATTAAATATAACTTAAATAAAAAACTGTTCTCATGAATATTTACTCATTTATTTCTATTACTTACAAATGTAATTGAAAAATATTGCATATGCATAGTTATTATCATATTCAGTTAAAAACAACTGGTTAAAAAATATTTAATGAAAAATATTTTGGACGATTTTCAATACCTCATGGAAATTTTCGATTTTACTCTTGAAAAACTTTTTAGAATTCCAGAATTTGATTCTTGGAAATCTGTATAAGCCCTGTTTTATAGAGAGAAAGAGAAAACGGCATTTGTGAAATTAAAAAATGTTGTTATTGGTGAAATTAAAAAATTAAGTATTGAGATTAATATAATTTTATTATTTTTTGCAATAGAACAACTCTGATGAAAAAATTATTTTTAAATGATTTTGTGAAGATTAGCAGCTCATTTTTCTTAAATGATTTTGTTGCAGACTAGCATCATTAAATTAATTTTTTCTCACAAATAAATTAAGTTGATCAATTTATTTTCTGAGCTAAATCAATTCACTTACTGATTATAAGGTTATTTTTCTTTTGGTTGGCTAGTTGTTGTGTCAATGAGAGCTAGATGACCATGAGTGTGCAGAACACAGCTGGCTATCTCTTTGTTCTTTCATGGAAAAATGTTCTTAATTCTTCTAATTTTATTTTTAATTCTTCAAATACAAACAACACCATGTATTTTTTATAATTAAAAATTCTATATATAAGTATTTATTTTTAATTTTTATATATAAGAAGTATTTATTTTTAATTTTTTTCCTTGTTTTAGTTTTGAAAATGGTAAAAATTATTTCAGTATATAGGTCAAAGAAGGAACTTATATAATTTTAAATAATTATATATTCATTCTTGATATTAAATACAATGATCCTGTAAAACAGTGTTAGTTGTAAATTTGCATTCATGAAATATATCCATTTATGTTCAATAAATTACTAACAGTATAAGAATTTCCTTCTTTAATAATTAAGATTTTCTTGTATTACAAAGAATTAAAGGATTTAGTGAATTCAGATCATTAATATATCACAATTTATTTTTATTTTCATGTATATATATGTGCGTGTGCACATTGATTTTGTCTTTAAATTGTAGATGATTCTAATAATTAAAATTTTCTTATTTTGTAGGGAGCTATAGAATTTAATAAATTCAGATCATTACTGTATCAAAGTTTATATTTGTTTGTATTCATATGTTCTTATGTTGCGTGTATTAATTTAATCTTTAAATTATCTTTGTAGTTGCTGTGCCCTGTTTGCCGTTTACCCATTCAGTTTGAAGGGTCTGAAGCTTCATATCCTGCTCCAATGAGAGAAGATGAAGAGATTGTAGTGCCAAATGATCTTTTAGAAATACAGAAGAAAATGTCTGAAATCTATTTGAAGCAAGTCGAAAAAGGAGGCATTATTGATGTTGAAGCTGAAAAAAATAAATTCCTTTTGGAAATATCTCAAGTAAGTTTATTAGCACTAAATTTTATCGTTCTATTAACTTTATATCATTATTTATAAAAGCTTTAATAAAAGTTGCATTCAATTTTCTGATATTCTTGATTTATTATATAATTATATATATATAATATGAATTCAAATCTTATGTTTAATTTGTAATATGTGAAAATTGAAAAAAAAGTTTATTTAATGTCATTCATTTTATCTTCTGTTGTTACCTATAAAGTAAACTCTTTAAACTTTCTTTAAAAAATTTACTAAAAAAGGACTTTACAGAAAAGTAATATATGTATGTTATAAATTATTAATAAAGTTTTAAGTTATTTTTTACAGTTTTAAGAAAAATGCTGCATAATGATATCTAGTGTAAACAAGTTTAATTATAATCTAGCATATCTATTGTTAATAGAAAGAGAATTTCAAATGAGTGTTAGAAATAATGTGAGATACTTGTCTTATATGGGCCATCATGTATGTGTGAATTTGCCATTAAATTTTGTCTATGTCAAACACAGGCAAATGCATTAAGGGGTTAAGCTGGCAATATTTTTTTTTATATATTTTGTTTTCTTTTTGCTCTTTTATAGCTGAGAAAAAATTAAGTATGACCTTATAACTTTTAAACTGGGCATTAATTAGTAAATATATGGTAAAATGTTGTGAACTAACTAAAAGAACTTGGTGAGATTCTAAAATTTTTAGTCATAATTAGTTTGTTCACTCTTGAGTTTATTTCTAGTATTTAAAATTATTTCCAGTAACATCACACACACAAATAATTTAAAAATAAATTTTTATGAGATTTTCAAAAAAGTACTTTTCTAATGTTTTAATTAAGTATATCCAAGCAGATATATCTCTGATGTCTTTACTTTATGTTAAATTGTAAAATTCAGAGTATATTTTCATTCAAAGAAATGAGCAATTTATGATAAGTATGCATGGAGCTTAAAAGTTTGTGTATTATATGAATTAAAAGACAAAACAAACTAAAAACCAAGCTATAATTTCTTAAAAGATGTATTTTACTTTTAAAAACAGGGGAAAAGCATAAATTTGGCTTATTTCACAAAAAATTTTTTTCCTTGGAAAATTAGAAAACTGGTTTTAATGAGTATTTTGTTGGAGGTCAGTGTAAAACACATAATCAAAGTAAAAGGAATTTGTACAAGATTATCTATTTTGTATTTTTGTAGTTATTTCATTTGCATAAAACTGAGGCCCTAATTTGATATCAGTGTGTTTTATAATTGCTTGAGAAGGGGTTCAGTTGCGCTTATTTCAGTATTTTAAAATTGCTTCAAATGTTCTGTTTAGTATATTGTTTATAAAGCAGGATAGACTGCATTTTTTCATTCTATTTCTATTTTAATATTATTCATATAAAATTATATTTTTACTGTGAACAATTTACAGTTTTTATTCATGGAGTTATGTTTCAAAAGCAATTTTTTATAAAATTAATTTGCTTTGTAAAAAATGGTAAATTATTATTTTAAAAACTAGTATTAAAGATTCTTTTTCGTTTTTTCTTTTTTAATAAAACATTTTGAAAGAGATTAAAATTATGTTTGACATTTTTTGATCAAGTTAGGTATTTTTTTTTCTATTGTGTCCTTTTTCCATTTTTCCTGCAGAATTATTTCAATTTAAGAAATATTTATTTTCAAGTAAAATTATATTTTTGTAGGTTCCTTCTGTAAATGAAGATACAAAATTGGAAGATGATGAAAATCATTCATCTGTAACAGAACTTAAAGGTGATAATGAAGCAATGCCTCAAGAATCAATCGAAATTTCAAAAAACAAAGTGGAAAATACTCTAGGCTGTGTTGCAAAAACTACTATTAATACTAATGGAAAGAAAAGAAATCAAAAAAATGTAAACTATAATGATGGAAGGACACAAAGGTATAATGAAAGTCGAAAAGATAATAAATTTTATAACACTGGGGTCCATGGAGGTAATCGAAGAAATGATAAATATAAAGACAGCAGAGAAGATGGCCGTTATGTTGGAGACGAAAGAGGTGAATTCTATGATAATTCTAGAAGAAATGATAGAGAAAGAGTAAATCGATATAATGACAGGAGCAATAATCAATATTTGGGTGATAGAAGAAATGATAGACGAAATGACAGATATTATACTGATAGGATTAATGACAGATATGACCGGGATAGAAGGAATAATCAATATAGTAATAATAGAAGAAATGATAGATATAATGACAGAAGAAATGATCGTTATTATGATAAAAGGAATGATCATTATCATAGCCAAAGAAATGGTGGATTTGTCAATGATAGAAATAATCATTATGGACCTAATCGAAGAGCTGATAATTCTGGTAATAAAGTTAAAATTGAAGATCTTGATGTCCACAAGAATAGTGAAGATGATGTTTATAAAGAAAATCAAAATTATGATGATGATGATGAAAAAGGAGAAATCGGTGATAAAACTAATCAATATGAAAAGGCTAAGGAAAATAATAGTAAATATGATGAAATAAAAGATAATACACAATCTGATGAAGAAAGAAAGAGTGAAAGGATTGTGGACAAAAGAAACTTTAAATATGGTGGATATCGAAGAAATGACAGTTATGGGGGCTCGAAGTTTAATAATTATTATGATAATGATAGGCGAAATTTTAGGTATGTAGGTGACAGAAAAAATTATAAGAAAAACGGAGGATACAATGAGAGTAGGAGAAATGAAAACTCATATAAAAAAAATCTTAAAACCACTGAAGAAAATAAGTGTTCCAATGATTTGTCTGAAGTAAAACAAGAATATAATCAAGTTGATGAAATAGAAACTTTGGTAGATAATAAAAAATCTACATCAGTAGAAAATGTAGGAAGTAATGATATCATTAATGGCCAAAACGACTCTTATAATAATAAACAAGGAATTGAAGTTTCATTTCAGTCCTCAAATTATATAAATAGGCCTGAAAAAAATCGAAATATAAATAGACAGACTCATGAGAACAATAATGGTAAACGAAATTATAGAAAAGATCCCAATAATAAACGTTTTAATGCATCAAGAAATTATAGGGATTTTTCTGGTAATATCCAAGAAAAACATTCCAAATTCCAAAATAATGAAGTTACAGATAATTCTTTAGACTTTAAAGATGAAGATAGAGATAAAACAGTTGAATCAGTTAATTCAAAAACATCTGGAATTTCTAATAATAGCCATCTTTATTCTGATGAAACAAAATCTGGAAATAAAAGTAATGAATGTAGTGAAGAAACTTATCATTCCAACAGGAAAACTTCACAAAAGTTTTACAATGACCGAGGAATGCATCCTAGACGTAACTCTTTCAGAAGTCACCAAGAAAAGGGATCTGAACCAGATGAAAGGATTCATAACAGGAATCATGATTACAAAGATACTCAATCTTCTAAAGCTCATTCAAATTCAAACAATAAACATTTTAATGCTTCTAGTGATTCTGTGATACCTGAAAATAGTAACAGAAATGGCAAACATCCATTAACAAAATCTGATGAAAATAGTTTCAATAAAAATGCTGATGAAAAAGTGGTTGAAAAATGCAAAACTAATTCCTCAGAAACTGTTTCTTCTGAAAAACTATCAAATGGCTCAGTTGTAGAAACTACTCGAGAATGTGAAAATCCTGTACCCTCTTCAAATTTCTTACCTCCCATGTCTTCAGTAGCGCCACCCCCTGGATTTCTTAATCCTTCAAGAAAAGTTGTCTATGGATTGGCAGCTGCAAATCCACCCCCTGGTTTCAATCGAAGCTGACAACAGTTATTTTCTAAAGACTCCTATGTATGGATTAAAAGTTGGTTACGATTTTTGTCAGAATTTATTTGTTAAGTTGTCAGTTTAATAACTACAATCTCTTTATAACTATGATTGTTAGTTCTGTCATTCAAGTTTTAACTTTCCTATTTTGTAAAATGGTATTGTATAAAAGCTATTTATTAAGAAAATAAATTTTTTTTTCAGTTAAGTGCTATTTTTATCTTATTTCTTTGTAATATTCTTGGGGCATTATTTGATGTTTATGTACAATAAAATTTTGTTTATAAGCTAATACAATTAATTAAGCTGATTATATGCTTTTAAAGGATCTAATTGAAATATTTGATACATTTTTTGTTTTAGAGATAATTTCTTTTATACTAAAAGTTAACCTTTAAAATTAGTAACTTATGGTTGCCAAACATTAAATAGTTTTTAAAACTTGAAAAAAAAAATGCTAAATATAATTGATTTCTGCAAATAAAAAAGAATCAGTCTATAAAAGTTTTCTGAAAACTTAAAACAATAAATTCTATTTAACTTTATTGTCTAAGAATCATTTGCTTAAATTTCAAGTTTGGAAACTTTATTCTAAAAATGATTTCTTAATTAAAACTAGAAAACCTATATTTGCAAAGTATTTCATTATTAAAATTATTTTATAATAATATTACTATTGCATTCTCTAATCTTTCAATTATACAATGACTTCGTTATGGGAAGATTATTAAATTTTTGTTGTGTATGCAATTCATATACATGTATTCAATAAATTATTTAAATTGTGATGTGTATTCAACAAATTCAATGTGTATTCAACAAATTATTTACATTTATTTATAGAATAAATGAAAATAATTTGTTGAATAAAATTTTCTAATATTGTATACCAAGTTTAAATTAAAAGAGTAGCACTACATTATTTGAAATATGTATTTCTTTGATTATGAGATTTATTTTATTAATACAAACTTATGCTATTGAGGTAAAAAAGATTGCAATTTTTTTTAGCTTATGTCTTTTTTTCTATTGTATTTCTTTGTGATAAATTAGTCCTAAAATTACATAAAAAATCTATTGATTCTGATGTTTTTTCTTTAGTTTTCAGAGAAAGACTTGTGAAATCTCAATTCTTAATTATTTTTCATCTACTTTTGTTAAAATCAAGTATCCAAATTTAATTGTTAAAATAATTTTTGGCTATATTTTTACTAAGAAATGGTTATATATTTTATTTTTATTATATTGTAGAGAGTTTGTTATGTTTATCTTTTGATTGGTTACTAATTTGCAAGTATGTATAGAATTTAAAAATACAAAATCTCACAATTTTAAAAAATGTAATGCTTTTTTTTTTTTTTTTTTTAACTAGAATATGTTAAAGATATGTGGTTTTTCTGTTTAAATAGTTTTGTTCTACTCAGGGGATCTTTTTGGCACTATATAACAAGATTTTTTATTTTATTACTAATTTCCATAATATAATTTTTTAAAAATTAATACTTAAATTTAAAACAGCGAATGAAATGCTTCCACCATTTCATGGTTATATATGATTTTAATGACTGAATTTTTAACTGATTCAATCATCATAAATTTAACAATGAATAAATTGCTATGTTCACATTCAATCGTCATTAAAAAAGTAGTTTCATTTAACCTTAGAAAATTGTTTAACTTTTTGTATAATGAAAGTTAATTTTATAAATCAATGTATGATTTTTAATGAAATGCATGAATTCTGATTTTTTTCATAATTCTAAGTATATTTTCAAGTTACTATACCACAATATAAAAAAAATATTTAATATTTCTTATGTCTCTCAGTTGTGTGTTGAAAATAGTTAAAAAGTCATTTGATCTTGCATTGATTTCTTACTTTGTTCAAATCTTCCAATTTCAACGAGCACCTTCCTTTGTACCAAAATGTCTCCATTTCAGGAATCATTGTAATCCATTCTACTCCATCTTGTGATGCAAGTTCTTAACTTCAGATGCTATTCATGAAGATGACATTATAAATGTTGATTCTCATCTCCTATGTTAATCACAATTAACTACTATGTAGTTTCTATAAATAAATTTTTTGTGGGTATCAAAGTGGCAAAGTAAAAATTTTCAATTCTTCCAAAAGAGCTAGAATTATGAAAGTAGCATATATGGTTATGAGGAAGAAACCATAAAATCTTTTTGTTTGGAACTTCCACACTGACATACTGATTGCTGTAGTGAGAAGACCAATCCCTAAAGCAGCGAAGAGGAAGGCAAATTGTGCTGAAAAGGTGAGCTGCAAAGAAAAAATATCCAATTTATTTAACTAAATAAGTTTTGAAAGCTATATGAAATTTTATATTTTCACACAATTTTACAAGGAAGTTACATTAATAGTTCTTTTGAATAAAGTATAAGTTAAGATCTTTTTAAAACACAGACATACATATCCTCTAAAAATTAATTTAAATAAATCCACGAATGCAACTCATTGAATATCGAGTTGTATTTATCTCCTTATTAAGGTTAATTTTTAGAGGCAATGTGCAACTCAATATTCATTGAGCTGTATCTTGCTCATCGGGCTGTCACAAATTATAATTTTTCTGGTAAGTCAATGTTTTAATAAATTTTATGTAAAAATTAGATGCTTGTGAAGTACTAATGAAATGTATTTATTTGTTACTATTATTGTCTATTAATTTATATAATATAAAAAAATATATTTTTAGGAACAAATTATAATTTCAAAAAATTTTGAACTTTTCATTATTAAAAAATTATGATGGATTATGAAATTAAATAAACAATACTAATTTATAAAATTTTTTACTAGAATAGAATAAATATGACGGTTATATTAAAAAGGAATTTGTGTGTGTGTGTTTCAAAAGATGTTTTGAAAAAGTAAAACAAATAATTTTTTTTCAAATATTCAGTTGTTGGTGTCACAATTTTTTTTCTTTTAAAAACCTGGAAATGAAGGCAGTTGAATTGATCAAAATATAACAAGTGTTTGAATTAGTTTAGAAAATGATACGACCCTCTTTTTCCTTCAAAGATGTTAACTATCAATTATTTCCAAGCAGTGAACTCTCTTTTCAAATGAAACAGTAAAAACTGAGGTAATTTAAATCGCGCGCACACGTGATTTCTTTATTTTAAACTTTAAATATAGAAATTAATCTATGTAAAGTTGCTAAAAAATTTTCATCTTAAAATGCACATTAAAAAAAAAACTTTTCTTTAAACCTTTCTTAAATCAATCGATTTAAATTACAATTCAAATTTATATTGTGGTTATATAAATTAAGTTTTTAAAATATAATGAGTGCTTCTATTTTTCTGGATATACAGTCGGAAATTCATGTGTTAATTACTCGTTTTTTAGCATTTTGCCTTTTGAATTTTTTTTTTTTTTTTTTAACAAAAAACATGATTTACGTAAATATTTAAAATGAATTTCACATATTTTTTTTAATGTTATCTCTTTGCAGTATTTTCTTTTTTACATTCCCTCAAATTCATTGAAAATGTGTTTAAACCGTCCGTAGCAAATCAGATGCTTATACAATTAGAAGGGACTTGGAAATATGGTTGTACCTTTAAAAAAGGGGAAATTTTCTTTTTCTGTTGGAGGAATTAGAATTCTCTTAATAAATAACATCAACAATCAGATCAAGAACATTTCTTTCCTGATGAACAGTTCTAGATGCATCTCGGACTAGATTATAATCTAATATATAGATTATATCTAGTTATATCTATGTATTTGTTTACAGGGAAAATTTTTTTTATTCCCGTTATAAAATCAATATCTGATTGAAGAATGGAACTTTTCCGTGGGTAATAGTATCTTCTTGCTAGGCTATATTTTATTTCGAAATACCTAAATTGTTCTACAGTTACTCAATAATTACGGCCCTGAATTTAAATTAATGTCAATTTATTCTCCGTTTATGAATACAATGTCATAATTTTGAAAGTTCTAAAAATGACTGCTGCCAACATTTTAAGAAACTGAGTCACTTCTATTAATTTAAGTTGTAGTGACTCACATAGTTTCTGAAATAATGATTATCAAATATCCTTATTTTAATTTCCAAAAAATGATTATCAAATATTTCATGGAATCATTTACAAGTAATTGAATAAATATATAGAATTAAAATGACATTTTTATATGTTTTCTATTTGAAAATAATTTTAAATGAAATACAGAGGGTATTAACACATTTTTAAAACGATTTTGCGGCAGTTTAATTAATGTTTAAAATGTAAAGATTATTTTTTAAACGTTCGATCTGATAGCTTTTTTTCTGGATTATAAGTCTGCATCGTGATTTCCATGATAGAAGAGCTTTTCGCAATATTTCCAGGGATATTGCTTTCCATTCCTCTTCCACTACTTTCCAGAGTCCATCTATCGTGGTGGGTTTGTGTTTAGAAAGAACATTGTTTAACAGACCAAAGGCACAATAGTGCATAGGTGAAACGTCAGGAGACTTCGTAGGGATATGTTGAAAAATGTATACATGCAATACCTGTATTAGTCATCATTTTTTCAACGAATGCAGTTGTAGTTTTCGAAGTATGACTTAAAGCTTTGTCTTGATGAAGTTTTTCTCTTTGAAAGTCATTGGGATAAAGTGGAATTTATTTAGTAAATATTGGGCGCAAAACCTTCTCCTAACAGTATGATGAGTTGATTTTTAACATTTCTTTCTACTCTTCTTATTTTTAATTTCCCATTGTAGGAGAAACCTGCGACAATGATTAGCCCCTTACTGAAACTTTCTTTACATTGACGGAAATGGGTTTGTACATTTTTTACTTCTCATTTTCTATAGTAAAAAGACCTTTTTTTGTCACAGTCATTTAGGTAAAGCCATGCTTCATCCAGGGTTACAATGTTTTTCCACTTATCTCTTGCTAAGTGGTTTTCATATTGGATTCTACAAAATGTTTTGCGTTGAGCCACATGTCTCGGCAAAAGCTGGTGAACATTATGTTGTTTAGCATTTTTAAATTGTAAATATTGGTTTATTATTTTATTTGCTGTTGCTACAGGTGTATCTAAAGATTTTGCAATTGATTTCTGTGTTGGCGGATTTTCTCTTGTTACCAGTGATTTCACTTTATAAACATTTGAAACAGTACGTACCTTTTACATGTGTTTGGAGTCTTCTTGCTATATGGAAATAATGATTGACAGTTTTTACCTGTCCGGTTAATATTGTTTATTTTGCACTTAGAAATTTTAATACCATGCATTTCACAACGTTTTTGAATTCTGGACTAAGAACGTTTATTTTCGGAAAGCGCAAAAACATATCTTTCAGTTCACAGCATGTTTATATGTGGCATTTTGAAATATGAATAAATTTAAAAGTAACTGACGATATTTCTCATTTCAAATAATAAGCTGTTGCCAAAAATTTTTATTCCAAGACATTTACTTTTTTTTCTATTTCGTTATCGAAATCGTTCTAAAAATGTGTTAATACCCTCGGTATAAATAAAATATCATAACGAGTTTTCTTGAACTAACTTTCTTCTAAGATGGCATTATGCGCTACGTGTAAGCTAGCAGCCAATAAATATTCTTTCAGTGAGGTAAAAAAAAAATCTTTATGCTAAATTTCGAAATGTTTTGTAGAATAATTTTTAATGTTTATAATATTAAATAACTGAGGTTATAGGTTGCTTTTGAAAGATAATAGTATTTTTATATGAATGATCTATACTCAGTATGCTTTCTTATTTAGGAACTATTCATTTTATAAACTACCAAATATTCTTAAAAATTGTTAAATTTAACGATTAACTTAAATCAAAATATAAAATTATAATTTATATTCTTGCTTAATTACATTCTTTAGAATTTCTCTTCGAATTTAACATTGGCATCAAAATTGCATGTTCCTGTTTGAGTTATATTATTCGGATGGAAAGACTTAATTAGACTTTTCAGTTTAAAACTATTTTAAACTAGTTAAAGATTGCTGTAGATTCATAAGCGAGAGAGATAGGGAATGGTATAAAAATATTCCAAGTTTCTTCGTGAAGAATTAAGAAAATTAAATGAATGTAGGATGTGAATGCTCATGAAAATTTCATATTCATTTAACGCATTTGACAACGTATTTAATTCTAATAATTTGAATATGTTTAAATGATTGTATTTTCATAATGAATGATTATTATTAAAATAACTTTTCCTATTTGGTAAGGAAGTATATGACTGGAATATGTAATTACTTCATCAGAATTATGAGTTATTATTAAAATTCCACATATTAAATTCTTTTAGCATAAATTATTTCATATTTCTGTGACATTCTAAATGAATTTTAATTTTCTTCCAAGTATTTGCTTAAAATATTAATTACTACTCTCTTAGTATGAAAATAAATGTATTTTCGTCAATAATAAAAAAATATGTTTATCATTTGATGAAATATTGATATTTTTAAGTATTGATGAAGAAATTTACATGAATACAATAAAAATTTTATTTTTTATTTTGTAATTTAATGTTTACTAAGAAATCTAAAAATTAATGATATCACAAAAATGCTCTTTATCTTATAAAATATTAAAAATGTCTTACTGGCAATGATGGTGGGGAGCGGGCTTTTATGATTTCAAAAATACAGGGTGTTCCTAATCCCAATAATAGAGCTAAAAATAAAATGTGAGGTATTTAAAAATTATGTATATTACATAAAAGAATGTAAATATATATTCTAAAATCCAAATAGTGAAAAATATTGAGTAAAACAAGCATAAAGTCGTAAAAAGTAAACTAATTTATATTTTGTTTTGGAAATGGTATGTTAATCACTTATCTTATATCTGTACATGCAATAAAGCATCTATTAAATAAATCCAATTAACAATATCGGAAGTTTTGAAATGGGTAGTGAAAACAATTTAAAGGCATATTTTTAGAAGATATGAATGTATTTTATAAACCCCCCCCCACACACACATATGCATAAAGGTAATAAAAGTTAATGCTTTCTAAAATTAAAGATTAATCAAACTTGTTTGTGTGTGTCTAATTAAACTGTGTAGTATTGAAGAAAAAAGAAATTTTACTGAAATAAAAAAAAAACAATAGAGGGGAAAAGACTTCACATTTCGTTTATTTATAATATTTATGACTTCAAGCGCCAGCTGATTGTACCGACTTGCGGAATTAGAAGCGGTATATTAGATTTTGATGTAAGCTCTCTTTTTTTAAACTCCAATATCAGTAATATTGTCAGCAACTTTTGTATTTTAAAGAGTTATTTATTACTACTTTCCTTATCGTGTCGTCCTTTACTTAAAATAGTGAAAGTAAAATTGGTAAAGGACTCAATGACTAAATCAGAAATCAACGAAGCAAAAAAGATCTATCCGTGTTGAGTACTCATACAGCTTAAGGTTTTTACATTAAGTGTGGTGTGCACAAAAAGTATGGATAATGATTAATGGAGGATCAAAATTATAAGGCTATTGATTTTGGAAAAACGATAACAATTCTACTTTCTGGAATCCCTTTCCATCATAAAGTATATAATTATGTTCTTAGTTACAATATACATTAAGAGGAATTATAAGTGTGAAAAGGTATTTTGTGAATAATATTAAATTAATTCTTAAATTACAGTAAAAATATAAATTCTAATCTAATTTTAATTAAAGAATGAATGTTCAAGTCGAAATTTACATATTTACTAAATCTGGAAAGGGAAATCTTGATAGAAGAAGTTGTATACACAAAGCATACAACTAAAATATGAGCGAATCCCATCTCTGATAGTTTCTAAATTTTCGTTGGATGAAAAAAAAATTAACAGTTTTTTTTCAAATTTTGAAAAAAATCCAAATTTGGTTTAAAAAATTATATAACACCAAAACAAACAAATATAATCATAACTTGTAGTCAATATCATTGTTTACCTAAATTTTACGGCCAGATATAAGAGCTGAAACACTGGTAAATTTCAAAAGCAAATTATAACCAAAGTCTGTAATTGGTAATAATTCCAAAAACGATTCTGATTACTATCAGTGAAATATACCAAAAATCTTTTTATTTCAATAGTTTTTGAATGAGTTCCTTAGGTTTTGATACATTTATTTCATCTTAATTTATTGAAGACCATATTTCAAAGGGAGAGCGTGATGTCTTATAGAGTTATGAAGGTACAACAATATTATTCCAGATGTGGATTGCATTGTAGCTTCAACCATTTCTTCTCCATACTCCATTAAATATATTTGTTGCTGGTTGAGGATTCGTCAGCATTTGTCAGATTTTTGGAATATAGTCAAAAGATATAAGGAACAAATACTTAAGATTGAAATAATTAGAAGAGAGAATTAAGGAAGACTAATTAAGGAGAAACACCCCTGATGAAATTTTTGTCCTTGATCAATAGAAATTTTGCCCTACAAGGATTGTTGGTAGTCTTATCTAAATATTGCCTCTCACATCATAAAATTTTCATAGCTATCTTCAGAATATGGAATTGATAGTCATAGCAAGTCACCATCACTAACAGTTTGTTTTGGGTTATAGCTTGTTACTATCACTATCACAGAAAAAAAGAAATATGTTATTAAAACATTAAAATTTCTTTATGTATTGTCTTCATGTATCACACAAATATGTACCAAATTTCAAGACATGAAATGGAAAAAGTAATAGCATTAATAGTTCGACGGGCTTATAACAGCAGAATTTGATTATCAATTCGTTGATAATTGATGAATCTCTTCGGTTACCAATGACAATATAACACCGATTAGAGAGTTTTCTTTTGGAATGATCAATGAAGAACCTGATCGCGCGAATGAGGTGATACCATGTTTTTAGACGAATGTCGATTCTAATGTGATGATCGCAAATGCAACTTATGAGTGTACACATTCGACATATTGACTCAGTACTTTTTTCTTTTTCTTTTTTTTTTTTTTTGTAATGGTGGTCCTTTGGATCACGCCTTGGTTAACTTTTGATTTTATACTGACAGCACTTTAACCGTTACATATCTGATGTATATGCATATATATATAGATATATATGCATATATATATATATATACATATATATATGCATATATATATGTGTGTGTGTGTATATATATATATATAACATTCATACAAAATTTTTTACCTAAAAGTGGTCCTCCATAACAAGCTGATATTGCCATTCTAGGAAAATTTTTTCTTGCGACTGCTATGTTGGACAGAAAATCTGAAATCATAAAGTTTATGAGAAAAAGATTGCATAATTTTAATAAATTTAAATGTAACTTTGTAATACGTTATTAAAAAAAACTGAAACATATATATATATTTGATTTAGTTTGATATTTATTGATTGAAATAATATAAATAAAAAAAAATTAGCTTAATATAAAAATTATTAGACAAAATTTGTTTCGCTTAAAAAAATTTCAGAAATGTTATAATTTTATTTATTTTTAATTAAAATAACAGGGAGATTGGGCATGATATTTAAATTAATTTACAACACTATGAAGTCTAAAGTAAATATAATGAAAAATTTATTTAGTGAGTATATAAATTTTAAATAAGTTGACACAAAACTTGGGTACAGCCCATCAATCTGCTGCCAACATGTTTTCTTGTGATCGGCAAAACAAAATACTCTATTATAAATATATGCTGCTTTTGTACTCATAATTGAGTAAAACTCTATTATTTTTTTTACCTTGAATTGTTCCTTTCATTCTACTTCTTTATCTACTGAAATGCAACTAAGCATTCCGCATTTTGATATCTTTTGCCTTTAAAAATTGTTTTACACACTCTCAATTTAATTACTCTTATTAATTTTCCATAACAATACACATGCAGTAAGATAATATGCTTAATATGTAGACTACTTTTCTGGTAATTTACTTTTAAAATTTCCTACTAACAAGTGGACTTTATTCCGTCCTTACATCTTTTCACAATTTGTGGATTGCTATTTATCAACTTATCAGCACGAGAGCAATTCCTCCTTTGTCACATAGAATTAAAAAGAAAAGTATTGATGTGGAATAAATTGTTGATCAAGATTGTTCGTTTACCTCTAAAATGTGACTGAACATATAATATTGATTTGTTTGACTATAAAAAAACCACTTCCATAAATTTACAAATTGTTTAAAGACATTATTAAAGGATTTAATACTCCTTAGGTAAGAGTTTGGTGCGATCTTATAGTGTTGTTTATAGTTGGAAAATTGTTTTTCTTAAAGCTTCGGGTATCAAGGTCTAATGACAGCCTTTGTTTACACAAAACAAGTTTCAAATCTCGTTTAGTGATTACATTTTACACTCTTAAATACGCACTTTAATTTTATTCCAAAGACGCAGGATTTTAATATTATATGGCTACTTTGGAATATTTTAAAGAAAGCATATAACTTAAAATAGAATGGAATATATGTTGTGTGTTATTAATTGAAAATGATATTTTCAGATTTCACGTTATGATAAGCTTTTGAATATTTTTAAAATTTCTTCTTTGAATTGTACTACATTTAAAGCTTTTTTCGTTGTTAAAAACCATTTAATTTATGTAACTTTAAGCATTTTTTTACGGCATAAACTACGTCCTTCTTATGAGCTGTATTCGTAGGAAGTATTTTGAGAAAATTACTTTGAAATATGAAGGACCTTATATAAAAACCGATAATGAAAAATGAAAAATGAGAAAATAAATTTTTATATTAAAAAATAAATATGGGGGTCAATCTGAAATTTTTGAGATACAACTAGGTTTTTAAAGTTATACTTACAAAATTTTAGGTGTGTTCAAAGTAGTCTTCTCCAACATCAATGCACTTTTGTAGATGAATTTTCCACATTTTAAGTGCCTCAAGTCATTCATTTCTTGGAATAGATGAAAAAATGCATTTATAGCCACATCAATCTCTTCTTCTGAATGAAAACGACATCCACCTAAGTTCTTTTTTATATTAAAGAATAATCAAAACTCGCACATAGCTAGATCAGAAGAATACGGCGGATGTTCAAGCACTTTAATTTGTTTTTGTTTAAGAAACTCAATTGTTAATCCGTCTGTATGTGAAGATGCATTGCCATTGTGAAGCATGAATTCTCTAACATTCAGTTCATGTAGAATTTCTGAAAGACATTTAGTGGTATACCAGTTTGCTGTTACTGCTTTCTGTCCTTCCAACTTGATGGCTTTGACCAATTCCGTATTTCTGAAGAAAACGGCATACATCACTTTTTTCAGTGCGCGCTGTTTTTTCACCATTGTCGGCGTGGGATCATCTTCAAAGACCCATACTTTGCTTTCTAGACGTGTTGGAACGTCAAAGAACGGATGTACATTTCATCCCCTGTTAGTTTTAGAAATGATGTGGTGGCCACCATCATTTAGCAATTTAAGAGTTTCTTGACTGATTCTGACTAGCTCCTCTTTTTGGTGCTCAATTAGATTATGGAGAACCCAACGGCAAATTCCATTTTTATATGCAAACTATTTTCTTCATGAATGATTTTGTGTATGGCTGCGAATCCATTGTTAGGTCTGGATCATTTGATAGGTACAGCGATTATCATCCATTAACATTTTTCGTATGGCAGACACATTATTCGGGATTATTGCCGACGGCGTCCTTCCTGTGTGTTCTTCATCCTGAAGAAAATTGCGATCTCTTCTAAATTCTCTAAACCATCTGAATACAGTAGCACGAGCTGGCGATTCATCACCAAATGCTGATTGCAACCGTGAACGCATTCTTCTTGATTTAATCTTGCTTTAAAATCGTAGAAAATCATAGCGCGAAAATGTTCTCGCGTCAACTCCATTTTCTCTTCTGTTTAAAATTAATTCTATGCTAAACAAGTTGAGGTAAGTCAGTAAAAATTTTAAAATTAAACCGTTACTTTTATTTTGTAAATTCTCGTCAGCGCGTATTTCAAAAATTTCAGAGTAACCCTCATAATAAATACAGCAAATATAATGCCTACAAAGCTCTCTTTCATTTTTCATTCTGCTGAAACATATATATGTTTAATACTCTTTTGCAGATAATACTCTTTTTCATTTCACGAGAAATACCTCATTAATATGGTTTATAAATCAAGGAATGTCCCCATAAAATATAAAACACTTGCGCACACATCATTCAATAAAATAATAACTTACAATCACGTGGTGAATATGTCAGGGTGCACGTGTTCATTGCTTTATTCGAATAATGTCACATATCTTTTGTCCAATGAAATAAAGTAGTGGCAAACACAAAGTTTTTGCGCTTTGTTTATTTTGACATTCGGATGCTTTAACAAAGATTCAGTAAACTAAGCTATTTTCGTCATAGTAGGGTACAAATTTATTTTCTCGGGTTCTTTTTATATTAGTTTTCATTATAGTTCACTTAAATGTGAAATACTATCAATTTTTATTTAATTAAGAATAGTCTTTTTCGAGCACTGATTTATACTTTAAAAACCTTTATTATTTAATAATTTTGCTAAAAAATAAATGCATTTTTTTAAAACGGAAATTTAAATCAATTTAAAAGATCGATTACTGTAAATATTGATATTTTTGAACATTGCATTTATGAGAAAATTTGTTTAAAATCATTGAAAGATATTTATTTCGTAAATCATTTTGTTCGCTGCATCAAAAGTTTAATTACTAATAAGTTTAATTAAATTACTCTTTTTCTTATTTCCATAAAATGTTACATTTTATTCAAATAATATTAACTAATATTAAGGTTTTAGAAGGTATTTTTATATTTAATTATGCAAGCAAATTCACCATGAACTAAATGATATATTGGGTTGTTCGGAAAGTAATTTCGTTTTTTCTACCTGGATTAGCTTTTTTTAAGCATAAACCAATTACTTTACGAGTGTGGAATCGTGCTACTGCCAGAAAGATGGTCAAAGGTATTGAACTAGAATGGACAATATGCAATGAAATAGAATATTTATTCGCTACACATTTTTCATTTTAATGAAAAACGAAATTATTTTTCAAACAACCCTATAATTTAAAAGAATCTATAAGATATTATAACTCATACCTGATATGGAGTTTCCCCAAGCTAAAAATGTCAAACCTAAAATGGCATCACTTAAATTGAATATAACACCAATAATCTGAAATTAAAAAAAAAAACAAAAAAACTTTAAAAGTGATTTATTATTATAACGATCATTAAACTGAAAATTATGACTAACTTGATCTAATTATTATTTAACTATAACACTTTTATCTAGGCATAAAATAAATTTATATTTGATCACAATTTAATGACATTCAAATTATGTGATATTATCCTAATTAAACAAAAAATCACATGTTTCTGCTTTAGCACAATTTTTTACCTGCAATAGAGCAACAATTTCATTGGCCAAGCAATAAGTCCACGTGACAGAAACAGCAAATCCTAAATATGCGAAAAGCCAGCAATATTTGGGAGGTATGTCACGTTCTGAAGTACAATACACTAGAACAGCACCACATACGCATGCGCAGAAAAGTATTATAAATGCAGGAAAGACGTCACCTATCAAGTAAAATGCATCTGAAATGAAAAATTAGAGAGTAATTTTAATTTATTTCCTTGCACTATTTCTAAGCAGTTTTCCACATTTTGATCAATTAAATGTGCTTTTTATTTCTCTGACTTTGAATGGATTTGTTAGTTTATCATAATCTGTGTAGTAAAGTAAAAAGGATTACAAGCTACTTCAAATTTTTCTAATTCAAGAAAAAATTAATTTTCTTTTTTGGCATTTTATACAAGAGTTCTCAATGAAATAATGGTAGTACTTTCGCAAAGAAGGACACTTTGACAGAGATGATCATCCATTATATCTTAACTAATAATTTTTTTTTATTGATAGTGGTTCTCTTCCCTTGTATATTCTCTTAGTAATTTATAGGTTCAGGTATGTAAATCAGAACTTCAATCTGTACATAGTGTGTATATAATAAATATTAAAAATATTGTAGATGCTTTGTGCAAGAGTATCTCGTGGGAAATCAAGATTTCACATGAAGAATTATATAAATTCATGTGTATCTTAGTAAAGATCCACCCATAAGATTTTAACAAAATCTGCGGCATTTTTTTTATGTAATATTCTAATATGATTTAAGTCTGTTAATTTGTATTGCATTTTTTTTCTTAAAATGCATTTGAATATTTTTTAATAAAAAATTTTATGGTATTTTTTTAAACACGCAAGATATTTACTTGGTGGAATTCATTCAATCACATCCAAATAATATATCATTATCTCATCTCTCTGATTATTATGATTACATTTTGAACACATTTTCATATAAATTTTCTAAATATTATTTTTGTATATTTACGTACAAACCTTATTGTATTTGTAAAGAATTCCTCAGTCTTTCAGTAGAATATTATAAAAATTGAAACACAAATTTCTCTAAATATATATATAAAATAATAATCAATTTAAAAGTTTGTATAAATATACTTTGGCAACATTACAGTTTTTTGAGAATCTTATGTTATTGTTAGTAATTTTTATATGTATTCACATAAGTTTACCAAAATAATCAATTTAAAAGATATATATATATATATGGCAGTTCTTATTTTAAATAAATGCACAATTTATAATTACAATGAATTTGCTTAATGATTTCTAGTTAAATGGAAAATTTTAATATTTTGTTTCTTATTGAAAGATTTACTATCAATTGGAATTGAAAATAAAATTCGATAAATTAGTATTATTATTCGATATTATGAAAGAATGAGCTGTACTGAAAAACTTACATTCACTGACTAAACAAATGAATATTGGGCCTGTTATGCATTGAATGCAAATTAGAAGTCGATTCCAATTCATATCTTCCGAACCAGCATCTAATACTGGAACTGTTATTCTCATTATAAAGATAGCTGGAATCTAAAATTATAAATAATTGAAATGTATTTTGAGAAAAAATTTAATTACTACGCAAATAAGTATTATTTAAATGTAATTATATGATGATAATAATAATAATATATACTTTTGAATTTGTGTGTGTGTGTGTGTTGCATGGATATCTTTTTTACGTTAGAAATTTTTTGCTTTTATCAAAATAGTATACAACATTAAAAGGAAAAATTATTTTTTTTAATGCAAGATTACTTGCGATTTCAATAAAAATTATGTAGTCATGCAATTTTTTTGTAGTTATAAAGTTGTGGAAGTAATTTGAATTTAATCAGTTTTAAAAACTAAGGAATCCTAGTTTTCTATAGCCGCTATAACTACAATCCTAGCTACTCAAAGAGTAACACACACACACACACAAAGACCAGAGATACCACAACAAAATTTATTTGGCAGATGATATATTATGTGTAAAGATCGATTGATTGAAGTTTATGTTTCTTGTAAAGTGTGGATGATGAAAAAAAAATCAATACTTTATATGGCCTCCATTGTTACTCATAGTTATTGCTGCAAACCTTCGCATAAATTCAAAGAGGCTTTGGGTGTATCCTTGGGGTATAGCTATTCTTGCGGCTTCCATCACTTTTGCCAGAGTTAATCTGCTGTAACAGTGGGTGGGGTATATCCCAGGTTGATTGTTAAGTAAGCATGAATTATAAGTTTTCAATTGGCAGTAGATTGAGAGGACAAGTTGACTATGAAACAAGTTAGGTTGGAGGAGAACTCTTGAACACTGCGTGCAACTTGAGGCTGCAAAATATTCTACTGGATTATTACTAATGGCAAACGCTGAATGTTTAGGAGAAACTTGGGCTTCAGCACCACAAAGATGTAGTGATGAATGTTCATTTTATCTGCACTATATATTAGAGGAATGGAGTAGTGAAATACAATACCACCACAAACCATTACACTAGAAACAAAACCGGTATGGTAATGCATATCGCAACAATTCAGTAGCCTCTGACCATGGCATCTCCAGAATCGAATCCTACCACTGTGGTTTTCTAGGCAGAGACTGGATTCGTTAGTAAAGGCAATATTTTTCCATTTCTTTGTCCATATCTGCCATTCATCTCATCATTGGTAATGATCTTATGGTTTTGACTCAAAGATTAATGAAGGTATGATGTTTGGACATTTCATTCAGACATTGAATGGTATGAGAGGACACCAAATGATGCATAACTGATTGAATCTGATCTGTTGTAGTATGTTGTGCTATGGTTTGGGCTATGGCTGAGTGATCCATTACTGTCATGCGTACAATTTGCCTGCCATCATATATAGTGATGAAACGACGTGAACGCGATCATTCCCGTTGGTTTTCATTTCTCTCTTACATCCAGTGATTACAGATCCGCAGCAAAATAGCATACTTTTTGTCCAAACCGATCGCTGATTTCTGTGAAAGAAAATCCTCAATTTCTACTGGCTATTATTCTTTTTTCGTGGAATTCATTAACTTACATTGAAAAATCTTGATACGTTTTACGAGACATAATTAAACAGCATCCCCCCCCAAGAAAACACACACACACACGAAAAAAAAAAAAAAAAACAATATAATTGCTGTACTTCAAATTGGCAATCTCTTCTTCATTTACTGCTTGCCGTGGCACTACAACCATCTGTGATGTGAGGATGCGCAGCAATGGTAATAACTTGCATACCTTATCTCACAACCATAAAATATAAATTTCACTTGATTTGCATGTTGGTTAGTCAGTAGTGTAAAAAAACAAAATATGTATTATTAGAAAATGATTTATAAATATAATCTTTTGCAGTTAAAATATTTTAATGTTCGAATAAAAAGATTGCGTATTTAATGATGATTTGCAGTCATACATTTGATATTAAATGCAAGGATAAAATAGTTCTGTAAGGTATAATATAGTCTATATTATATTACTAATACTTGTAAGATATAATTAATACATAAATGTAAGATTATAGTAAGACTGCGTGATAGATAGTAGTTTAAAAGCTACTCCTCATTATAAAATCGAAGATGGAGACATTAGAAGAAATCAATTTCTTATGAAAAAAATGTATGAATTATTATAAATATAGTATAGAGAATAATATTTGTGCTGTATAAGATGAAAATATATCTCTGTCTTTCTTAAGATCAAGGCCAAAATGGATGAAAGAAATTCATTATGGTCCCCATCAGAACATGAAACTAAGACTATTTATTAGCAATATTTAAGCCGTTAATCCCAATGTTATTGGATTGGTTTTTTGCTGCTGAAAGTGGTTGATTTATGAATAAGCTTATATTTTATAATATTCCCTAATCCACTCATTGATCTTTTTTTGAAGATAAGACCTATTCATATTAAATATTCTTTGTATTTGTGTGGAGATACTAATTCAAACGTCGGCTTTGTCATTTGGTTGTAATTCAAAATTAAAATGTGCTGCTGGAGATAAATCTGATAATCAATTAATACCATCGAAAGTTCTATGATCGAAAGTTGGACCCTATAATTTATGTCACTTAAAGATCTTTCCAAATGGAGTTAGTAAACAGCCTAACTACTTAAGATTGTTGTAAAATACTTTAAATATAGCTAATTTAGACTATAAGCCTGTCAACTTTGTAACGTCAGAAAACAAGGTTTGAAGGCTTACCATAACTTAGTAAGTGTACACTTTTTGGAGTGGTAGGTCCCAGATACTCTTGAATAAAAGGCGATGCATACCATATGCACTTATAGCTTATTCATGTCCATTTTTCATTGTGGATACTTAGGAATATTTTGAGATTTTTCTCTTCTGACACGGGAGTACAATCAATTATATAATAAAATGTCTTCTCAGAAGGTAAATAGACAGGGGAGGCTTAAAATTTATGACAGCTAAGTTTTAAGCTGTCTATAATGTGATATCCAATGATGAAAGTAGTGATTTAACATTTGTGCATGTCATTTGGATAATCATTCCTCAAGGCCACAATTTCAAGATTTTCATCTTTTCAGTTTAATCATCTTGGAGGCACTAAAAGGACATTAGTTTCAGTGAATCATGTTTAGATCTATTATACTTGGGTCATTCAACAAAAGAAAGTGTATATGTATTTTTGTGTAGATTATTTTAAAATGTATTGATATTTGGTTTCAGTAAATTTACCCGCTTTTCTATATAATACGTATACTTTTTGTGTGACGTTTTGCATTTTGTGCATTTTTTCTGTGAGGTTTCCTTATTTATAGCGTTTAAAAACATGCATAATACGTAATAAAATTCTGTCATCTCTTTGGATTGACGACTAAATGTTTTATCTTTTATCACTGAAGAAGTAGGTAAGAATATTCTTAGTTTTTGGTCATCCCTCCCCCTACAGTCATTTGACCAAGACACGTGTCTTAAAGTGGATTAAGAACCAATGTGTATATCCACAAACCAAATTAATTTTTTTACAATTCTTATCTTTTAAAGTGTTAGCAAGGTAAAAATACTATTAAGAAATTAGTGGTCATTATCGTGAAAAGTTTTTTGTGTACTTATTTTATTATAAATTTATAGAAGACTTAAAATGAATTTTTATACATGCACTTAAATATTGAAAGTTAGAATTGGACAAATTGAAAACTATTGTAAAATGTATTCACTTAGTTATAAAGCACATTACTGTTATAACTAATAAGATAAATATTAAAATTGACTTTTATATAGGAATATAAACTAGTAAATAAGTAAGTCAACTTAAGTAATTATGATAAAACATTTACATTAAAAAATGTTTTTTGATAAATAAAAGCGTATAACACTTCTAAAAAATAAATTTTAAAAGTTCATAATTGAGTCATAAATTTACATTTATGAATGCTTCTCTGAAATAGGTTTTTACAGTGGATAAACTTTACTGATATTTAATTGAATACGAAAAATTATATTTCAGCTTATCCTAGAGAACTAAGTTTAGTGGCTGGAATTTTTGTTTAGGAGAACTGAATTATTCAAATGTCTAGATATGGAAGTGTCTGCAAAATATTTAAGGAAGCTGCAATGTTTTGAAAATGAATAAAGTATATCACAGTAAAAGAAATTAAGGATACAGTGATTTGAAACAGCTAAATTATACATTTTGATCATTAAATTTATGACTAAATATAGCATTTCTCAACTTCATCTCTTTTTTAGATTACAAATTATGAAAATGTCTTTTTTGTGAATTTTTAGTAAACTAGTTAAAATCATGTGTTTTTGTTTGGATACTTGAATATATACCTCTAAATATTTGTTTAAAAATCTTTGATTTTGATATAAAATCTTCAATTTTTACAAGGAAAAATACTTTTTCTTTTCGTCTATAACATATCATCACACACTCAAATCTAATAAAGATTAATAAGAGGATGTTTTTTCTTTGAATCTCGAAATGGTTTTGGTTATTAACTTGGGATTATATTCAGTTGATTATTTTTTTAATTGCATATACTTTCTTATGAATTCTGTATAATATTAATATATAATTATTATAATACATTGTTTCTTACTGAAGCATTAAAAATGTGAATAACTGCAAATACAGAAGGTAAACATTTTCCAGAGGAACATGCTTTATCATTTCGCGAGAGAATTCATATATTAATACTTTAATCCTAAAAAACAGGATAAATAACATTCCAGAATAATTTATCTAAAACAATTAAGAAATAATTTCCTTATATGACGAAATGCGATGTAACTGAAGGGATTGGCAGCAAAATATTTCAAAGTTTTAAGTGGCAGTATCAGTGTTTCAAACCAATTAGGGTTTTAAAAGATTTCACTGCAATCAATTAAATTACACTTCTTCATATATAAATGTGAACTTCTCTTTATATGCAAATATTTAAAATCCATTTCTCCATTTTAAAAATACAAATTCTCTTTTAGATTTAGAAAAAGTAATAATTTACTTACTTTTATGATAACGAAGGCTTTTTTCCACCATTTTAAATATGGCCATTTTTTAGTATTTATGGGACATACTTTAAGTAAGAGCTCCATTATTTCACTTCGTTCTTTGGAGGGTTGAACTGTCAATTTTTCTGTGGAAGACAAACGCTTTATTTGCAATGACTGACAGCTACCTATCAAGAAAAGATTGTATTATCTGTTTCAGATGCGTTAAAAAAAGGGAGAAATTTTATGTCAAGTTAAAAATATCACCTTATGTAGAAAAATATAAAATATCGATAGCAAATAATTAAAAAATCACCATACTATACTGCACTGATATATAAAATTTTATTTAAAAAATTACTGATATATCTAAAAAATGAATAAAAGTAAAAAAAAAAAAATGAATAGATTTAAGTGGAAATTAAATCCTATTGATTTCCAAAATTAATTTTGAAGATGATCAAAAAATTGGCAACACATTGTAATGACTCATAAAATTTAAAGCAAAATGTTTGAAAGATAACTTTTTATTTTAGTTACATCATAGTACTAACAGAAAGTGCAAAAATCACTGATATCTGATATCTAGCGATATTCAGTGACGAACTTACTAGGTAGTTATAAAAATTGGTTGGATAAAATTTCTTGAAATTGTGCAACTAGAATGTTGCAAATAATACATTCATTTACCGTTTATTTTTAAACTTTTTTTTTTATGGCCCAGTCATTTTTAAAAATGATCCTTAAAAGGAATGTTACTTCAAATGAATTTTATAAAATTCATAGATATTGATTTATCTATGTGTGCATGTTCAGCAAAAATTATATGTTTTCATACGCAATTTTTAAACTTTAAAATTTTATAAAAGCGAAATTTAAATCAGTTCTATGGTATAAAAAATTATTTTTAACTTAAATAAAAATAAAAAATTACGCGAGAAAGGTTGTATATATTTTCGCACGAAGATTAAGTTTGTCTTTTGCAATAAACTCCAATTAATATTAAACAACTTGGTGCTAGTGAAATAATAATCAAATGCTTTCTAGAAACTATAAGCCTGGGATTGAGGTCTTAGAAAAATATCCATTATATAAATTTTACAATAAATTTTCTACAAAAACTATATTCAACTTTTACTAAGACGTTGATTAAAATTTAACATCAATGAACTGTTCCAAATATCAACTTCAATTGACATATCGAAGCAAATTAGGAGAAAGAAGTTGGCATTTTACAAAGCTAATGTGAATTCATAAGAAACCCTAAAGTTTATGATTTCTACAATATTTTCTTATATAAACCAAATATTTTAGATAGTTGCCAAAAATAAAACCTCTAGTGGCGCGATGCATTTTTTGATCGAATGGTTAACATTTGTTTGAAGGTTTGATTTGATAGATACTATACAACTATATGTCTTGAGATGTACGCATTCTTGCCAATTAAAAAGATCAATCTTATCTCATCATATTTATGACTTTTTTTTCGGAAGTAATGGTGTAAACTACTATTACTTCCGAAAAAAATAACAGCATCATAGTTATTGCTTAAAGTACACTTGAAATACTAGAAGGGTTAAATAACTATTATTTATTACATGTATTCATAAGATTGGCTAAGACGATATATTAGATCTCTTGTCTACTAATATTTTGGAACTCTAGAGTTTAAAAACGCAAGTTCTGAGCACGAGTCATGATGAATGGCATCAACATTTTGATCTCCCCACAGAAGACAAAATAAATATTATCTTGGTCTAGAATACTTTCGTTACAAGTTACATTAACTACCCGTTGTTTGATTGTGAACTAAAAAATACGAGAAATTGTTTCAATACAATATCAATTTATGAATTTTTAGAAATACTTGAAAAATTTTTATTAAAATTATTGCATGACATAATAAAAATAATTTATCAAACTCTTGTTTAAGAAAATCAATGCTGTTTCATGGCTTATTTGTACTCCAATAAACCGCTACTACTTTATTATTAAATACTCTTAATAATTTGGCAGATCCTACAGTATGTCCTAACCCGAACTTATATTGAAGTTTTTGATTTTTTCCATTAGAAGTCAATCTTTTCAATACTATGTATTTTAATAGCTCAGACATGCTTTCGCTGCTAACAGCCCTACAATTGCACTACTGCAATATCATATTTTATTTTGGTAGCGTCACCTATATAAATTTCTGATAAATATGGAAAAAAGTGTAAGCTTTAAAAACTGATTCCTAGTTATCGTTTTTTATTATACTAAATATTCGCATTTGCCAATGAGAAGTGTAAAAAAGCATTGTTTTTCTTAAAATTATTGTTGTTTTGTAATTTCTATGCAAGTTTTCAACAATTTTTAGTGAATATTTATTTTAAAATGTTTAGGATTAAATTTTGTCATAAAGGATTAGGTTTTTTAATCAAATGCATGACAACAATCTTCAAAACAAAAGAGCTCAAAACGAGACTTGATAAAACGTTACTAGATTATGCCATTAAGAGAAAGCAGTAATTCGATCAGGTAAAGAAGAGGATTTGATTATACCAAATGCAATCGTTTTGTGCCTTAATTTCACCATCAAGTAAAAAATAGGTTTCTTTAATTTTCATGACATTGAGCATTTATTGTGAGCCATGGTCTACTTTTAATCTATTTTGCAAAGTTTATTTTTCATCATAATCTAAAGGTAACAAATGTTGGTTAAAACTATTGTTACAATTATTGCTACATGTGCTTTTGCGCATAAAAGTACAAGATTCTGTGCAGAATATATCAGCTTGAACTTCGTGGAATCCCTTTTATTCTTCCAGTTTTCATGACCACTGGTATTATTCCTGGATATCTCAGCTGCCTGATAATTTATACTGATGACGTTACTCTACTACGTCCTATGGTCCACAGCAAATATCCTTTATATTTTCCATTTATTCAAAATGTGGTCTAAATTCAGTATCTCGTTCAACGAAATAAGGATTTTTTTTAAAGTTTTTATTCTTTTTTCCATGTGGAATTTTCGCTTCGTAATAGTTGTGAATTTACTGTTTTAAAAGACACATTTTAACACAAATCTGGATTTGGTAACGTTATTACATGTCGGCATTTAATGTTGGATTAATTTACTGCATTTTAGAATATATTTTGTTAGCCTGATTTGCATAAATTGTCTGGGTATGATATGTAAGGCTCATCTCTAACCCATTATGTTTTTGTCATTTATTGCTCATTTAAATTACTGTATTTCTTTAACAGAAAGATATTCAGAGGCTCATTTGTTATGTTTACATAAAATATAATTTTTTTTTCATTCATTTTATTATAATTTTTTTATGCTTCCGTTAATTTATGGCATATTTTTGTGTTTAAATATTTCTTTTTATATCACATTATATTGCGTTACATATAAAATTTCTAAGACATTAAAGTTTTTTAAAATATAGGAAAAATTTAAAACTTTTTTTCTTTTTTATGTGTAATTTATCTCCTTTCTAAAAAACTTAAAAAAGAAAGAAATTTTTGTTACTGGTAAATTACGTTTTATTTATAAGTATTTTGTAAAAAAAAAAAAATAAATAAACTTCTATTTAGTAAATGAAAATATCAATTAAATTGAGAAATGGAATAGGTTATCATATTTTTTACATTTCATGTTAGGAAAATTGAATTACCACTGTCAAAATAAATTTACTGATAAAATAATTTATAGAAATATGTAAAATTTGTTGTCACACAAAGTATGAAAAACCAACATATTTTAGTGAAGTTATATAACAATCACACACACACACCTCACATGAACAGTTCAGCAATTTGTAATCTTTACTTACCCAAAGTACTGAGACTGTTATTCATATTATTATCGATCGAAAATCCTAAATTCGTATTATGCGATTTCCGCCTTTCTTCTAACTTAATAGGAGCTTTGGATAATCTTCTGCCACCGTCAACCCATTCAAAACCCCCAAAATAGAAAGCTGAAATAGTAAGAACAAAGCTAGTGAAATTATTTAATTTTAACTAATAAAAAGAACTTTATACTCTGAGCTAATCAAGATGATTGGTTGGTTGGGTTTTATGGCGCAAAATACAAAATTGGACATCCAGCGCCAAGAATAACGTTTTGGAAGAATATATTTTATTTTATTTTCTTATTTTTTTAGTTTTATTATATATATATATATATATATATATATATATATATATATATATATATATATATATATATATATATATATATATATATATATATATATATATATATATATATATATATATATATATATATATATATATATATATATATATATATATATATACATATATATATATATATATATACATATATTTTTTTTAAAATCCCTGGCAACATTAAAATTTTAAAAAACATAAATTAGTTTATATATTATTTTAAAAAATCTAAATATAAGTATAGAATATAAAGTAAGTTAAATCACCAATATATATAAAATTTTAAAATGTATAAATTTAAATTATATAAAATTTAAAAAACCTATTGCTCTAAAATAAGCAAATAGGTTTCTGTGGGGTGGTTCCCCTACCAAGTCAAACATAGTTAAAAAGTTTGTTTTGAAAAATTTAAAACGGTAGACGTTAAAAGTAGGACATTAGATTAAAATATGATAGACAGTAAATGGTTCATGACACGCTTCACACCATGGATTTAGTTGTTTACTTAAACAAATGTTTGTGCGTGAAACGTGTGTGTCCGATACGAAAGCGAGTTAATCTAACATCAGCACTTCGTAACGGTAAAACTGATAATGAGATGAGGGATGAGAAAATGGTATGTAACTTGTTGCCGACCTGCAAGTTCCATGATTCCTGCCAAAGACCATGTATAAAACTTTTTATACCCTTTTTCACATCAGAGAGCGGAACGAATGGCAAAATGTTACTGATGCAGTCTTTGCAGCTGCATCCGCTCTCTCATTTCCAACAAGACCTATGTGGCTTGGTATCCAACAAAATACAATTTAATTTCTTTTGCCAGCAAGGGAATTCAGTGCTACTGAAAATTTTGGACACAACAGGGTGACAGGTGAAACTATTGTTTCTCAGGGCTTCTAAAATACTTATGCTGTCAGTGTAGACACAAAATTGATGATAGTTATCTGTATTCACATGCTGAAGCGCGTAGTATACAGCTGTTGCTTCAGCAGTAAAATTGGAGCAGGATGGATATAGGCTGTCATTAAAATCTGTATTATTAATAAAAACTCCACAGCCCACATGTCCTGCTGTTTTAAAGCCATCTGTGAATATAGGTTGATATGATTGTTACTGACAACGATGAAAAGAGTATAGCTATTGAAAAGCAATAGGTGTTGTGTCTTTTCTATACTGAGCAAATGTATTAATGAACGTATTTGTTGGTTCGTACCAAGGTGAATAGAGAAATTGGTCAATAGTTTCTATCAGAACATCACATAGGTCTGTGAGCCAGAGATATGATTTGGCTCTTGTGAGAAAAGGTTGGATGCTCAATGGATGAGCATCATATAGTCGTTTTAAAGAGGCATTAGGAATCATAGAACGTAACGGATGATCAGGGGTCGACATGATCTTAGCATAATAGTTGAGAGACTGCTGCATACATCTCAGGTTTAACGGTAATTGATAACATACAGCGTATAGACTCTGGACGGGTGATGTGCGGAATGCCCCAGAATATATCCTTAAAGCAGAATGATGAACTGTGTCCAATCTTCTCAAAATGGCAGATCTAGCCGATCCATAAACAACACATCCGGAGTCAATGCGGGATAAAATCAATGACTGATAAACACGAAGTAGTGATCTGCAACCCAAGATGTATTTGATTACACCTTGAGGACATTAAGCGATCGCTCACATTTCTTCCGCAAATGTAAAACATACGGAAGAAAGGTTAATTTACGGTCAAAGATTATTCCCAGAAATTTTATTTCATTGACTACTTGTATTGGAATGCTGTTAATATTAATAATTGGATCATTGAGAAGGCTAGTCTTTCTACAGAAGTGGACACAACTACTCTTGCTTGGTGATAATGTATGGCCATTCTCAGCATACCATGCAGCAAGCTTATTAATTGCTGCTTGCTGTTGTCTCTCAATTAACCACATATTTAACCCTTGATGAGCTAATGAAGAAGCAGTGAGCAAATCTGTTTATATTTTAAGATATATATATATATATATATATATATATAAAGCAAAAGATGTATATGATCAGAAGATATATATAAAGTATAATTAGAAGTATCATAGGCAAAAATTGAAAAATACAAGAATATATAAATATGAAAAATTCAATAATAGATATAATTCTTATGTTTAGCAATGCATTCAGCGCAAAAGCAGCTTAAATAGAATTACTAAAATATAATTAATAGTAAATTTTTATAAAATTAATCAAAAACCAAATGGAGAATAATACATTAAAAATACGAAATCAATAGATAAATTAAAATTTCAAAGAAAATAGAATGGCTTTGGGGTGTATTGGCTTCTTTAAGACTAAGTCTTGGACCAATGCAAAAAGCCATACTTTGTGCCTAAGTTGTTAACACCCACTGAAGAAGCTAGCCTTGTTGGTACTTCATTCCATTTTCCTTTATTATATTTTCTTTGAAATTTTAAACTATCAATTGATTTCGTATTTTCAATTTCTTATTCTCCATCTAGTATTTGATTATTTTTTTCATTTGTTTTTTGATTAATTTTATAAAAAATTACTATTATATATATATATATATATATATATATATATATTAATTATCACAGCTTACAAATATGAAGGTGGCAGGACAAGTTTTATTTGCTCTGAATATGATAAAATCTAAATTATCTCTGCATAACTCTGAATAAATACATTTTCTATACTTTAATTTTGAATCGTCATTGCAGTATTGCTTCACTCTTAAAAAAGTAAACTTTTCTTTCTATATGTACGTATTCATATATTGACTCGATCTCGTGGAGAAGTCCTGTTAACATAAGCAATAAATGAAGGCCTCCTAAGCAAGTTACAGAGAGTTTGAATGGAGAATAAACAGAGCTAGGTTAGATAAAATTTAATATTTAAAAATTAATTTGTGTATACTTAATCACTTTCTTTAAAGAAATCTGACAATAATGTTGCAAAAATATCTAAATTTCTTAGATGAATGATTTATATGAATCTCCTAAATATAAAAATTTTTTGTGAAGACAAGATTTATTTAAGTGACTTATATATATAAAGGCAATACTGTTGGAAATGTTGAGAATTTTATAATCTATAGCGAATTTAGTTGCGAAAGGGAAGATAAATTTGCCCACCTGGAAAACACAATAAAATAATTTGAATGGTTTGAAGTAATACGATATAATTTCACCATGAATCACTACGTATACGTTAGCGTGATCATAAATAAAAGATTGTTTCTATTGTTTATCTTTCCATTCTGCGATTCCATAAAATTCAAAGAAATTGAAAGTTGTGGTTAGAAAAGCTACAAATTTGTATCTTTTTAATGGATAAAATATTCTATAAATGTAACTTTTAAATTAAGATATTTTTAAAAATATGTATAAAATCTGATGATTTTTCTATACTTACATTAGTCTAACTTGAGGAAATTTTGTTATTATTAAGTTCTTGAAATAATCAAATTTATTTTTGAAACTGTTTTTAAAATTCCTTAATTATTTTTTCAATTAGTTTTATAGTTGCAGAAAAGTTTATATTTTTATATATATAATGTTCAACAAATAGGAATTTTTCTTTTGACGTTACCTTTCAAAACAACAGCTGTTGCTTCCGGGTCATTATCATATGTCACTCCATTGATGATTATATCCGGAATAGGTACTTCTGTAAAATCATAGCAAATCTAGTTTAGCAAATTACTAAAATTCCTGACATATTTATATACATATGCAATCAGTAAAAGAGATTATCATCACATTCCAATTTTGTCAAGTTAGAAATAGTGTGATTATCTAACAATGCTGGCTTTTTATGCGAGTTTTCGTTCTAGAGAGTGTATTTAGTGTCTATTTAAGAATTTAAAGCAAATAAAATAGAAGTAGAAATTAAAACTATTTATTTTTTATTAACTTTGAGACTCTATTTATTTCTTGAGTCACTTACTGTTTGGAGTATTTTCTTTTGGAATCTCTTTATTTTTCTCATTCACTTCTTTTTTCTTTTCATCTTCTTTTAAACTATTTTCTTTTTGTTTCTGTATTGTGACGTAAATATAGCGACTTCCCAGAACAACAATAATATAAATAAGGTAAAGAGCTACAAATCCTAAAAGAAACACCAAAAATTCTTAGTGGCAATTACTAAATAATAATAAAGAGTGGATGACAAATGAGTTGTTTGGCAAGTTGTTTAATTAAGGTTTGTAATTAATATAATAATCATTTTGATTAATTTTTATTAGATGCCTTAACTCGTATAATAAGTTTTAAGATCAAGTGTTAATTTTAAAGCTATTTAAGCGTAAAATAAATGACTATAAATATAAAATATAATGACTCATTCAAATAATAATTCCTAATAAGTCATTCTAAATAATTTGACAACAGTAAGTTTACATGTATAATTAAAGAATGTGAACGTAGCCATTGTGCATTGTTAACACCAAATATTTTAAAAGTGATTTTAAGACATTGAAAGCTTCTCTTTCAAAAAAAAAAAAAAAAAAAAAAGCAAACACTTTTAGTTAATAGTGATACATTACTTTAACCGTCGAAATATTAAGAATACTCTCTTAAAATTGAGCTCAACAGTTAACCTATTAAATAGTTTGGAATCTGAAATTTCAGATTTAAACAATCGTTGATGAATTTTCTTATAAAGTTTATACCAAAATTTCAAATAAATGTCACTCTTTTAATGCATTTTTCAAAGAAGGAGAGATAAATTGTGTGATTCAAAATTTCTGAAGTTTATTTATAAGTTGATTAATATGAATCGCGAGATAATATGATATTAAATGAAATTTATCACGTTCCTTGAAACAATGTTGCGAGAATTTAATTTTTTTTGTACATTGCCTTCTTCAAGTGAAATATTTTGCACCATCTCCACCATCGATTATTTTACCGTCGATGACCATAGGAAGTAATCATTTATGTAAGAGATATTTATTAACATGAAACAATTATTTAAACGTGCTGGGCAAAACACTTGATGCGAAGTAACAGAACACTGATGCTAAAGAAACAAAACAATGTTGTATTATTTAAGTTTCCAAAGAATGACAACAAATAATAACAAATTTGTTTTTCTTTAATGATACAACATCAGGATTCAGGTCGATTGCAGTTATACAAGTCAGTTTGGTCTACAGAATCACTCGTTTAGAAAAAACTGATACAGAATTTTATATTCATTGAAGTTGGACTGACTGGGGATCGGAAACCTGGAACTAACCTTCAACAATTCATAGCCTTCTCAGTTCATATTTACTAATGAAACATTTTCAATGTCCATGACATTTATGTCTGCAATAAATATTCAGTAATAAAAGATTTTCTTTCGTTTTCCTGCACTTAACTTGCCAGCTAAAAAAGTAGTTTCCTAGTTCTAAGGGATGAGTTTTAATGATATCTTCGATTATAGCTTTGATCCTACTAGTGTCTGTTCTCTATTAAACTATATTCAATTAGCAGTCTTTATATGAAATAGGCTTTTATGGAATGATGCTTTAAAATGTATCCTGAGTGCGTATAGTTACTATATGCACTGATATTGTAGATAATCCGAATGTGCAAGCTTAATAATTCTGTATTTTCCAAATATTCATGTTTTAGAAATAAATAGTCTTTTAGTTTTTTAATCTTACGCTTCTCATATTTATTTTACACTTTTTATCTTTCACTTCATGTTTAATGAAAAAGAAAATGCTTAGTCATTTTTTTAAACTTAATATATTCTAATGCAACTTACATTGATTAATTTTGAAATTAATCTATAAAAAAATTTTAATAAAACATATTGAGATAAGATTGGATACTTTTATGCACAAGCATAGACAACTTTTATTGTTTCCAGTTTTTTATTTTCTTAATGGCTGCAATTGAAGCGATCATTAAAGTTTTGTCTTTCAATCAATCAGATATTATGAAACTATTTCACTTTATTTATCCCGTGCTCACACCCACAAATGAAAGACGTTAAACTGTCACATATTTTCATTGCAATTTAGAAGGAAAATTTGGTTAGAAACATTTGCAAAATATTAAATGTAACTAAAGTTCCAGTTTTGTAAATGATAATAATCTGATCTCATATTTTTTGTAAATGATGATATGAATAAATTTTTTGTGAGAAAAATATTATATTAAAATAACAGGAAATGCATTTAATTTATCTTTATGATACACTAAATCATTATGTTTAGTGAATAAGAAATAAATTGCTGTACCAATTCAGAAGACATTGAATTGGATACCTGAGGCTCTATTGATTACTCCAAAAAATTATATCAATATGATGAGGTTGGAATACATTTATCACAAAAAGTCACTGTAGTGTTAAACTAACTAAAAATAAATAAATAAAAGTAATTAATTTGTATAAAATTTTGCTTTACTATAAAAATATGAACTAATATAGAATTTTTTGACATAAATTACATTCAATCAAACATAGTTAATAATTTATATAACATAATTAATGTGTACAAATTACAAAGATATAAATAATTTTAACATAATATATTCCACCAATATTTGTGTCCACAATAAAATATCTCTTGACTTCATTACAAAGAATTGGTTGGCGTAAATATATAATATCTATATATCATTATAACAAATAGTATAATTTATTACTCATGTTTTTCATACTTCAATGATATTAAAAACATGAATATCCTCAATGGAATATTTTTTTCTTTTTACAATACTACAAAAAATATAATTTCTTTCGAAAAAGATATTTTAAACATACAACACGTAAGTTGGAAATTTATTTCCATGTTAATAATTTTATTATATTTTCTTAAGAAAATGAATGACTTTTTCTACTTTATTTTAATTTATTACTACTTAGAATTTTGATTTCATATGAATTTAAAAATGTTTCATTCATAGAAGAAATATTATTTAAAATCTATATTTAAAAATTAAAATTTACTGAATTATTGTCACTTTTTTTTGAAATTTTTACTATAACTTATATGATTGAATCTACACCATATAAATTGCTTTATTAATGATTAAAAATACCTCCATTGACTTACTGAAATTTACCAGTTTGTAAATTAATATACATTTCTCTTACAAATGCCGCAAAGTCGGATAAGAATTGAAATTGCATATTGTATCTTACCGATTCCATGGTAAATGTATGATCTTCCCGTGAAGAAGAGTGCGAATGTCCAACTTATAGCTATTATGTAAAATCCTACATCTCTCAGAAATGGACGAATCATGAGGCTGAAAGACTGTGTCAAGAATACGGAACCTGCTACAACGCATGTCACAAATATTCCAGCTCCTGCAGATAATAAGAAAAATTCCTTATATATAATATATATAATATATAATATAATATAATATAATATAATATATAATATAATATAATATAATATATACATACATACATACATACATACATACATACATATATATATATATATATATATATATATATATATATATATATATATATATATATATATATATATATGTATGTAAATAAGAGAATAAGGGAAAAAGTAAAATTTTTAATTTTTGAGGAATATAATTAAATAAATTCCTGCAATAATTGAGACACCTTTCTCAAAGTACCAGATAAGCTTCTATTGGTAAATTTTGAAGTTAATTCATAAATTATCTATAGTTTAAAAATTGAGAAGAATACTTTTTTTGATTGGTTGATTTATGTTGACGTGATGATTAAAATAAAGTGAGTAGCCAAATTTAAAAAGAATATCATAAATAATTTTGAAATTCTGAAAAGATGGAAGAAATTGCTGAAATTATAACTTATAAATATTTTTTGTTATTTGAACTGATAGTGGAAATTTAAATTTCATAGCTCCGTGGAGAAAAAGCATATTTTGAGGAGTTACATGTCTTCTAAAACTATTATTGGGAAATAAGCTTTCTGAAAAATGAAAAATTGTTTAGACAAATTTTAGACAAATTATGAAAGACAGAGCCGTAAGAAGTAGTGTATTTATAATAGATTTTTATAAGTAAAATATATATATATATATATATATATATATATATATATATATATATATATATATATATATATATATATATATATATATATATATATATATATATATATATATATATAAGAAAGATGAAAATTTCTCATGAAAATGACTGCGTTTACAGTTAGCAAAATCTTTAATGAATAAAGATCTTTCTTGCCGGGAGAGTATTATTTTTATTGCGTAAGATAAAAGTTATACAAAAATGGTAGCAAAGGAAGACATATCGTGCAAAGAAATAAAACAAATAAAATAACATAAGAAATTTGTCCTCACCATAAAATACATTAAAGAAGAAATATTTGCGTGGAATGTATAATATTATTATAAATGCTTTTCTCTAAAAAAATAAAAAAATTCTCTTAGGTTGCTGAAATACAGATTAATGAATTTCGTGGGAAAATTTTGAATGTTGAATGTTTCATATTTTATCAAGACAGTAATCTGAAACACAGTTTATTCTTTCTACATATTCATCATTAAGTGCAAAAAATCTTATCCACTTGATTCATTATCAACAAAAGAATTTTCTAAAATGTGATTTTTATTAAGTGATTGATGCAATTTGTTTTCCAAGAAGTACATAATAAGCGAAAAATATGCAAAGACATTAATAAATTTAATTCAAAGCAAAATAAAAGGATAATTAAGCTGAGGTACATACACAGAATTAAGTACTGTACACTGTCCCCTAAAAGTTAAGGAACAAGATATTTTTCGAAGCTCATCATAAAAATTGAAATTAATAACAAAATTTATAGTTTATATAAGTGATAAAAATAAACTTTATGTAAAAACACTAGTTATACCATTTTTTGATAGAAAAGTACAAGTATACATGAATAAGAGAAGAATATGCAAGCATCAGACTTTCCTAATTACGCTTGTAACTTTGATTGATTTTAAACTTTTGTTACCATATTCGTTGACAATAGTCAGTGGAGTTTCGCAGTGTCTGAGAAAAGCCAGACACTTCGATGGGTGGAAATGGGTGGATGAATGGAAATTTGAATGACATGGGCTGATGCTGCTAGGTGCTTTAATGTGTTGTCCATCGCCTTCGGAAATCAATATCACACTGAAGCTTCAGTGTCCAGAAGACATGCTCAAGGCCGACAACGAGCTATAAAAGAACGGCAAAAGATCATTATTTAGCACTTATGGCGTCTTTACTATGCAGGTCTCTATTCTAGGGTACAAGCTGTATTCGCCCTTTTCATCCGGTCAAAAGAGAAGAACCTGCTTATCTTAGGTAATAGAACATGTTTCTTAAACAAGACATTGATGGGCTTCTGTACATTTTACAGACGAACCAAGAGTCGCACAGGATATTGATTCAGGACATGGGCTGATCTTGAGAGAACAATGCATCATCAATCCAACGCTGTGGAAAAACGAAGTTATGGCTGTGGTGGAATAATGGTTTGGGCAGGAGTCTCACTCGACACACTGACCTGTATGTGTTCCTGGGAGGAACTGTGATTGATATGAGGTATCAGGATGAGATCCTTTATCCATATGTTCATCCGTATGTCAATGCAGTTGTCAGTGATTTCATTCCGATGGATGACAACGTGACTTCATTGAGTTGTAACTGTGTGGAATATCTTGAGAGTCTTAATTTATAATGAATTGAATGGCCAGCTTCATCTCCAGACCTGAATGCCATACAGCATCGGTGGAACTGTCTTGGTAGACAGGTTGTTGCTTTAAGTCCTCTTGCAAGGTCGGTAGGAGATCTATAAATAGCTTACTCCGTGTCTGGTCTTCCCTTCCCATTACGACAAACGATAACTTAATTGACAGCATGCCACCAATGGTTTCAAACTAGAGGTAGACATATCCCTTATTAAAATTCTTTTTTGTTACATTTCCATGACATTTTATCATATAAAACTATGATTATTCTTTTTTTCCAAGTATGTAATTTTCTGGCGAGATTCTTTTGTTGTAAATTGCTTATGTGTTTTTCTTATTTAAACTACTATGCTGCAATGAATGACACCTGTTTTGTTCGCATATCATCTAAGTTTGCTGTTTTTACATTTATTCATTTTCAAACTAGGGGAAAACTTTTCTTGTTATTTATCTTTGGAGGCCAGTGTGTATATTATATTAAATATATATTTTGATCAAAGTATTCTCTCTCTCTCTCTCTTTATTACACAGTGTTTTAATTTTTATGTATAATTTAAATGATTTATGTAGAAAAATAATTTCTAAGCTATTTTTTTTTGATTTTATGGGTATGAAAAATTTAGCAAACATTTCATTAACTTAAAAATATTTGAGTCATTAATACTTTTATTCATGCGCAACTGTAATCGCAATTCACTTTGCATACCTAACAAAATAAAAATTTTGATACTATATGATTAAAACATTTTGACAGATGACTAGTTTATGTTTCCAATGCACCGATAATAATTAGCTGAAATGTGAATGATAGTCATTCAATAAATTAAAAAAAAATTTTTACCTGTCTAAAAAATTAATTTTTTTGATGACATGGAAAGAAAAATTTTAATTCCAAATAAAAATAAAAATTCGAAGCAGAAGTTTGAAGGAATTAAATACTTACGAATATAACAAATATTTTCGAGTTTTTGTGCCTAATTAAATCAAAAATATTTTATAAATTTCTAATTTTGTTTAATAATTAATTATGTTGAAATAAGAGTTAGAAACACTAGATAAACTAGTACTTCTATGACATTTTAAAGTTTCTTTATATTGCGTTAAGAAGAATGTAACATTTTAAACAATAATTAGATAAATAATTTGAAAAATTAAACTTAATTATTCCTTTTTTATTGAAGTGTACGCAAAATACATACCTACAAGACTAGAAATGGCAAGTTCAGCTGATGCTTTTTGAAAACCGGCAACAGAAGAAAAAATGTCAGGCGCGGCATTGCCAAAGGCCAGAAGAGTAACTCCCTAGTTTAAGCGTTAAGTATTAATACTTTTTTAAAGTCTCTGAATTATCTAAATACATAATAAAAATATACAAATTTAAAAATCAAACTAATACTAAGAGTTGATCTACTTTATGTATTTAATCTATGAATAACTAAACATATATTTGAAACCATTACAAAAACAAGTAAAATTTAAGTTCTGTATTTTATTGTTTCTTCTCCTGAATGTAAACAGTATTTTATATCTTATTTTACTTATAATAAAATAAAATGATGATCCATTCTGTTTATGATAATTGTGAATAAATGTACCACATTAAAAATTCTTATATGAATCATAATTTATTCAAGAACAGTCAATTTTGTGCATTGATTAGTTTCGATAATATAACCCTTCTGAGGGGTGAATGCCATGAGGTGGTTATTTATTCTTATTATTCAGTGGATTTAATTTTCGTCAATTTCCTTATGTGATTGATTGTAAAAATTTATTACTCTATGATTTGTTTCTTTATTTTATGGTGCATTTATTCCAGTTTTGGAAATATTGTTACTCATTTAGCATTACAAAGAGGAATCAAGTAATTTAAAATATAATACAAAATTGCTATATTATAATATTATTTTAGATAAAATTATACTTGATATGCCTTATAATTAATTTTCTAGTGTTATGAGGACCTGATTGTAGGTAACGGTATCAGTTCACTACCTGAAATGATTTAGAAGGCTGAAAATGAAGCTCTGAGGCTTATTGTGTTGAATTGTAAAAAATATTCCAGTACAAGCTGTGCTTACCTGTTTTTACGACAAATAAATATGTGGAGGAAATTATTCAAAAGAGAGCTTTAATATTAAGTGAGAAATTAGTCAGAATGTAATCTACATAATAAGGCAGAAACTAGGATATGTTTAGACTTAGAAAAATGAAGATTCACTATGGAGTTCTGCACACAAAAAGCTTTAAAATTAATGCCATTAAGATGTATTTACAGAAGAACTATTGAAATTAATAAACTATATACAAATGAGAGAGTTCTGAACGAACTGAAATTATTTAGTGAATACTGCAACTGAGTCATTTTTAATTGACGGTGAATTAAAAGTAAATACTGTGCAGACAATTTAATCTAGGTATCGAAAAATAGCTGTCTACACATATATATTGACTAATCGAAAATGCTTAATATAGTTGGAACCAATATGTATTCAGATTGTTTTACATTTTATATTTCTTCTAGTTTATTTTGGACAAAATGTGAGGGGGGAATTCAGACAGTTAAATTTGCAAAACAAATTGTTAGAACACTTTAACAAGAAAACATTATCATTTTCCAGACTCTATTTCACCCATCAAAGCGATAGTTACATATGATGTCATAAAGTTGAATCATGCACAGTGAAAAAAAATTTTTTTTCAACTCCAAAAGATAATTATTTCCTGACAGTGGTTTTTAGCTCACACGCGGAGGAACAATTGGAAATGAATGGACCTATGAACTAACCAAAATGTTATTTGGCATTTTAGAATAAGAAATAGTAAAGCACCATTTACATTAATGAAAAGAATATTAAACAAATTTATGAAAGAAACATTTCGTTAAGTTGAGCAAAAATATTATGAATGAGAAATATGGGAATTTGATGCATAATATCCCTGATTGTTCTAGATCCATCGTAGTTATGGCCTTCTGTAAGGGAGACGGGTCACGATTGTCTCACAAGATATTTTAGCAGCGCATTGTTGCATATGAAAATCATTTGTGCTCTCTCGAGTTTTAAATTAAACACAGATCATTTGCTAAAAAGTTCTTCGTCACAGGAAGGAAACCTATACAATTAATATTAGTGTGCTAGAGAGTTGAAAATTTTCCTTAAAACGTACATCAATTAACTGAATTTCCCTTACACTGAATGCCATCATGCATTTTTACCTATTTTAGTTTTGATGTAATTATTATTATATACTCCTTTATCTAATTATATTTTAATTTAATATTTATTTTTATGGTTTAAACTCATGTAACTTTTGATGTGTGGAAGCAAATGATGCATAATCAAGTGCCTTTGAATAAAAAAATAATGTAATGGCTTGTATGCCATTAAATTGCTTTATTTTACAAATAAAGTTAATAATTTTTGGTACACTAAATTCATATGGCAATTTTATTGAAATATTATAATTGTTAATATAATATTTTTTAAAGTGTTTTTCGAAATGATTAAACAGATGTGTGAAGAGAAATATTCTTTATCAATGAGAAAACCTTACATGCCATCGTAAATCAATAAATTTCTAAATGAAGAAAAAGCTTCATTTTGACAGTGACCAATATATTATTTATATAAAAAATGTCGTTAATTGAATCAATTTTGTTCAAATATTAAAATGTTTGAAACATAACATAAAACCTAGAAACTAAGCATTAATTAAGAACTAAATTAAAATGTCAAGATATTTCACGCCTTGTTGAAATCCTTTTCTTTACGTATAAATAATTTTTATTGGTTAGATTTTATTATATAGATTTATTGGATTATTAAAGCATGGTTTAATTATTCATAACTAGGCAAAAGAAAATACAATGTTTCAACTTTTAATATTAGCAACAAGATAATCATATTTTTAAATTTTTTTGATAATTGTATATTAAAGTATGAGAAAATTATTTAAATTTATTAGCACACATTAAAAGGATACAGCAACATTTTGTGATAATCCTAAATGATTGGAAATTGTAAATAGAGCTGGACATAAACTGAAAAAAATGAATGCAATTAAATTAGAAAATAGTTTCACAAAATATTTATTTATTTTTAAAAATTAAAATTTCGATGTAATCATTGAGTAATATTCACCATTACCATTATATATATACATGCATACATACATACATATATATATATATATATATATATATATATATATATATATATATATATATATATATATATATATATATATATATATATATATATATATATATATATATATATATATATATATATATATATATATATATATATATATATATATATATATATATATATATATATATATATATATATATGTATATTTGATATTTTATAATGACTCTCAGAAATCTATTAAAATTTAATTAGATTTAGCGTATCAAAATATTTACATAATTCGAGAGTAATAATTTTATCAATCAGAAAATAACATTTATAAATAGAAATATTCTCTATGCAGAAAAAAATTAAAAATTCAATTAAATACAGGTAGTTGCATTTTTTATTAGCATATTATCAAAATCGTTTACTTTTAGAAAGCTACTAAAATCCAAAATAATAGCTTCAAAATGTCCATAGTGATTAAATAATAAAACAAATTATTTCTATATGATAATCATTTATTTCGTTGTATATGTTAAATTTCCAAGGGCTAGCTTGCATGAAATGTTTTTAAAGAGAAAAGTATCTTAATATTTCACTATTTATCCTAACATGTCATTAAACAAGATCAAAAGCGTAAATGGAAATTTTAATAGTTCTCTCTCTGCACATTAACTTGAAAATCAATACTTTAAATATTGCACCCTGTATAAAGATAGAACGATTAGTGTAATTTCTACAAAATGCATTACTTCTGGTAGCCTGAATGCATCAAAATTTCTACAAAATATAAGAATGTGAAATTTTAATTATCTTTTCAGTATTGTATTTTGTATAAAATTTAAAAGAAAATATTCTTTGTTGATATTTGTCTGCGATTTTACGATCCAAATATTTTAAAAGTATTTTAAATATAAATTGCAGCAGATAAGCAAGCTATATTTCATATTTAGTGTCATAGTGCACATTTATTTTGTTTATGAGATTTTGGAAAGAACTGACAATTTGCATTGCATTTTAATGATCTTTTCTTTAGGAGCTTATGATATAGGTTATACAATGATTAAAATACTTTTCTGAAGAAATTTTCTACATTTTCGATAAATAAGCTACATTTTAAACAGGATTTATGATTTTAACACGGTATTTTGATATTCTAATACATTTTTAAAGGATTGATTTATCTGTTTTGGTTACATAATTTTATACTCATATATACAAAATGCTTAGAATTATGTAAGAATTAATATCTATGTATTTGCTTCTACAGAATATCTGTAATTATTATTGTTTATAAAACTAGGAAAAAGAGGAAAACTTAGAATACATTTAAAAATTTTACTTAAAAACTTTAAGCTAAGGACAAACATACTAATTTAAACAGCTTGAAAGAAGAGAAATAAAAAAAAAATTATGCACTTCATTACATCCTTAAATGAAACGAAATCATAAATAGTTGGAAAAATATTTCCAATCAGCATTGGTTAAAAGAATAATAATAAAATATGAATTTATTTTAAATATTAATTAACCGTGATTTGTGTCTACAGAAAACTGTATAATATAAATTTTTAAAATTAAACAGTAAATATCACTTATTACACACAAATTAGTTATGTATTCATTTCTGTACAGCATTTATCAATCATAAGTACCATAAAAATAAAATAAACTATTTTTAAATAATTTGTAATAAAATTTAATGATTTTTTGTAAACAACTTAAATGAGCTTATTGTATATAATTATTAAAAGTAAAAAATATAAAACTGATTCTTATGGCGATAAGAATCAGTTTTATATTTTATATTTATATTTTCATAAATACTTCAATGTAATTTAATCCATCCACGTTTCAGTATATAAGAATACATAAACATATTTTACATCATTTAACCAAATGAATATGAAGAAATCTTTTTCATAATTCCTACATTTATCTATCTAACATTTGGCAACATTGCATTGAATTTGCAAAATGAATTTGCGCTTAAAAATGAGCAAGAGAGGGAGAAAGAGAAGAGGGATAGTCCAAAAATAATTAAAACTTTCTAAGGAGGAACTGGAATTTGAATTTCTTAAATTCACACATATATGTGTATGTGAATCAAATAATAATTATTATATATAATACATAAGCTGTACGACAGGTTCAATTTTCATTTATGATTAACAGTCATTTTACATTACAAAATTTATCACAAATAACAAATTTTCAAAGTATTTATAAAAGTTTAATGGTTTTCCAATAGGAACTTAATAACTTGTGACTGAGGAAAATTATGTATATATACTCAAACATTTATATATATATATATATATATATATATATTATATATTTATATATATATATATATATATATATATATATATATATATATATATATATATATATATATATATATATATATATATATATAATATATACATATATATATATATATATATATATATATATATATATATATATATATATATATATATATATATATATATATATATATATATATATATATATATATATATATATATATATATGAAACTTACTAAGTGTATAAAATATATTTAAAAGAAATTTAAGCTGAAATAAAAATAAACACAAATTATTATAAGATAAGGAATTATGTAAAAATAAGAACTTACAAATAATTTGAAGTGATTCCCAGCGCAATAAATAGCATAGCAAGCCATAATATCTATAAAAGTATGCAGAAATGGGTTTATTAAAATACTTTTGAAAATAATCGCTAAATTTAAAGTATTATTGATCAATAAAATTGTGTAAATTGATCATTTGTGTTTCATAAAATATACACATGATATATATGAATTCATAAGAGTGTGGCGTTTTATAAGCACACATGTATAAATGTATTTATTTTTTGCTCTTTAAATTATAGAGGCTTTTTCAAAAATATAATATAAAAAATTTACCTTAAAATGTGAATATGAAGACTAATAAATTAATCTTATTTACTGAATTTTCTGTTGTTACGTAAACTATTATAAGTTTTCACAATATAAATGCATTTTTCATCTTATTTATTTTCTATATACTTGTGAATTTTAAGTGAAAATTTTGATTACAAATTTCATCTTAATTATTTTTATTTTAAATATTATCTTAAAACAACAATCTCCATCTTTTCTCCATCTGGCAATAAAATTATCAATACAGACTTTATTTTATTTGGTTGTTAAATTTTATTATTATACTTGAAATAACGTCGATTTTTGTCAAATATAAAAGTATGTTGATATTTTTTCCATGTGAAAGCAGATTGAATTAAATATAACAAAAGAATGTATGCATATGTATCCTTCTTTAATACGTTTTCCTCGCTTTCTAATTTCCGCATTTTCTCATAATCTGTTTGCATAAATCTTGTAAAAATACCTACACACTTACTATTTTTTACGACTTATATGTTACTCACTTTAGTCTTACTTTCCTTGATTAATAAATTTCAACAATATACATTTTTCCATCTTCAGTTTACTTCAAAATTTTATTCTCTAGTTTTCTAGTAAAGCACTCATTTGTTATTACCTACGGTGTTTTCATTTATATAGTATAATTGCTATTTCTCTAACATATTGCGCCTTGCTTTGATATTAAAATTTCTTGTTCTCATATTCTATATGATACATATACCTTGTTAATTTAAAAATTGGAATGGAAGAGAGAAGCATGTAATATTCTCTCATGATATAGGCTAGACATTCATCAAAAGTATGTTTTCTGAAAATACTTTTCATTCATTTGCAATGTCCCCAACAATAATTTTTATATTATATTCGAGAGATTTTTATGAATATTTATGTATTATACACCTCAATTCCACAAAAATATTTGTCTTAAGAAAATGGATTTTAAGCGAACATAACTTTTAATTTAATTTCAAAGTGTTTCTTAATATTTTATTTTATTTAACAATTCTACTACACCTTGCATTTAAAGTTAGTGATATATCTAAAGAACTTTTTGGCGGGAAACAAAATTCTGGATAAATTATTACCTAGTTGGACAACATACAATTGAGTAATTTTTTATCACGAATAATAAATTTGTGCGATATTTTCTAATATGCTGCAATATATATCAATAAATAGATATATTTACGTTTTTAAGCTATTTTATTACTTAAAACAAATTAATTTTATAAGTACTAGATTTCCGACAATGGGCTAATATATATCTTAAAAAAGTGATGCAAATTAGAAGTAAAAAAAATGAAACTAAATTGTTTTGATCCGATGTGAAAATGCTGATAAAAATTTGGAAAATATTTTTATAATAAAAACAAAATTGAAGCAAAAAATCATTATAATTATGCTTGGAATTATAAAAAAGAGCAATGAAAATCATTTAACAAAATTCAGAATATTTCTTATAAAATACAATGTGAAAATGAAAATAATGCTAATTGAAAAAAACATTTTATTAAATTTAAATTGTGAATATCTTTTGTTGCATAAAATGCCACAAACTTAAATTAAATTTAAATTTCTTATTATTAAAAATCTATTAACAATTCGTAACATTTATTTTGCACTCAATCAATTCTTTTACAATATGCCTTAAAGTTGAAATACCAACATTTGATTTACAATCCGTAGGAAAAAGTTTTCAAATTTAAATTAGTGTCTTAATGTATAATTGCATTCAGACTAAAATGCTTATTAAAAAGAGACTTCTCATTAGTCATAAGACATAATAATAGGTTTAATATCATTCCACAATCATTAGAATTAAATTATTATTACATTCATTATATTAAGCTAAAATGAAGGAAATAGCTTTAAATCTTTATTTTATATTTTAAATTTTAGACAGATTTAATATAAAAAATAAGAATAAAATTTCTGCCGCATGAAAATATAGTTTGTAATAGTTTATTATATAACTTAAATCATCCAGAATTAAACCAATTATTCAAGAGTGATAAATTAAACATGGAAATCTATAATAGTTTTAATTCACATTATGGAACAGAAGTTTGTGGCAAAGATCTAGAGCTAAATTTGCAGTAGCTTACGTGGCAGACCTTCTAACAACCTAAAATGTTTCAAATTTGGACAATCATAAAATTACTTTCTTTAATTATCTGGCACTTTGAAATGTGCATTGATACTTGTTTTATTGAAATAGGTACTTTTTATTTCTCTGCAGTCTAAAGAAGAACACTGCATTAAATAAGACATGGTATTAAGAAAATATGTACTTTGCATTAATTTCCTGAAAGTGTTCTAATTGAACTTTAATTAATACTAATAAAAGATATTTGTATATTATTAGACGTTTTATATGTGGGGATAATATACTGAATTATAATGAGGATTCATGAAAATGTGGGTTCCTATCACAATTTCCCCAAGCCATAGGAAATCACAACGTCACTACAGCTAAAATATATATTTTGTGAATCTTTGTGAGATAAATATCGATTAACTTTGTTGTCATTTATACTGACAACCTTCGAGCAGGTAGTCACCTACTGTTAGACTGTGGCAACATTACCCTTTAAGAATTATATGATACCTCATATTTGATACTTTTTATATTTGAGGAATTTTGTCAACTTTGAATTGATTTTTTTAGATTAATTTATCAGTAATCACAGATAAAGTTTTTTTTAAATAACCATGTTCACACAATAGAGAAAATGGTTTAGTGTTTCGTATTATAGCAAATTTATCTCTTCATTTTTCCAACCTTATTAATTTTGCCATAAAGTCTAAAAATATAATAAAAATGTTTTATTAATATCTTTAAGAATCAATTTTCAAGTAATAATCTCGAAAAATAAATGTCAACTAAACTACAATTTTATTAATATATTATTAAGATTGAAATGAAGCTTTTATTTTATAGAAGTTAACTTTATCAAGAAAATTAGTTTTTACATTTTATGTAAAATAAAATAATCTCTATTTTTCTATAGGTTAATTTGAAAAGTCTTTACGATAAGATCATTTTTAGAGTTTTTGGTTTTTGTTAAAATCAACCTAAGCTATGGTTGTTATCATTAACATGCACGCACACACAATTATTTTAAAATCAACATTATTATATAACTTTAATCGAATGAATTCTCTTTGTTACAATCATATTATTATATGTGTATTCCTATTTATTCATATATTTAAGACTATTTTATATAGTAATGAGAACATATAAATATGTGCAAAAATAAATCAAAATACTTAACTAAAGGTTTTGCAAATTTTTAATACTTGAATGCTGTTGTCATACGATAATTTTAAAGTTACAAAAATAAACCACAAATCTGGATGGGATAGACCATATTAAATACATTTCAAGTTATTAATATAATGGATTCTCGTATCATATTACACGATAATATATTCTTATAAGAAACGTGATATAAAGAAGTGCTTTTATTATAAGCAAATTAACTTACAAGTATTAATGTTGCCGGTGCTATATATTTAAATCCCAGCAAGCAAAATACGTAGTAATTGTAATTGAGATACTCCACCATTTCTGTGCAGTCTTCTACAGTCATTGCAAAGAGACATTGTAGACTGGAATTAACTTGATGAATTTCAGAACACTGAAAAAATTTTGTATTTACAAAATTCATGGCTTACACTGTTGTAGAGAGCAATTCAAACACACATTTATATTTAAGGAGTAATGCAATCTATTTTGTATTACTTCTTTTATATAACAATAAATTACATGGATATATTTCATAGGATGATTATAATTAACACCTGATTTACATTGGTAAAATGGGAATTTCTTTTTTATAAAGTTTAATTTTGTACACATAACTATAAGTAAATACATTGTGATATATTTAGTGGCTATGAAGAAGGTTTAAGCTATGAATTGCAAAAAGGCTCTTCGGCTAAAGTTTTTACATTGTGAAAAATTAAATAAAAAATCTAGTTTACACAAATATTTACAATACATAACTTAACGATTCATGTACATGTTTGATTACGTTATTTAATATATTCAATATTTATAACTAAATACTTTTTAAAATGTATTGCTGAAGTCCCATGGTATTCAAATTAGTATATATATTATTAGGATTAGGATTAATTATATATGTATTAAATACGAGAAAAAATTGACATCCTTAGTTTGAGAATAAAACAAATTTTTTGAGTAAGCTTATTTCTCTATACTTTTATGGCAATGTGACATGGACTGAAGTATAAGATTGAATCCTTTGATCAGAATAAATTATAATAAAATGCATACATACTGTATATCATTCTGAATAATATTACAGTAAATAAAATGGTTGATATGTATTTAGGTAAAATTGTATGTTTATACAAAGTATGCTTTACATATTAAAAACACCTAGCAATGACTTGATGTCAAAAAACAAGATGAAGTTTTTGCATATTATAGTATATAGAAGCAAAATGTTCCCAAAACCATTATACTTTTTAAAAAATAAAATGGATGAATATTTTTTTAAACTCTGTTCTCATCATATTTTAATTAGTAAAATAAGGAAAATATTTTCTTAAGCATTTATCGTATTAATCAATGTATCATATTAAATACAGTTATCTTTTTAAACTTATAAAAATAACAATTTATAATAATGTGTTTAAATAGATATATTAGTGCATCAGCATAAAATACTTACTTCAACATCAATATCAAAGGGAAGTGTTACATTCTCTATCGCAGAGGAATCAAAATAATTCAGCTTCATTATTCATTGATATTCCCTTCTCTGAAAGTTAAAAATTTTGTATATATATATATATATATATATATATATATATATATATATATATATATATATATATATATATATATATATATATATATATATATATATATATATATATATATATATATATATATATATATATATATATATATATATATATATATATATATATATATATGTATATGTATATATATATGTATATATATATATAAATATATATATATATATTATAATTTATTTCACATAATTTAACAACTTTAATTTTAATTACAATTTTACTTTTCTTAAACTTAAAATTTAAAGTCTTAAAAATAACCATAAAGTTTTTCTGAAAATTCGGTAAAAATATAGAAATGATAGAAAAAATTATCGATAGTAATATTATTATGAAATATATATAAAGGAAATATATTGGAAGAACAATAATTCCTTTAACTATGTTTAATAACAAATTTTAATTTTATCATTAGCCATACAATATATAATATTATGTTAGGTTAAAATTCTTTCAGAAATTCCCAATAAATTAAAAACAAGAATTCTAATACTTCACTTTAAACAAAATTTCAAATTGATAAAAGATATCAATTACTTAAACAGTATTTATATTACAGAATCAAAGTCGCTAAAAACAATATCTACAATGTTTCATTAGAAATAAATTTAGATTTCCACTGATAGAATAACAAAAATGTTTTGTAGGAAATTTTAATATAGAATAAATATAATGTAGTTTGAGTTAAGATACTTGTTTAAAATAATCAACAAATGATAAAAATCATTAAATTAAATTTCATTTTTAAAATTTCTTTGTAATGCCCATAATTTTTTAAAAATATTTTGACATATTCATGAAGAATTTTTAAAAAGAACTTCTTTATAGAATGCGAATATCTTCATTACCAAAATAAAGTTTAAGTTTAATGATTCCTGTTTATTTAGGATTCTTTTTCTTTCTCAAAAAAATAAATGAAATGAAAAATATTCATTTCATTTATTTTTTTGTTTAAAATTAGGTTCAGTCTTCAGAGATTATTAATACATTTAACATAAAGTTGACAGAAAATTTTTGAGTTTAGATAAAACTTTTATTCCCATGAAGAAAAAGTAGAGAACATTTAAAATTCTTCTTTGTAAAACATTTTTTATTTAACAGTTTATGAAAGCTCTTCAGAATAATAATGAATAACAATTTACAAAAAAATAATACAAAGATAATGTATTCCATAACAGTTTTGTGATTAAACATATAAAAATGTGTAGAATATGGTATGATACGTTTTTGATCTAATTATAGTTTTTAAAACAAGGAGAAAAGATAACTTTTTAATTTGATATAAATTAACAGCAATTATGAAGCAAACGTTAATACAATGTATCTTCCACAAGTACTTTTTTATTTATTATGAAAGTGCTATATATAAATTAGTAAGTATTTTCCCCTTGTATATTTCCACAAAAAATTGTACAGCAGTATACATTTATAAAGTATTAAAATACTCGATTATATTTTAAGTTGTGCTTTTTATTGTGTTACGTCTCATTTCATGTAAATAATTACTATAACTATTTAAGTTAAGATTACCACATAAGGTATAAATAATTTACAATAAACGTAGAATTTAACGTGTAGTGAAGCCATTAATATTTCTAAATTTCTTCATATGATATTTATTTTTCTCTATAAATAATTCTACATATTCCATTCGCTGACAAATTAACTTTCTTCACTGCTCAAGCGAATGATTAATAGTTCAATTCAAATATTAAAATTGCGGCAAATATGAGCTTACTATGCCATATATTTTTATTTGTGTGAGATGTTATGTTTGTAAAAGTTATTCCAGTAAGGGCCATAGATACGAGATTTAGAACGAAAGAGCATTTAAGTAGAAAGCAAACGGCCTAATGCGTTCATCATTCTTTAACAATGCTTCCATAAATCAAGACGGAATTTTTTCCCCTTGGCTAATAATTCTTTTCTTTTTTTGATTCCTATAGACGAATAGATGTACGTAAGAATAAAACAAGGTAAACAGAAATGTTTATATTGCAGCTTATATATTAAAAAGTTTATAAAAATAAAATTTAAAACAAAAGCTGTTAATTTACTTAAGGTACCCGTACACATTAAAAACGTCAATTTCGACCAAAAATGATAAATTTATTTTATTCTTTCGTTAAATAAGGAATTTAAATGGCTTTCTAAGACAAGTTTGTTTTTGTCTCTACGTTAATTAGATTTCGAGATATAAAGATAAGGAAACCAAAATTTGACATATTTAAAGGACCAGAAGTGGGCGTTTAAAGAGCCAGAATGATGTTGAAATTTAGTTTACACAGTGTTTAATTTTTAAATATAAATTTAGTAAGTTTTTAAAAGATACATAAAATAATTACTGTTCCAGAAATCAATCAGAAAATCAAATAAAAAATTAATCAGCAAATATGAGAATTTCTTATAAAGACACAATATTTTAATCTTTAAACGCGATTTTCTCAGAACTGGCTTTTACCTATAATTTGCACGCTTCACAAATGATAACTAAAAATATTTTTATAACATCACTATGAAATTTCTTGAGCGTGATATATATATTGTTTTCTAGGGAATGCCCTAAAGAATTTTAATCACTAAAATATTTTCCAAATTATGGCCTGTTATTCGAATAATGGCATAGAAATTTTGGCTAAAATTTCAGTATAAATATTCAACTGGCCGTAATTTTTTTATTTTTTTAACAAAAACTTAAAATTTTAGCACGTGTTCTAGATACGACATATAGATTGTTTGCTATCAATTTTTTTCAAATATGTTTAATAGTTTTTGATGTAGAATTTGTTTAAAGTTTTTAAAAAAATGCTTAAAACTGTATACATATTTAACATTTCTTAAGAATAATATTGGAATATATAAAATTTTAGTAGCTTAATATTAATGATTTCTAAAGTGAAATAAGAAGAAATCGTTACAATCTATATATAAAGTGTATTTAAAAGAAGTGTTCTGAACGTGTTCAGGTACCTTAAATTGTAATCAATTTATATTAATTTTAAATTTAATTGTAATTAAATTTAAAAAATTCACTAACTCAGAAGTTCCTTTCCACTTTCTTATTGAAAAAAAAATATGTACCCAAATAACTATTAATTATAAAAGTAAAATTAATAACTTAATATATATTTAAAATAAACATTTAACAATTTTACAAAATGTCAATTTTTATGCTTTATTCATTAAATTAAATAAATTACATTTGATTTTCCTTAGAACTGTGCTTCAAACTCGGATTTCTATTTACAAATTATTTCTTATTTTCCTGGAAAGTGTTTTTACTTACAAATTTTTGGTTCAATTAGTAATTAGAGTCTTCATTATCATTGATTAAGTAAATTATTTTACAATTTTTCAACTCCGTTAAAATTTTAATTTTTAAAAAAATGTTGGCAAATTATTGTTTTGTTTATTTTTTGAAATATAGAGAGAACCTTACCGATTATAATATTTCTGAAAAGTTTATTTCTTATCATGTTTGTATTATTATTCTGAATATTAAATTAGTTAAAGTCCTGTTTTGAATTTTTTACTTGAAATTTTATAACTATTAGTGTATATATTAAGATTAAATTTCATTGTAAGCAAATTTTTAAATATGATTGGTTGTTTTTGAAAGCATGTTTCTATATTGGGGTTTCAATTAGTTATAAGAGGATTATTTAATGAATTATATGAAATTGATTTGTACTAAATTGTTATTGGTCTTTCTAAATTTAAAATGGTTTGGAAAATGTTTTTAAAATTGCAAACTTGTGAAATAGACATTGTTTTAGGAAGTTTTTTTTAGAATAATTAATTTGTTAATCATTAAAGATATATTTCTTAATATATTCTACAGATTACTATACTTTTATACAACTAAGAATGCTATTTTATTCTATAATTCCTGATAATGAATATTTAGATCTAGAAATGTTTTTATACTCAAATATTAATCTAACAAATAGTTTTTTTTAAAAAAAAATTTACATATTGTATTCAAACAAAAATTTTTTGAATGTTTTATGAATACATTTTTGATACTTACATAAAATTCTATTATGTGCATTATATCATTAAAAACAAGTTAATTTAAAGAAACTGTTTCAAATTAGAAATACATAATAATTTATTTTAAAAATTTTAAAAGAAAATAATTTTATTAATATCGTACATCACGTTTAAAATTATACCTTTTTTATAAAAAAATATCAAGAATTAAAAAATAAGAATTTAGATTCTGATATGAATAAATATTATTGATGCTATTTTTTATTTATAAAAAAAAAGAAAGGTTGTCGTAAGATTTTTAAAATAGTTGTGAAATAATATCATATGCTTTTAAAGTAATTATTTATGCATGTGAATATGGGATCACAAGTTGATTTTTGAAATCACAATTTTATGTTGACATGAATTTTTGAATCATATAATAGTAATCTTCAAAAACATAATTTACAATGATATCACAACTGTTTTTTTGTGATAAATAATTCTATAAAATTTGTTTTCATGGTATTTTCTTTGCAATGGTTCCAAGCCTTTTAATAGTTGAAAACTTTGATCTGATCTTATAGTATTCTAGATAGTATAGTTTTTTCTATATGTTAAACTATTGAAAAATATACTGCAAAAACTCTTATTTGCTTACAATTATCATTAACATTTTCGAAATTTTAGTTTTTTGTTTTATTTAAAAATTATTCTTCAATTTTCAAGACTTTTTATACATTTATTACAAAACTTTTGACATCATTTGTGTTTTAATGATTTTAATATAAAAAATGAAATAATTTAGATAATTCATAGTTAAAGTAAAAACTATTTAAAAATTGCTTTGCTTTTTATTTCTTGTATGTCAATTTTAATTAGTTTTATTCTTGACAATTCTAACTATTCCTGAAATATTATTTATGGATGTACTATTCATAGTAATTAAACTTGACATGATTTTAAATTTGCACTTTGATCTATATTTCGGGGTGTTACTTTTCTGTTAGCAACTGAAAATTTGATTGAACATTTGTTTTGAAAAATTTTATACTTATTCTTAGAAATGGATACAAATTTTCTAGTGTTCCAATTAAAGTAGAAGCACATGAAGTTTGATTATTATTCTATTCTTTTCATTTTAAAAGTTAAGTTTGAAGCATTATTTAAATAATTTGGAAAAGAAGTCATTCTGCATTTTTTCATAAGCATAATATTTATGAAATTATTAATAATAACTTTTTTATTACTTAGCAAGTGTTTTAAATGTTATTATAAAATAAATAAATTAAAATTTTTATATTATAGCGTAACGCTGCTTTGCTTATATTTGAGTTTTGATAAATATAGTAAAAGGTAAAGTTTTTGATATCTTATTAGTTTAAAGTTATTTAGTATTGACTTACTTCACAAAACCATAATTGAGTGAATATTTAATAAAACATACAAAGAAATTGTTAATATTATATAAAAACATGATTTATATGTTCATAGCTTCATTCTAGAAAATCCTTTTATGTTTTATAGAAGCATATAAAAACCCACAGAATCAGTTAAAAGTTATTAAGCAATGCCACAACTATAGTAAAAATGCTTTTTGTAGGATATTTTAACAATGATATAGATTTTTATTTCAAGTTAGATGAGCGATATTAAATTTGCAATTTTTATAGAATTACATAATTTTATGAGCATGACAGTGCTTTGTTTCTTCCAGTAGGACAGACGTTATTAATTCAAAACTCAATAACACTTGATGAAATTGAAACGTTTACAACCAAATTTCTTATGAAATCCAAAAATATTTCTAAGCACTTTAATTATTGCGTCCTATCAAGTTTTTCAGACAACATTGTATTGTTATTACTGTTATACAAATTTTATGATGAGCTTATAATTAATTTAAATTTATATGCATTTACATATACATACATATTTAAAACATATGTTGTATGTATGTTTTAAATATGTATGTATATGTAATGCATATAATGTTTTAAATATGTATGTATATGTAATGCATATAATGTTTTAAATATGTATGTATATGTAATGCATATAATGTTTTAAATATGTATGTATATGTAATGCATATAATGTTTTAAATATGTATGTATATGTATATGTATATAAATATCCATTTAAAAAGAATAAAATTATAAAGGAGAGTATCCATCATAAGCGTTTTGCTTTTCTGAGTAAAGACAGATAAAGTTGCAGTTTAGAGCAATATACACTGAGATTTCATGTTGAATGCTTTTTTCAAAAGTGTTAAAAAAACTGTATTTGAAAAAATACACAAATTTATATCAATTACAATCATTAAGAATTACGGTTGCAAACTAAATTGTATTTTATCTTTATTTAAAACATTTTAGCTTCAAAGTTGAATAAGTTTAATTAATATCTCTGACAAAAGGAACAAACATAATCATATTCTTGGTTCATGAACAGATCATACAAAGTTCATATTATTTATCTGAAATAAAAGAGAATAATATTTCTAACTTGATAAACTGAAGATGTAATTTCTACTATAAAATGCAGTGCAATTTATAAAAGTAACTAAATTATTATTTATGAAAATTTATGTTTAATCTTTTAAGTATATTATATTTATGTGAAAATTTAATATTTTTATATCAAAAGTTGAATAAATCATATTAATATGGATAATCAAAAAAATGAATAGTTGAACTACTCAAAGAAATAAGATAAAAAGTTTGATTTATTAAAATAATTTTAAAAAATGTCGTTGAATTTGTTAGGTAACAAAATAATGAACATTTTACTTTAGTATAAATTTCACATAGAAGTAAAATTACGGAATCAAATAAATAACAATTGATATTTTTAAATATTTTAAGAGAAACACTTAATTAAAGAAAGTAGTAGTTAATATTCCCTTCAACAAGTAAGTAAACATGAATAAATAAAGAATGGGATTTCATCACGTGTAAAAAATATTTGACAGTTGAAAGAGCATTCAGTAATTTACTCGCTATTTAAATAAGTTTGAAGAATAAAATTTAGGTTAAATGCACATGAAATGCTTTTTAAATTACAAAGAATCCAGTCATAAATATACATTTGATTTGGGTAAGGTGTAGATATCGTTTTTTTCTGGCAATGCTTTATGTACACATAATTCCATTTCTGTATGATAAGGCATATTGTGTATTTTGAAATATTTTTCAACTTCAAAATATTCGCTCATATTAGATTTTAGTTTGAAGTATTATGAAAAATCTTAAAAATTCTTTTTTTTTCGATTGCACAATCTTTAAAGGAACAAGGATAAAAATTTTGCAACTATTTAATTTAAAATATGATTCCACAAAAATCTAGAAATAACTTAACTATTTCATAATTATGTATCTGAAAATACTACTTATGAATAATAAAAAGAGTTAGTATTCTGGATAAAATTATCAATATTTTGCACAATTTTGTTTAAATATGTATTTTTAAATTTTTTAAAGCATTTCTTAGTGTTAGAGTATGGTATATAATGGGATATAGAGCATGTATACCTGTATATAACATGCATAATAGGATATAGCAGGCTCTACAATGTAGCCAAGAATAATTTGTTCCTAAGAATATTAATAGCGAATAAATTAATAAATTTAAATTTGTTAAAAATATATACAATCACGCCTCCATAAACTATTCAGCTAATAAATTATTTTTTTAAATAATAACATAAAGAAGTTTTTATTTCGGAACTTTTATCTTTCATCTGAGAACCAGATTAATTCCTTTTTCAGTTGAGTAACACAGGTTAAAATTAGACGCAACTAGACACGGATATAGTACACTTTATATAAAGAAGGGAATCTCATAGACATCAAGAGAAAAGCTGCAAACAAAAATATCAAATAAACTAAACAATAGAACAAAAAACATCAATTATGTGAACTTTAATTTTAGTACCAATTCACTGTATTGAAGTGTTCTCAGTTTCATCATAGTTAAAGAGGTATATAGAACACCTTAGGAGAATTCAGAACACCATTTTGTCTGAATTCAAATGCAAGACTTTTCTTTTTGTATTCAAGAAAATACTTTTATATTGTTCGAAGTTTTGACATTCAAATGAAGCAAGAGTTGATCATGAAAATCTAAGCAAAATTTCTATTATTAAATATTAACAGCCCATCTCAGAGTAAGGCTAAGATTATTACTAAGATGCTTTTCCTTAAGGTAAACGAGGTCACGAAAGATTTGAGAGAAGTTTGATTTTTAGTTTCACAATGTCCTTAATCTCCAATTATCTTTGATCATTTTATATTAATTACGGTAAATAGAGATATTAAAACCATTGAATCTTACACAACAGAAAAATGTATCAACTTAAATATTAAATTTTTCTTCAAAGAATTATTATGAAGTGCATTTGCAGGTGGTTGTAAAATTGCAGAACACATTGAAACAATTTTTAGTAATCTTTCTTAAAAGCTGATGATTTCGGATAAAATATTTTATCTGTTTTGATTTTAAAAGCATAGGCCATTCCGAAAATCATAATGATAATTTTAAAGCTTTAAATTGTGCACTGAATTTGATTCATGAATTGTTTAACAAATAGTCAGTTGGAACGAACATACAGAGAATAGCCAATGGAAACGACCATTTAAATAACCAGACATTTACTGAAAACAATGTACCTGAAATTTCATTAGCAGTTTTCTAAATCTTTCACATCAATTCATAATACAAGGCAATACACGCGAAATCATAAAAGTATTCATAGAGAAATTATAAATCCCTCATTTCTATGTAAAGAAGGAGGCATTGAAAAGTTAATTAACATATTTTGCTGAGTGATGCCTACGATATTCAGTTTTTTTTTGTTTTTTGTTTAATTACTCTATTTGATTCATTAATTTTGGTACTATTACTCATCTTCACTTACATAAACTAGTGGTTAGTGTAAAATTCTTCATTTAATGTGGTTTTAATACTAAGACTTGAAAACAAACATACCATAAACATAAAATTTTATACAGAAATAAATGCCTTTTATTCATAAAGTTTTAAGAAGTTCGAATCAAAGGCTAAGCACAAGAATCTAAGGCCATGCCCAAGAAAATTTCTTTGTAATGTTAATGTGTTCTTACATTTCAATGATTTCATGTCAAATGTTCTTGCAGTGAAAATTATTTACCTAAATATTAAATATATTACTAAATCTAATCTTAATTTTGATGAAAGTATGCTCTCATAAAATCTGAAATATACTTTATTAAGATACTTACTATTAAGAATGCTTTAGTAAATAATTTTAAAAAGAACTTAACTAATAATTTTTGAATTTTTTAAACTTTTATGAAATATTTTTAGGAAATGTTATGATTTAAATGAAGAGGTAACTGAGTTTGATATTAGACACATATACTAACGATTTTTAAGGCAAAACATAATTAGTAAATGAAGTTGGCATAACTGGATCTTGGTTAAGAACAATTTTTGTCTGTATTTTACAGCTAATTAGCTTAATAATTTATTAAATCAAAAATGTAAATCATCTAACTTTTATTTATCAATTTAACAATTATTAGGTTGCTTATCTCTTTGGAATATATAAAATATATTATAAGTTGATAAATAGGACTTATATTTTTATACCAAAAATAAGTTAACAAAAGATATTTCGATACATATACATGAATTGTATTTATTGATAATTACATAAGATATTGCTAGAAAGTGAAAAGAAGTGAAATTTAACGTCAGTATCATATTAATAAAATAATTTGCTTAAGACTAACTATGTTCTATATATAATAATATGCAATCTGCATTAAAATCACCTTAGTTAAATCCTTTTAACACAAATTATTTAATTTTGAATGAAAAATAATTTACTTTGAATTAATAATTTGGGTCTATCCAGTGAAGATTCTTAAGAAACGATGAGTCGGTAATGTCAATAACTTATAGTTTCTGCTTTAAACAAAGCTCGAGTAAATTCTACACGCGGAAAGTCAAATAGCTCTGAAATTTGCTACAAAATGGGATTTCCTAACCAACATGAAATCATTCATTTTTCTGAATGTATTTTATTATAGATAATAAAAGAGCAACTGGTTCAATATAACATTGAAAAAAACATTACGCTGTTTTATTTTGCACTGTTAAAAAGAATAAACAATTACGGTAGCAGATCAAGGTTAACAGTAATAATATTATGTAGAATATTTTTTTTGTTTTTATAAGGAAACGCTGGTCGTTGATTTTCTAAAGGCATTTTAAACTTTCTAAATCTATATAAATAAATAAAAAAAACAAAAAAAATAACAAGTGATATAAATTTTAGCAAATTTTTAAATGAAATTTTTCTTTATATTTGATACAGTAACTAATTTATAATGTTAAAGTAAGATATTAATTATATGTAAGAATTGAAGTAATTTTGCCATTATATGATAGCCTTTTATTTTTGGAATTTATTAGATTTGAAATACAAATTGCATCATTGCATGGAACAAATTACCTCGCGTTCGTTTAATAATTAAAATGGATTTTCCAAAATTTGAATATTCTTCTTACGATCAATAAATGGTGCATCTTTTAAAAATATTAAAATTAATAAATATTTTATACAATAAGTTTAAATTAACAATGCAACTAATTTTTCTGTAATGATTATACTTAAATTTAGATATGTAAACATCATTAAAATTGAAATTTTTAAATAGTGTTTAGATATTTATGGGAATTAATTTCTGTTTCTAGATTCATTTAGAAAATTCTCATTATTCCCTAAAAATGATTTTATGTTATTTAATATAAAATTTTCTTGAAATATAAAGATAAAAACAGAAATTCATACCCCTATTATAATATCTAAACAATATATTTTTATTTGTTTGAATATAATTGTAAAGGAAATAAAATTCATCTTGTATAGGGAACATCTTAGTTTATATACAGAATAATGTAAAAATTAAAGTGTTTTACGAAATAAAATATTAATTATTAAGTATAAAAATTACAATAATCTGGTAAAAAATATTTAAGCAATGAAAAATTTCACTTTCAGATTTGGTTTTACATTTTTTAGTTTCGAACTAAGCTTGAGTTTAGCAATAAAAATTTAAGCAAGAAATATTTCATATTAATGAATAGATAAAGAGAAGACTAGTATAAAATTAAGTCTATTGTTATTTCGATTTATATTTATTTAATCATGATAATTGTAAAAAAATGAGAAATGGCTGTGTTTTATTTATACGGGTATATTCACACATTAAATTGAAAATTTAAAAAAAAATTGATTTCTTCCTTAGAATTAATTCTTTATCAATTTAAATTGACATGTTCTAATCAGATTGTTTTTATTTAAATTATAATTTTAACTAGAACAAATGTGATTATAAAGCTAAATTTAAGAAAAATTAGCAGGAACAGGAAATGAATGTTTGAATTGTTTAATGAAAAGTTTGAAACGTAAAAAAATTAAATCTTGAAAAAAATAATTACATTTTTATTAACAAGTTTTCCTTGACTAATATATTTGATAGAATAATTGATATTTAATTTTTCAACTTTATTAAATATATAATTATGGATAGTAACATTCGAAGAATCAAATATTTGATGAAATAATTAGTATTTAGTACTTCATTTCTTTAAAAATGATGTTATACATAATATATAATACTCATGTAATTTTATATTTACAATAAATTCTTTAAATAAATTGATATTTATAAATTTTACCTTTATAAAGCAATTCTTAAAACTATTTATCCACATTTAAGGACTTAATTTAACTATTTGAAAATGCATAGTATTGAAAATAAAATAATAATGTATTTAAAATATTACTTCAATCAATATAAAGTAAGTGATTAAGTTTGCCTTCAAAAAGCAATTGTTAAAACTATTCATTTATATTAACTGAATTAATTTAAATCTAACTCTTTTAAAATGTATATTATTGAAAGTAAATTAATTACATATCGGAGATATTACTGCGGGAATAATTATAAGCAAATGATTATTCATAGAATAGTTTGTACAATTCAGAAAGATTGACAGCAAATATATGTTTACTATTTTGTTAAATTAATTTATTAAAACAATTAAATAATCACACTATTTTTAAGGAATTGTCACTCATTCTAAATTTATAAAGAGAAAAATTCTTTGGAAGATAATAATTTAAAGTATTGTATTTTGGAATTTAACGTCAGAATCAACTCTGAAAAATGAATCAGCTTCAACAATTTTATTTATCTAAAAGTTCATTTTGCTTTAAAAAAGTTTTAATTTTTACAACAATTAAAATAATCGAAAATTTTAAATATTAAAAACTGTGATTCATTTCAAATCTAAAAAAAAAATTGCTATCCTCTTTAATAACCTATACCTTTGTATGACTAAAATCAAAATGGTTGCACTAAATTTGAAAACAGTTTGTTTATATTCATCCAATTAAATAGTTGAAATTATAGAACTTTAGAACTTTTAAATATTGAATTTTTTGAGAAATGTTGATTTCTGAAAATAAGATTAAATAATCTTTGCGGTCTGGTTAAAAATATGTTGTTTTAACCCGCGCGAGTATTTAATCAAGTATTTCTTAACACTCTAATTATGTGAATAATTTTTAGATATTTTGAATATAAAATTCATGATTGCTTGTGTTTCTGACATTTATGATTGAGTATTTTCACAGGAATTAGTTTAGATATGCAGGGACGTTTATCTACGGATTCATAGACCAAAAATAAAAATGGTTCAAATTTTAAAATTTTTAATTATGAAAGAAGATCATATTGAAAAAAAAAATTGATGAGCCATTAAATGTTGGGACCAATTATGTTGAAAATAGTAATTAATTTTACTTCTATTTTCATATTCTTTCCTGTTTACTGTCTAAAAAACAAATGTGACACTAAAAATCATAGAAATGTATTTTTCAAAATAATCACATTGAAAGAGTTTTTTTACTTTTCCTTTAGTTTTAGAATAAACACTTTTAGTAACAATAATCACAATCAAGTGCTTTTATTTGGTAAATTTAAATTTAAAAATATGTTTTAATTGGATCTAATCATTTAGTGTAATTTATAAAGTTTTTTACGTTTAATGCTTTATTATTAAATTTAGGATAATAAAAAGTAACTTTTATTTATATGTAAATTGAGACATATAAAAATTATTTTCTTAGTTACATAATTTATTTTAAAAATGGTATAACAACTTTAACAGAAATATTTTATGAAAACTAGTAGATCTATGTCAAAAATATTGTTATAATCATATCGAGAGAAATATGAAGACTTTAATCGTAAGCTTCTTTATTTCTGGAAAGAAAAAATTTAATTTATATTCTTGCTTCTTCAATAAATGTGTAAAAATTAAGTTTATTGATAATATTATTATTTAACACAGTCTATAATTTCTTATGCTTTATATAAAAATGTATGCTAATCTTGATATTTGAAATCTATTTCAAAATTTCAATGACTACAAATTGTAGCATGTGTAGAAAAACCAGCGACTAAAAGAATAGAAGCAAAAGCTTATTATTCACGAGAGCTTCCACAATTTGTATGTTATAAACAATGGAAAAGAAATCAAGTGGATCTAGAAGCAGATGAATCAAATAAAAAAAAAGCTGAAAAATACGTGCAAGCATAAGGACATAATCCTGCTCACAGAAATGCTAGAAGTACAGATAATGATTTTACTAGTGTCAAGGAATATGAATCTAATGAACATGATAATACGAAAATTTTGAAAAAAAATTATCGTGAAATAGTAATTTTGGGAAAAGTATTTATAAAATTATTATTCGTATATAGTAATATTAATGGTTTGCTTTATCTAAGCAATAAATAGAGACATGATAGAAATTCAAAGATTTTTGTGCTAAATTATATTTAAAAGTAAGCAATAACTGTTAAAATTCGTTGAAATATAGCTTTCCACTTATTTATAAAAAATACTTAATGCTTTCATATTTTTTATTATTTAGTTAGATAAAACTTGGTTGATATAGGTTTAAGTTAAATTAGGCAATGAATGTATAAAATGTTTTTGAGTCTACTTTCTCTTGAAATATATGAGTGAAGTATAACGTACAATATTGAAGATATAAACGATTTGTAGCTTGAATCTTTGTTTTTATTCAAAAACAAATACGTACATAAATAAAATTCTATTAGTCAGTATTTTTTTATTACAACATTTTGAGATAACATCAATTCTAACTCTACAATAGATACTTCAAATTTCAATCGGATGTATTTTGCCATTTGTTGAATAAAATATTCTCTCTATTATTAAAAAGCTATATTTTAAAGGAATAATTTAAATATAAATGTTATGAAAAACTTTAATAATGCGGCTTGAAATAACCTGAAGGACTGTAGATCTGTTTAACAAATAACAAATTATATAAAAGTAAAAGAAATAGTTTACTAATAATTTCCATATGTGTTTAAGTATGTATACACTGTAACTAAACTGTTTTTGAAATTTAACAGCGTACTTAGTAGATAATTAACATTGAAGACTATCTAATACATCGGTTTGCCAAAATATTTTTGATTATTCACACTCACTCTATTTAAAATACGAATATTTGATTACTTACAACTATTCTGTATAGAATAAAAACTATATGATTATTTACACTCACTCTCTTTTATAGAATACAAACTATATGATTATTTACACCCATTCCATTTAGAATACCCTGTTACAAGTGTTGATCAAAAACTTTTCAATTCTCTTACTTAACTTACTTAATTCTCAAAAATTTGTTTTCGTAATTGCACATTAGTCAATAATTGATATAATAATCAAACTGAATATTTTACTTTGATGCGTTTTTTACTTTCCTTTCGTTTACGACATTTTTGCTTGTAGTGAATGTGTCATTCAGGTAAATTCTAGATATATCTCTACCATAACATCAAAATTTTATTGGACAATATTTTGCACAGATAATAACGTTTAATCTTTTGAGCATCAAACCTAAATGCCTCTGGAAGGCATTGATGTCCAGAGTATACCATGCATTGACTATGCAGCCTTTTAGAGCAAGAAAGGTGTTGGAAGTCAAACTGATGTTAAGACAAATAATTTCTAACATTTCCAGCATGATATATGGCTGCATTACCATCGTTAAAGAGGCCATCACCATCAAACTAAAAATACAATATTGTAGTGCAATTCATCTGTCAGTATATTTAGATATTTCATGACTGTTTATCAGTTCAAAGAACATCAAGATACTATTTCCATGCTAGTAATATGGCCTATAGCATTATATTCCCATCAAGCGTATGCACAATGAGAGTAAGGCAATATGGTTTCATTGATTTCTGAGGTTCTTGCCAAATGTAACGTAATCTGCCTATGCAAAATGTGGTGTAGCTTGATACATCCAACCACATTATCTTTTACCAATCTTCAGATGTCCAGTCACATCTTTCTTAACACTATTACAAACAAACTTAAGCGCATTTCGGGCAGAAATTAGTGTTTTTTTACAGGTACCCAATAATAATATTTTCTTATGCTTTGCAATTCTCTGCATATGATTTGAGTTAAAGTCAGTTTGGAAGAGTTTTGCTTGAAGATTTTTGTTATTTTACCACATTTAAATATCTATTCTGCTGTACAACTCATGTAGAACGACTCCGACCACGCTATTTGAAAACTGTTTTTAAACCGCAATTATGTTTATCTAAACAAGGGCTATGAGTTCTGATACTAGGTTTTCAAAGTCTTTGTTGCGGTTGCTATTGAGAACTTAGTAAGATTTATTGTCTTTGAAAAAAAGGCTTCGGTTAAACGGGCACCAATAATAAGTTATTTTACATGCTGAAAGATCCTTCATTTTTCTATTTGATTTTCTTCATCGTAAAAGGCATTCTTATACCTTACTTATGTTAACATTCAAAAGATGTGAAACTCACACCCTAAAACATTTACAAACATTTATTCTTTTCGTTGTGCATATCGAATAAAATCGTGAGTTCTTTTAACAGCTTCTGTAATTTATTCAGTCCTTTCAGCGTGTAGGTTTACCAATGATGGCAAAACTCCGTTCCACCTGAGGTCAGAACTTATAGCTAGACAATTAAAAACGTAGACTGGTATCAGCTACATATCTGACAGTTATTACAGTTTCTGTAGACTCTCCTGCCCTATCTGTCGATCTTCATGTCTCTGTGATGATTGATTCTAAGCTTGATAATAATTTTCGTAATAAATTTATCAGTGTTCATATTATAAAGTTGATGTTTTGTTGGAATTGATATTTCTTATAATTTAGATTGTTATAAGAATATCATCTTGAAGTGTAGCTTAAATATTGTTGATTTGAGATTTCTGACTTCTTTGGCTAATTTATCAGAATTTTCATTTCCTGCCATATCAACATACGTGGGTATCCACTGCAGAGTGCATTTTTTGTTCAACTCCTTACTGTCATAAAGATGAGAATATATTTCTTGAATGGTAGCAGAGTCTCCATTAAGAATTGCTTGGTGAGAAGCTTTTGATTCATAGAAGATAACAAGTCCTTTGGCTTGATTAGAGGGTATGGAGGACTTTGTACATGTTAAGTTCTTCTATAATTGCCCGTAGCTCGCTAAGGAAGTTAGAGGCTATAGTTCCAACGCCGAATTTACTTTGGTGAAGTGCATCATCTAAAGCTGTTTGAAATATGATTAAGCCACCATTCGTGAGTTTAATCAGAGGAGCCCTGCGGAAAATAAAAATAAACAGTATTCCACTTGGTTCTGTCTGAACACTAAAGGGAATTCGTAGCAATTTATATTATTTATATAGTTTTCAGTCACTTCTTGATCGTATCGCAGGTATAAGAGAATTACATTTTGCATTTATAGCCGATTTAATCGGCTATAAAATTTGTTGTTATTTTTTATATTAGCAAATAGTTGTTATTTTTTCAACTGCGTATTCATTTAAAGTGTTAAATAAGTTGTGCGTTCTCTGAAATTTTATGTATAATTTCTTAGCATGTTCTTCACAAGACAAATTTCTGTTGACTCTGATTATGAATTAAAATTAAAAAAAAATATTGTATATAAGAATAAAACTTTTATGAAAAATTGTATTCTATAGTGCAACTAAATTTAGGTTATCTATCTTTTATGGAAAATTCAAGCTGTATGCAAGCCTGAATATGACTTGAAAATGATACAAAAATTTCAGTCACTTCCTGATCGTATCGCAGGTATAAGAGAATTACATTTTGCATTTATAGCCGATTTAATCGGCTATAAAATTTGTTGTTATTTTTTATATTAGCAAATAGTTGTTATTTTTTCAACTGCGTATTCATTTAAAGTGTCAGTGTTTTTGTTCGAACTTATTTGGTTTTCGTTTGTGATTATTCGAGTTTTCCTTCAAGCCATCGGTGTAAGTATATACAAATTCTTCTTTTGGAAGCTGTTCTGCTGTCTTCAGGCCTTTTGTTATGATATATGATACATCCTTTTCATTACATGTCTCCAAGAGATCGTTTTGGATATTGGTATTTGATGGAAGATTTTTGTAAGAGAATAATTGAGGGAGAATGTCAAATTTATTGCGTTCGAGGCTTATGTTAACTCTATTATCTTTATCATATTGTATGGATGAGGATCTTTTCAGTCTTGTTTTTAGATTTCACTTGTCAAGGGTACCTCAAGCAATGAGAAATTTATTTTTACACCAAATAAAAATTATTAAAAATTACATTTTCAATGTAATAATTAAAAATTACATTTTCAATGTAACGATTAATAATTACATTTTTATTGGTTGATTCTGAAAATAGTTAAGTAGCTCAAACTTTAAAAGTTCATAAATAGGCTATTAGTTTTATTTTTTACAAGGAATTCATCATATGATAAATTTTCATTGTAAGCCATAATAAAAAACTTAGGTAAAAAATAAATGTAGTTAAAAAAAATACCGTACTAAAAATTGATAAAGTACTCGTTACGTTAAAATAACTCTTTATTTGTGTTTGAAGTATCCAATATTTTCCAAATTAGAATTTAGGTAAATGAAAATATCAAATTATGTTAAATTACATTTCTAGATACAAAACAATAGAAAATTATTTATGTTTAAGAGATAAGTATAGAATATATTTTCATGGAAAAATATATAAATATTTATTTTTATACGGAATTAAATTTTTATTAACTGATTTGAGTATAAACAGAGGAAACAAACATCTTATATTAAGTATTAAAATGTTGGAAATATATGCATTTAAAATATACATATATTTAGTAACTTGACCTTAATTTATATACACAGAAAAATTTAAATTTAATAAAATTCTCAATCCTCACTACTATTATTTTGCCAAAATAGTTTTAGTAAGATGCTAAAAATTACATGTAAATAAGTTTTAAAAAATCAATAAAATTTACAATTGATTTAAAAAATTATCCAGATGTAATTTTTATAATTCATTATATTAGCTACTTTAACAGACCTTTATTTATAATGACGTTATTAAAGCAAATAAATAATGTTCGTGAAATGAAAACTATAAATAATCAAATAGAACATTAAAAATAGACAAATATTTGCTAATTTTACAAATATATTCTTTGTATTGGAAATATGAACTATTAGATTAAAATAATTTTTTATTGTAAGTATTAAATATGTCGTGAAAATGCAATTGTGTTGCGTACTCAGCTTTTGTTTAATTGTATGAGCAACAAAACGAGTAATTTCTTGAAGAAAAATGTTCGTTTCAAGGGAATTTTTTAAATTAATTTTTGTTTAATATACTTTTACCTGTAACCAACTATTTTTTTCTGCTTTTAATAATAATTTCTTTAGAAACAAAAATGAGGAAATAAGTTGTGCGTTCTCTGAAATTTTATGTATAATTTCTTAGCATGTTCTTCACAAGACAAATTTCTGTTGACTCTGATTATGAATTAAAATTTAAAAAAAATATTGTATATAAGAATAAAACTTTTATGAAAAATTGTATTCTATAGTGCAACTAAATTTAGGTTATCTATCTTTTATGGAAAATTCAAGCTGTATGCAAGCCTGAATATGACTTGAAAATGATACAAAAAAGTGTTTGACGCACAAGATATGACATCTACTCATAGTATCAATAACAGTCAAAAGTAAAATGGGCAAGAATACTTATTTAATGATCATTTTGTTAGTGATTAAATCATTAGGGCATGAAGAAGAACCACTTGATGTTAAAAGTAGTACAGATGCATGAAACTTTAACTATCACTGTTCAATACTGTGAGAGGTGTACATTGATTTTGATAAAACCATCCCTGTCTGAGTCAACCAACTCAGACAACAATGTGAGATTGATTGAGGTCATTAATGACAAGTCTGAATTAAAGTAGTGGTTAAAAGGATCACAGTGCAACAAATCACCCATCGACTTAAGTCTGATTCACAGCAATGTGTAAGTTGCCACACTAAATAAAAGTATTTCCTCTCAATAGGATACAGGAGTTATCATCGTTGATATTCCTTCTGTTGACTACACAAAATAGGTCATAACGATTAGCACTGGCGCTGGGACGTTGCCAATGAACCATTGAAACATGGAAAAGTATGAAGTGAGAAATCAAGATTCACTATGTTACGCACCGATGGTTCCATCATATTCAGGGTTCTTACCTTTGTTGTGATATATCCTTTTTTGACTGCTGAGAACTTTTGACAACTGACGAAAGAGGTGTTCTTTTGTCTGGGTTGTTATTATATTAAAAAGACCCTTAGTATATATGTGGCACCTTCTTTCATAAATTAATTTTATAAGTATATCTTTGAAAACAACCTACTTCGGTATATTCGTTTTTTCTATTAACTAGTAGCATTATCTTTTAACATGACTCTGCACCATGTTATACTTTTGAATTTCATCGAAATGGTTATTTAAGCATGTCTCAGTCCTGTACGTGATTTTTTGGCTATCATGATGTTCTACTAGGTAAACAAGAAAATTCTGGTTGTTTTTGATGATCCAAAAGAAAATCACCTTCAGAAAGTGTAGTATATTGTTAGTTCTATAAGTAATCAACATCGGCTTCAGTACCTGCTGCTAACGTTTCTCCAGTTGTGAAATTCCTGTGCGGTGAATCTCAGTAATTTTGAACTCAAAGATGTTTGTGAGTATTGGTCACAAGTCTGCTTCATTTTTAAAAGATTCACCACGAAGATAATTGTCTAGGTGATACGGAGGTGGTAATCTGATGGTGCAAGGTCAGGTAATCTAGGAAGATAACTCAAAGTATCCCAAATAAGTCACTGTATGGTATTTTTGGCCATCCACAAAACAAGTGGCCTAGTGTTATCAGTCAAGAACAGAATAACTTTGCGATTAACCACTGCTGGTTCCTTTAGTTGCAATGCCTGTTGCACACGTTCACATTGCTGATAGTACATCTCCGCAGAGATCGTTTGGACTGTTGGTAATAGCTCGTAGTGAACCACTTGACGACGAAAGCTCTAAACACCATCTTCATCGCAAAGTGACAAATGTCCTTATCTGAATTTATGAAAGCAATGCTTTGCTCGCAATGAAAGCAATGTTCATTTACACCACTATCTTCAAACGTTTGACATATCGTGGTGACTTGTTGCAGTAAGCCCACTTTGAAGTCGTAAAGCAAACGGCACCGAAAGAATTCTTTCAATAAACTCATTTTTTTCGTTACTGTGCGAGTTACGATTGAGGAATAATTGCAGTGGATCTACTTTTATAAAGACTGATATTCTTACTGTCTACTAATCAATGTTTCATCCACATCATGCACTAATTTGCATACTTACTCACCCTTCATTCTGTGGCAATGGGAAAACGGTAAGAACTTTGTTGTTTACCTCATAATTTCAATGCAATCAAGTAGACCTGGGATTTATTTGAAAAAGATATTCAAAATTTCTTTCAACTTTTATCTGATTTTCATAAATTGTGAGAAATTGTTTGCGAGTGGCTTACACGCATAGTTTTCAATTATTTATTATATTTTGTTAAGTTTATATAAAGACAAATCACAGTTATTATCAATATGAAAGGTGGTGCTACCCAAATGTTTCCACAATTCTACACAATTGTGTGCTCTTTATTATATATTAGTTTATGTCTGTTGAAATTTTAGTTAATTTTCTAAAAGGAAACACTGATTACGATTGAAATTATTAAAAATATCATCACAAATTTCAATATCTTATTGGATATTCAGCACTTATATGTATATATATATATATATATATATATATATATATATAATATAAATATATATATATATAAATATATAATATAAATATATATATATATATAAATATATAATATATATATACATATATATATATATATATATATATATATATATATATATATATGTGTGTGTGTGTGTGTGTGTGACTATATCTTCTTCTTATATTTTTTTTCAAATGAACTCCTCTAAATTGATTGAGTTTAAGAATTATAGTGAAAATCAAACATAGCACTGGTTCAAATTTTTTCTCAAAGATATAGTTTTCTGTTTTAAAATAATATACCAAACAAAAAAATAAATAAATCTGTACAATTCTTTATTTTAAAGCAAGAAATTATTGAACTATCTAAATCAGAAATAACTTAATTAATTTGATGTAGCTTATTAACAAATTTCCATATTAATGCTATACTGTTTAAAAAATACAAAATGATTAAACTATTTCAAAAAATAAAAAAAATCAAGAAATTTTTCATTTTTTAAAAATTGTTCCGTAATATTAATCGTAGTAATTTATTTATTTACACAAAATTAAATATCTATGAGTTCAAAATGCTATTGCAACTAAATAAAAAATCTGACATATTGTATTTTTGGTACAAAAATATAAATAACTTTCTATCTATAAAACAGGAGACATCACAACTATTCAATTTCCTCATCTCTCATTTCAAAAGGAAAATTATAGTATAACTTAAGCAAATTTGTTTCTTCTATATCACCAAAATTTTTTTATTAGGTTCACAAAGAAAATTTTTAATGAAACAGAATTACTTTTATGAAGCAGACGTATATACGAGGGTTACTCTGAAATTTTTGAGATACACGCAGACAAGAATTTACAAAATAAAAATAATGGTTTAATTTTAAAATACAAAGTATTTTAATACAGAAGACGATTTTTTACTGACTTACTTCAACTTGTTTAGTGTAGGATAAATTTTAAACAGAAGAGAAAATGGAATTGACGCGAGAACATTTTTGCGCTATGATTTTCTACAATTTTAAAGCAGGATTAAATCAAGAAGAATGCGTTCAACGGTTGCAATTAGCATTTGGTGATGAAACTCCAGCTCGTGCTACTGTATTCATATGGTTTAGAGAATTTAGAAGAGGCTGCAATTTTCTTCAGGATGAAGAACACACAGGAAGGCCACCGTCGGCAGTAATCCCGGATAATGTGTCTGCCACACGAAAAGTGTTAATGGATGATAATCGCTGTACCTATCGAATGATACGGAAGGAATTTAACATTGGATCTGCAGCCATACAAAAAAATCATTCATGAAGAAAGTAGTTTGCATATGAAAAAAGTAGTTTGCCGTTGAGTTCCCCAAAATCTAACTGAACACTAAAAAGAGCAGTGCGTCAGAATCAGTAAAGAAACTCTTAAATTGCTAAATGATGGTGGCCACCACATCATTTCTAAAATTGTAACATGTGATGAAACGTGCATACCGTTTTTTGACGTTCCGACACGTCAAGAAAACAAAAGTATGGATCTTTGAAGATGATCCCACGTTGACAATGGTGAAAAAACAACGCGCACTGAAAAAAGTGAGGTATGCCGTTTCCTTCAGAAGTACTGATTGGTCAGAGCCATCAAGTTGAAAGGACAGAAGACAGTAACAGCAACATTTTTAACTAAATGTCTTCCAGAAATTATACAAGAACTTCATGTTAGAGGACTAATGTTTCACAATGACAATGCATCTTCACATGCAGTTGGATTAACAGTTGAGTTTCTTAAACAAAAAGAAATTAAAGTGATCAAACATCCGCCATATTCACCTGATCTAGCTATGTGCGACTTTTGGTTATTCTTTAATCTAAAAAAGAACTTATGTGGACGTCGTTTTCATTCGGAAGAAGAGATTGATGTGGCTATAAATGCATTTTTCATCTATTTCAAGAAATGAATGGCTTGAGGTATTTAATGTGTGGAAAATTCGTCTACAAAAGTGCATTAATGCTGGAGGAGACTACTTTGAACACACCTAAAAGTTTGTAACTATAACTTTAAAAACCTTGTTGTATCTCAAAAATTTCATATTGACCCTCGTATATACATGTATAGTTTATACATGTTCCAAAATAAATTCGTTATCTACTATGAAAAAAAAAATTGTCCTTATTATAATTCTGACAAAAAGACAACAATAAATTATACCAGAGTTCTGCATATAAATTTAATTTTTAAAAGTTTTAAACGAAAATTTTGGTTATAATTATTTTAATGTAATATAAAGTTCTAATTTTAATCTCAAAGAAATAATTACAACTGATGCTGTTAGAAATATTTTTTGGGCAAACAATAAATGGTATTTTAAAAATAGAAGAATAAAAAATTTAAGTTCATTTCAGAATGCTCAAATTAATATAATAATTTATTTTTCGGTAAAGAGATAGCATTTGCAGATGAAAACATTTTTATCTTTGATATTATCATATGATAAGGTAAATTACAGATAAAACATTTGATGAAAGTAAAATCCCTTCTCAAATTAAATGTGAAAATCTAATATTGCTTTTTAATATTCCATTTCATTATTAGTTGTGAGTTTAAATTGAAATCTATCTTCATATTATAGTTTAAAACTAATATACTATTTAGAATTAAAATAATTATGTTATTAAAGATGTATTCTTACAAGGAATGATCTGTCTTAATTCAACATTTAAATTTTAATATCACATTCTATCATATCTGTGTACCTGAAATATGCATCATTACTAAAGATTAGTAAATTATGCGTATAAGCATTTTTAAAACATCAGTGTGATCCTTGGATCTTTAAAGAAGATTATTTTTATAATTTTTAATTTAGTGATATTGTGTGTATGTCAATGATACTAAACACACCTTCTTTTTCAAAATACTAAAGGAAATTGAATTGGTTTTGGTATATTAACTACATGATACAAACATTAATAGTGATCAGAAGAAACACATATGCATAATATTCACTTTAATTTTTTCTTTTGTGTTTTTTAAAAGTATTTTTATGTTAACTACCCTTAACAACATGGTTTCAATAGTCATTTAATTTTTCTTTTAAAATGCAAAATAAAAATTATATATCTGCCGATAGTAATGATATAATATAAATATTGGATGCAGTGATTAAAAATATTGGGGAACATAACTTTTCGAATAATAAATATCAAAAATTCGATATGAAATCTAAAGTAAGTTCGCTTTGTAACATATATGTAATATGAAATTTTTATAAAAGTTTTAGTATGAAGTATGAGGAATGTCAATGAGAATTTTTAACATATTTATTACTTAAACTCTTCTGTTTGAATTTAAACAAGAACATTGTTTTTGTTTTGAAAAGAATTTCAACAAATACTTTTTTGAAAAATTAAAAATTTAAATTTAATAATATTTAATTTTATTAATTTAATAATATTTAACTTTATTATTAATAATATTTAATTTTTTACTGAAGAAAAATGTGAGCTGAATTCATAAATTTTATCTTAAATTAATTTTACAAGGATCTTATGCTAAAAATTCTAACTAATTAAATTATTAATTTTTCCATTAACATAAAATTATATTGTATTTTTTACATAAAAATTGCATAAAATATTATATTACATTAATTTTACATAAAATTATTATATATTTTGTATTTATATATTTAAATAGTCTTAAATATTTATTTTCAGCTTTTATTTATTTTCTTCTATCTAATCACCTTTCGAATCATAAATATCAATAAATCTACATAAAATTTAAAGTAAGTTCATTCCATAGTATATACATATAAATATTATAAATGATGAAATTTTTATAAAAGTTTTTTAGTATGAAGTACACCATGCACAAATATGTGAAAACTACTAACATTTTAACAACTCTATCATTATCTTAATATTGTTAAAATATTTCTTCATAGAAGGATATATAAATATTTTTAGTGAATTATATGAAAATACTGAAGTGATGTGAGCATTGCAAATATTTATATTTAATTTAAAATTTTTAGTGAAGTAAATATTATCATTATTCCGTTATTTCTTTACACAATAAAGAAATTTTTTTTGTGTCAAGAAACATTTAATGGAAGTTTTGATAATATTTACTTGACTGATACGAAATATTTTTGAATAAGATTTTATAAAATTAAATTCTTGATATTGTTGGAAAATAAATAACAGTGAATTCCAAGTATAAAATTTCTTTTCAAAATTTGGTCAGGATTTTATGGTAAATAGTTTTTAAAGAAGCTATTTTTTTTAATAAAAGCATTATTTTATATTATTATCAATAAATACGGATTTTTTCAAACTAATTTATAATAAATTCTTTTATTTGGACATACTATTTTAATTTCTTTTATGCATATAATTTAAGTACTTATAGTAACTAAATTTATATATAAGCATTATCGTGTCTGTTAATTATTTTAATCATTAAAATTTTTATAGATTTCATATTAGAATCTTTGAGCACGAAATTTGATTAGCACAGCACAAGTTGTTCCACACACATTTTTTTATACGTAGAAAAAGTATGACAAAACTGTTTTTCTATTAACTCTATTTATTCCATATATTTTTTTTTATCTTCGTTAACGGCAGAAAGAATAATTTAATTCCATCTTGAATTATTCTTTATTATAGATGTTCAATTTCATGTTTCTAAATTCAATAATTTTTTTATAAATTCTCATTGAAATTTTGAGGGATGTTTTCAACTAACACTCCACAAATAGTTGTCATTAAAAATGGAATACAGATCACATTTAGAATAGAGTTTAAAATTAAATAAAAATTTTAATTTTAAATACTTTGCGTCTTAGATCAGCATCCCAAGTTGTTGAGTTTTTTAATTTTTATTTATTTAAACCCAATAACACTTTATTCCAGGAGCTCTCAGCAAGGATAATTAATACTTCAAGATTATGAGAAATATGTGTATGCTAATTCATTAAACTCTCATCAAAGAATATTTAATATTATAACCTCCATCTATTCCTTCGGATCATTTTCGATGACAAACTATCACTTATGAGATTGATATTTTTTTAAATGAAGAAATTTGTCAATTAAATTTTTTCATTCCCATCAAGATAATTACAGCTATATGACATTCCAATCTTTTAGTACCCTTAACCAGCATGTTATTTCCAGTCTTTATAGCCATCATCTCGTTTTGATCAATACTTAGGAAAGTTATGAACGCTATGTAAATTTAATGATATTTCAATAAAATAAAGTGGATTCAACCTGTGAGATTTCAAAATTTTGCATCACATTAATATCTTATTAAACTTTTCAAGGTATTTATGGTAGGTAATCAAAGTTATTAAAAGCATTTTATTAGCAAATAATTTAGAATGGTAAGGGACTCACTCTTCAATTTTCATATGAGCTCTTCAAGGTTTGTAACATTTTAAAAAATTCAAATAAATAGATTTGTAATTACATGCTTAGAAATTTATACCATCCATGTAAAATTTTTGTGAGCATATTATGAAAAAAATATTTTAATAGTACGCCACCAAAAATTCCTAAGAAAAATTATGTAATTACTTACTATAAAATAGTGTATTTGAATGAGAGTTCATTACTCAAAAAGTTTTAAAATTATATATACAATAATTTGGTAAAATGTGTAAAAATTCCAAGGTTGTGTCTACGAAATTTTATGGCCAATATCTTTTTATATATATCTTAAAGAAAAATACGAATGTAAAATTTATGGAATTTATATAAAGAAGACTATAGAAACCTCTGCTGAGGTAAATTAGAAGATATTTAAAATATTTTGTAACACTTTTAAAAAAATATATATATATATATTTCTTTATTTAAGTGGAGAAGCCTATGATTATATTATTGAATGTAAAAATTATTGAAAGATTGTTTTTACATTAATGAGCGTATTAGAAATAAGTATCAACTATTCTAAAGATTTTTAACTTAAGAAAGAAAATGAATAAAACAAATTTTCCCCCTTTATGAAACATTTCTCATTTTAATGAATACCTCGCAAAAAATAAAAAATTTAAAATGACACTGTTTTTGATGTGAAACAAATTTCTATGGTATTCAAAATATTCATCCCTGACTACTTCTATTTGAAGTAACGGAAAATATTTTAGAAAACAATAGAATTGTACAAATTTATTATTTCTTGTGAAATTTATGTTAAGATTTTCGCTAATCTTTTTAAACTCATTTCATTTCAATATTTTTTTTTATATTTAAGAGCATCTTCAATAACTTTAATGCTAATTTTTTTTGTTCTTTCCCTGAAAATGACAATTTTATATTAAGTTAATAAAATTTTGACATAACTGCAATTTGCCAGAGATGTTTCATTCAAAATATGTCATGATACTGAAAGCAAAATATTATAATTCTGTATTCTTTACCGAGTAATATCTAGAACAATTTGATAATAACTTAATGAGAAAGTTTAAATAAATGTAATATTTGATAAAACTGTCAAGTATATCTTTGAATAGATAGATGCTAAGATAAGTTTTTTCAAATAATTCATTTATTAATATAAGGATTGAAAATTTGGATTAGTTACACTATTGGTATTAAAATATTTAAGATATGAGTTACATTTAAGCAGAAAATATTATTTAAAATAACCATTGTAAATCAATATTTTATATGCTTACAGTAAAAAATTAAAAGAGAAATATACTGACTTATTTAAAATTATTTATATTACGTTCCTTAAAATAATATTTTTGTTTTTATATTTATGTTAATAATAAATTAATATTCGGGTATAAGTCTTTTCAACGATATAATCTTTTGAAATGCATATTAATCTTTGAGCTCATTAAGAAATATGTTAAGTTAATTTTAAATTAAAAGAAAGTATTCAATCAGTGCTAATTAAATGATATTAAATTGCAATTTAACAATCTGAAATTGCCAGAAATAAACAGATAATTTATTAATATTAAAGAGATAATTGATAATGTTAAGTCATGAGGTATTTATAATATATTGAGGTGGTTTTATTTTACAATGTGTCTCTGAACCAAAAACCTAAATTAAAAATTCTTGAATATTTTAGTAAAAGCTGATTATAAATATAAAAACAGGTGGAACATAATTAAAATAATAAATAATGCACTTAAAAACTGTTGAATTAAAAACAGTTAAAATATACTATAATATCATTTATGTTAATCATTATATCACATAATAAAAAAAGAGAGCAAAATCTTATTATATGAAAAATGTGAGATAAATCAAGCCTCTTAATTCAAATAGTTAGTTGAATTCATAAATAGGTAGCAAATATGTACATGGACTATCAAAAGAAAATGATATAAATAAATAGCTGAAAGAAACAAAAAGTATAAATTGTAAAAAATGTAATAATTTTTCAATAAATTCTTAGATACCTCAGAGAAATTTCAATTTCGGCATTACCTCACTCATACTTGCTGCTAACTGCGTATTTTTCACAAGACATGAAATAATATCTCAAAGAAAACAGAGTAAGTTATGTTAAAAAGCATCGTGCTTCACAAAGTCTGCTTTCCCGTCATGGTGAAGTGACATCGGCGCAATGTATTGGTAATTTTACTTTTCCAGCTTTTTTTCGCCATCTCCTCAAGAATTATATTATAATAAGGAAAGGAATTTTCGCTGGCGAATTTTTTTAAATAAATATTTTTCCATATTTATATGCACATTTATACGTTAAAGGAAGAGCTATTATCGAATAAAAAAATTCTCATTAACGGTTTCAATGTTTATAAATGAGAGCATAAAACGTAATAATATTGGTTTACAAAATGCAAACTATTCAATGAAAACAATTTAAAAACGGTTTTAATTTCTGTTCATTGTTATTCAAGAAAATTGATAATTTCTGTACCATTAGGATTAAAGACGTTAAGTGTGTTCTTTAAATTGAGTTAATTTTCGTAAATATATTTAAATAACACTGAAATTTTTTTTATTAATTTCTTTATATTTCTTAAAGGAAGCTTGATCGTAAAAAACTAATTTTCTGTTCATATTTTTCCTTTCAAAGAAATTTGTAATCTCATGTCATTTATTATTCTCCATAAAACCCATTCTAAGATATAAGCTAATTGTTTGATTTTTACATGCCACTTTAGACATATCTCTTTTTTATCTGAAAATTATTTTATTGTTGATTTCATGTTTTATGCAAGTTTAAAAATATTCAAATGTTACATTATTATTTAGGGTTCTTTGAGTTATTGCCACTTCTACTATTGGAAAGATATAAAATATGAGACATTTATTTTTGTGTGCAGAAAAAAAGATTATTGGAAAGATTCTACTATACACTTCTACTATTGGAAAGATATTATAAAATATGAGACATTTATTTTTGTGCGCAGAAAAAAAGACTTAAAACCATATGAAATAGAAGATACACTATTTCCAAATGGCTAAAATCCTTTATTACCGGATGATATCATCAGTTAACATTATTATACTGATAGTATTAAATATTTTTTAATATTTTGCAGAATAAACATTTATCCTGTACATAATATAATGTATGATATAATATTTATTATGTAATAAATTGCCAACTGATATTATTTATATTACGTATGAAAATATAACAAAATTTGAAATCATCATTTCCACATTTTATCTTTGCTATTTTAGTTAATTAGATTTAGATTAATTATTATCAGTCTTGTATAGGATTTTTGAGCAAATTTCAGAAAAAGGTTTTTTGGAAATGCGCGCAAAAATAAATAAATGGATTGTATCAGTTTCTGTTTTTATTTCGTATCAAACAATTAATTAATTTATTATTATCAAAACTATTATAAATAATTCGGAACTCAGTTTTAAATAATGTAACACAAAATAAAAAACTGGCTTGACCATTTATTTCATTCAGTGATATTTGTCTATGAAATAAGGAACAAAGCCATATTAGTGCATTTATTTTCAAAGGTAAGGAATACACTCTTCGTTTAAGTGTAATTGGGAATGGAAATTGGGAACACCTAGAGGAATGAAAATTAATAAATTTCAAACTTTCGAAATACAGAAATAAAATATTATAGGAAATAATAAAGGCTGAATTGTTTTTTGTCAACTTGAATCACAGAGTACTCATTTCGTTTTTCTTTATGAAATTTGAAAAAGCGAAAAGAGTTATGTTATTGAAATATTTATATAAATGAACATATTATTAATCGAAATTTTTTATGGTATAGAGTTACAGTTTAATTTTATTTAAATTAATATTCACAAATAGGAGGATATTTTATACAAAATACATATTTTTAGTACTTTATGTATGAACTTTACGGGATTATAATGAAGGATTTTTGTTACATATCCTGTTGATGTTAAGTTTTAAAAATTTTTCAAGAAATTCGCATTATGTCAGAAAATACGTGGTATCTTCATGCATGTATATGTATAATAAGTAATAAAAAATGATCTGTACGTTATCGTCACGGTTTTTCGTTATATATATGTATGTGCTATATATCGTTTGTATAATTAAGTTTGATTATTATTAGATAATTTATCTTATATCTTATACTAATTAATTATTATCAAAACACTTTATTTTTTATATAGCTAAATCATTAAGTATTATTTTAAAAACAAAATAAAAGTTGGCTAATTAATTAAAAATTTGGTAAGTATTGGATTAATCCAAATTGCGTATTATTACATGAAAAAAAAGATATCAATTATATTTTAAAGAAAAATAAGGAATAATTATAATATAAATGATAAAAGTCTCTCAAAGTTTCAAAAGTATTTACAGATTTTAAAAATATTATAGTATTAGAATCATAAAGGAAATAATGCTTGTTCCTTTATAATCGGAAGAATTTACACTTTACATTATTTAAATATCTTTTTCGTGCGTTCAGGATGTATACAGCGCTTAAAAATTTTTGAATACTTTACTGAACTTTTACTTGAAGACTGATTTACGATTTCATTTAGTTTTTTTACTACTTTCTTGGAATCCATGAATAAATGAATTTAAATTTGAATTATCTTGTCTTTGAAAGAATCAAATTCTCATAAAATGTATTTAGTTTCTATGTTCAAACTATACGCAGTTGTAACAGAATGTAAAAGAAAAATATTAATCAAAGTTTTTAATATGATACTTATTTAGATTTTTGCTTTTATTAATGTATAACATATTGCTTATATTAATATATAAATATTTATAATAGTGAATATATTTGTGTTATCACAATTTTACGACTTCAAAGATAATTTTTAAACAAAATTTATAACTTAGGAAGTTTTTTATTTTTTCCAGAAATTATTTGAAATAAAAATAAGAACTCTATTTTTTACTGTCCCGTAAAAATACCATATTGGATTTGCTCTATATAATGCATGAAAAGATAATATTTTATGTTGGCTCTATATTTTATGAGTAGTTTAACATTGTAAAAATATTTCCTTTGTTGATATACTAGCATATTGTATTTCATGTGACAGTATATGATTTCAGCATATGTTATTTTCCTGTATCGTGGTGGACAATACTCATTTATCATCGAATAAAAATTACAAAACTTCTTAAGCATCTTTTTTCATAAATGTGTCTGTATTCATAGATATGCAGCATACATTTTTGTTAGCTGAAAACAGGAAGACTTTAAACTCGAATTATTTGCTTTATACTATTTTTTGCTTCAATGCTTATACTTCTAGTAATATATATTTATGATACTAAAAATTCTAAAAAAATCAGTTATCTTTACTTTCAAATATTAAGTGAGAAAATCAACATTTTAATTGGATTTCACAATATTACACGTTTTCAAACTTCCAGTGGAGACAAAATAGTCCAAAAATTACAAAGTTTTGAGAAATTCTATTTCACTCATCAAGAAAAGTAATCTTTACTTCTCTGACAGTTAGTGATCTAATGCATTGGCTGATATGTGTCATTTCAATAAGTTTTGAACTTGTTCTGTTGTATTTATTTTATGAGACTATACTCACTTCTCTGTGAGATACATCACTTTTGTGCTTCAAATATACTAATTACAATTTAAACCATATAAGCTTTGGCATAATTTTTCCATAAAAATATTGTTGCCTAGTATAATTTCGTATTAAAAATTTGTGGTCTTATGTATAATTTTACACTAAAAATAATTAACAAATAGATGAATAAAAGGTAATAAAAACCTTTTTATTTTGTTTGCCTACATTTTGATCAAATCACAGCAATTCAGGAGATAATAATATGTTATACTGATTATAATTCACACAATCATTCATTATTTGTACTGTTTTTATTAAAAATGTTCATTTAATTATTTCAAATGATCTTTGTACTTGAGGCGAGAATACATAAAGTACTACATTTAATGCTGAGTCTGAAACTCTCAGAGATTCCAATAAATTATGCACGTTTATTTTCGATGTTTAGAAGTGAGAATTCTTTATGCATCTTTTTGACTTGACGTTAAAGAAATTTGTATATCATATATCATTAGCATTCCTGTATAGAAGTTGGGCTTATGAAAAATCGATTTAGATTTATCTAGTTTGATACCATGAATCTTGTTGCAAAAAGAACTACCTATGATGTTAACCATTTTTCCATTATCATTCTTTCGTTTGAATTTTTGTCTTTAAATAATTTTCCAAAACTAGTTTTCCAATAAACCAAGAAATTTTGTAAGTTTAAACTATCCTTCTTTCAAAAATTTGACAAGTGTACTTTAGAAATGTCAGAATGAATCAAAACTCTTCTGTGATGTCTAAATTTTTAAATCACTAAATTTTTCTGAGTTTAGTTATATAAATATAGATTTTTATATGAATATTTTCCTTGCTGATTATAACTGACTATGTTTTACGTAAGTTCTTAGCTCAGACATATTTTTATATATTTTTCATAAAGTCTTATAATGCTTTCCATAATAATTTTTATATTTTTTGATTATTTTAAATGTGCACTTAACTTCATAAATTTTAAGTTGTAGAGTTTGAGAAAAAATATTTTATAACGTAATATTTTATGGCAAAACAAGAAATTAACAAGAAATTCTCTTCTTGTCAGTGTTACACTTGCCCATAAAACACTAGAAGATTTGTTATTTTCTAAAAAGATAAAAATCCCTCGATTTTGATAAATATTTTTAAAATTCACACAGCTGTTTAAAAACAAACAAAATAAGTTTTTGATCCAATCATCACCACTTCATCAGTTAACTATTACAGGGATCCAAACATCCACACTAAGGGAAAAAATAACTTTATCTAATTTGCACACAATAAGATTACATTCCCAAACAAACAAAAAAATTAATGCATACTTCCACAAAGCTAGCAATCCGGCTATTGTCAGAATAGATTACTCTTTTATTTACAGTAATTTCTGTCCAATCACACGCTAATGGAAATAAAAATATCAAAAACCTCCGTATACAATGCATCTGTTTATTTTCCCAAAGGGAATGATAACTTTGTACCAATAGGTAAGCAGCAAATATCAGCCTCAGTGCAAGTATCCATTTTTGACTACCAATATATCAAAAATACAACTTTCACTAATGATAAAAATACATGAGCCAAGGAAAATTTAAACTCATATTTTTATCATAAGCATATTTATATCAATTATGAAATCAGTAGGCCAATTTATGAAAGAATGACTATGTAAGCATTAAGGTTTCCCCAAGCTAAAAAATCTGAAGCAATTTTCAAATTGAGTCATTTATTTAAATAAAAATCTTTTTATATTCTTAGTTATTTTCCATTCAAGTTATAACTTAAGATTCAATATATATGAAAAGAATTTGCATAGAAAAAATATGAAAAAGTAGAAGTAAAAAATTATTTTAAAGTAATTAGACTCAGCTGTGCATAACAACCTTTGAAATTTATTAAATTCCACCTTAGCACTCTCATTTCCAGTGTTAAGCCACTTGGCCTATAAGCCAAATTAGTGATACAGCAAATGATCATGGTGTAAATCCAATAAAAAACTTTTGAATTTAAATCCCAAACTCTTAATGCAATTTTACATCAAGCAAAAAAATTTTTTGCATTCCAATAGAAAGTTTGAAATGGTAATCCCAAATTAATTTCCTGTCAAAATTACCTTTATGAATCCCAATTTTTTGGAAGAAGTAAATGGTTGATCAAACAAAAATTATCCTATTAGAATTAAGATTTTCTCTCCTTATGAAAAAAACCATATTGGTTTACAGCAATTCTAAGCTGTAGAATTTTATATGTGTCAAATTTAGTATGCATAGGATAAAGATAAATTCAATTCAAAATATTTTAATAATTTTATAGCATGAACTCAAAAATTGACGCATGATTGCTTTAGCGGTTAACAAGAACATGTAAGAAATCAAATTAAATTACTAAACCTGAAATCATTTTATCAAAGTTTTTCTTACGACCAAATTTTGTTTTCAAAAAATAATAGAAACTACTGAAAAACCTGAATTAAACTTCAAATTAAATATTGAAAAAAAAAGATATAATAGGCTCTTGTAATTAATTACGTATGTAAGAAAGTAATAAAATTTCTTTATGAGAGTTTTTCCCTTTCTGAAAACCCTGAAGTACAAAAGTTTATTTAAATATATTTTGCCAATTTTTAAATCTTTAAATCCAGCATTGTAAAGTATTCTAGTTGAGTATTTTCATTATTTTAATAAGGCTAATGAAAATTTTGACAAAATGTTCTAAAAAAATGCGCATTTCCCGATAAGAAAAATAATTTTCTAAATATTATCTAAAATAAAAGTCAGTGACATTGAAAAACAAATTGAATACCTTTGCTAACTTATCACGTGTTTTTTCCTTTTTTATGTAAAGGAATAAGAGAATAACAAAAAATATATATTTTATCTTACACTTAGTGAATTTATGACGAAGTAACATCACGTAAATTTTCCTTTTTATTGTATAACTTTCTCTAGAAAACCGTACTTTGTACCATAATATTTATTTTACAGAAGAATGTCAATATATATTAGAATATGAAATAAAAGTACCAATTTAACTTACTCTAATAATAATTATTGCATACATTTTTTATAATAAGGATACAAGAAATATTATTTTTTATTAAATAAGATTATACGTATATAATATATTATGTTCGTTATTTTAAAAATAACGAAAAATTATTTAATAATTATAATTTAAAGAAAAACACTAAACGAAATTAAAATTTTATTTATGACCCAGTAACCATTTTCTTCGAATTCATTAGTTACATTTTTACCATCATAAATTTTTCTACAGTCAAATTGTAACTAAATTTTTGACAGCAATAATAAATAAAATAGAAGTAATATTTACAGTACACAATAGCTCATATATATATATATATATATATATATATATATATATATATATATATATATATATATATATATATATATATATATATATATATATATATATATATATATATATATATATATATATATATATATATATATATATATACATACACATACATGCATGATTTTTATTAGCAATACAATACTGGTCAGTGTTAGTATGACTCTCCACACAAAATTTACATCTCTACATTAAAAATGTATTAATCAATAATTTAATTTAATAAAAAAAATTTTATACTTTTTAAATTAAATTACTTAGTTAAAACAAATTTAAAGTTTTAAAGTGAGATAAAAAAAATTATGTATTTATGCATTTATATACGTACTTTGATTAATCAACAAGAAAATAATTTGATCCTTTCACGCGTTAGATTTTACAATTTCCTTCATAAAAGTGATTCAATTTATTTCTCGTATTTTCTTTGTAAAATATATAAAGTATAAGCAATAAAATTTCGAAGTTATGTCTAGAACTTTTTTATTGAAGGTTTGTTTGAAAGTAATTACTTTATTAGAAGGTGAGAAACGTAAAATCAAATGATGAAATTGGCGCCAATTGTTTTTATTAGATACTTTTATTGTAAGATTTGTATAAATATTTATATTATTAAGGTAATTATCTTGCATAGTATTATCATTTCTATGCAGTTACTGGCTATGTAAGGCTTTGAATAAAAGAAAATACAAATAAACAAATAAATCATGTGAAGATTATAACATTATTCTTTATGGAAAATTTAAATTTGTATTGTTATGTCTCATTCGATAGTTCAATAACAGTTTTAAATTCATTGTTTGTGTTTATAGAAATAGTGTTAAGTTAAATTCAGTTGAATAATGATAAATCGAATTTTTTCTTTAAAACACACTCCTATGTTGATTTATTTTTCATAAAAATTTACTATCTCAATCATTTAACTAAATAATTTCAGTAATTTTTAATAATTAATTTATAAAAATAATGTCTCATATTAACGAGAAACAGTTACTTTTTTTGTTTTTCCTTTTTAAATAAATGAGAACAAAAAGGAAAATTTTCAAATAAATGCAAGAAATATAAAATGAGAAATATTAAATTTTTATTGCATACTTATTTTTATCATACTCAAAATATTATGTAATTAAGTCACATATCTTGCTATCATTCTGCAGTTACTGAACAACACATTTTCATTCAGGTTTTTAAATATTAAATCTCGTTTAATAATGAGATTAAGATATTTGATAAGATAAGAAGTTTGATGTTATGAATGACAAGAATTTCATTCATCAAAGAACAATGGAGTTTACTAAATTCTGTTTTTTTTTTCACTCAAACGCTTAGAAATAATTAAGAAATTTTCACCGTTATATATACAGAAAAAGATGTAAAAAAAATTAAAGTTTTATTATTTGTATACATTTTAGGAATAATTATAATTAAATAAAAAATATGATGCAACGTTAAAATAATCTAAGACAAATTCATTAATTCCTTTTTAATAAAATTTTAAAAGACAATTGTTGAATTTAAATTAAAATTGTGTCAACGAGCTACGCTAACCGTGTGGTTAGCGTTGCTGACTCTTGAGTTGTTGGTCCCGGGTTTGAATCCCGATTCGGGGATGGATGTTACTTTCTCTCATTTTTTTTCTTCGTGTTTCTCTGTCCTTTCTTCTGTGATCATGTATGAATGTGGTTCACCCTATAAATGGGTTTGTGGTGATATGACGTGGGCACTGATACTCGCCTCCGTGACTTTTTTCATAGGTGTCCACCGGGTAACAGTAAATAATTAGCAGTTTCCAGCCTTGTTGAAGCGAAGGGTTAATTATCCAGTGCCCACCATTGAAAAAAAAGTTTTGCCCTCTGAAGCCGATATGAACTTGATTTTTTTGCAAAACTTTTGCTATAGGGATCCATTGAAAATATCTCATTTATTTCATATTGATAATTTTATTTACAGATATGAAATCATATCAAATTATGAACAGTAATTTCAATCATACAGATTTCTGAAAAAGTTTATAAGTGAGAAAAATTATAAAAAGAAGTACACATAAAACATGAAATAATCATAGTGTAAAAAAAAGCAGGAATGAAAACTGAACAGTTGAAACTACAAACAAGATCGGGATCATTATTAAAGATTCAATTTATTCAAGACATTTTTACTTCATTAATGAATATTTTTAAACAAAGTTTCTTATTATTATTTTTGAAGAGAATTTATGTTGAATGAAAACACTTCCAATGTCTAAATTTTTGTAGGTCTCAGGAACACAATTTTGACGTTTGTTTAATTTTATCAAATAATTTAATCATTCTGATAGCATTGGTATAGATAATGCTATTTCTTTTAATTTCCAATTATGATTTTAGAAAAATTAATGCTTAATGAGACGATCAGAATAACTTGTAGTTATTTCTATTACATTTATATCATATGAGTTGTCATTAGAATTTCTAAGTCAAGTAGAGGATAATTTATCATAGTTATGATAATTAGCTGTAATAGAATTTACGATATTGAAGAAACAACGATTTGAATATTTTAGATGTTTATCTGATTTCAGTGTTCTTTTTCTCTAACTGTGTCCACAAATGCATTATGATTTCTTTCTCAACTATACATCAAGATTACAGCATGAGATGCATTAACATTTTTTATATCAAAATTATGCACCTCATTGATGAATTCTTTTACCCTAAGTTTTCTTGTTTCAAATTTAAATTACTCCTATTAATTGAACAGGTGGGGGTACTAAAGATTTCTTATTCGTTAAGAGATTAAAATCAGTACTCGTGATAAAACAAACATGAATTTCTCAAAAATTTGGACAGATTGATGTTTTTGTGTTTAATTTCAGCGTAAGGAGTGTGTTTAAAAATGTTTGCTAGCGATGGATTTTTAAGATATATTTGTATATAGATTTAATTGGTTTACACAGCTTTTTAAATTCCATTCGTTTGAAATTGATAAAAATAGATTAAGTTAAGAAATTTACTATTATATATAAATTAAGTCACTGACTATTAAAACGTTATTATACCATTAAATTTTAGTTTTTCATTATGTTGTGCTGTTACTTATGGCTCTTGGACAAGCCAAGCTCGCTATGCCTTGGCAATGCGAATTCAAGTCAATAGGGAGCGTCTTTCGTTTTAATCAGAGCACCACGATGGTGAAAATACGTCTTTGGTCTTTTTTAAATCCTCCAGTTGATAGCACTACCAGAGGATCCTCCATCTCAAATTTGACTTTGATCCGAAAGGGAAGGAAATTTCCTCCAGATTGCCCCCATGGTAACTGTGCAACGACCAACTACAGGACTTTCGATTCTACAGATTTTATGAGCACGTACATCGCATGTACTCGAAGGGTCTTTGGCGGCACTGGGAATTGAACCCCAACCTTCTGAATGGCAGGTCGATACCTTAACTATTAGGTTGCCATGGCCTGGTTATTTATTATTTATACCATAAATAATTATTATTTATCTTGCTAGATATACATTAAAATGCAGTTCCTAAACAATAGAAAATGCCTATATCATAGTATTGGAAATAGCCATATATTTATTTTATTAATAGGAATTATGTCGAGCTAATTTTTTCCATGTAGGATTTGATGTGACATGCACATTTTATTTGCTTAATATTACTTGAATATGTGCATAAAGAATTTTCTTATTTCTTGGATAGAGTAAGGATAGTTTACAATAGTTAGTTGAATCTTGAATAATAATAATAAAAATAAAATTCATTTCCATTTTGCACCTTTATGGACACGACAACAACAACAGTTGAATCTTGAAGAGAATGAAATGATGAGAAGAAAATTTCCCCATACTGAAACAATAAAGTTTACGGATATGTTTAGAAACCATTCCACTAAGAATTATTGGAAATACTCAAACATAAAAATATGGTTTTCATTTATTCTATGAGAATAAAAAAACTCATATAATCTATAAAGACCGAAAGTATAGATTAAATATAAAAATAATTTAAGGGTACAATTACACTATTTTTATAGTATGTTCGAAACATTTAACCATTCTTTCTACAAATTTCTCTTTCTTACAATGCTGAAATTTAAAAAAATGTTTTTGTATGATAGATAAAAGCATTGGAGATTTTTTATTTAAAATAATATTGAAATGTTTCAGATAATTTAATATTTAGGACGTTTTCATTTTTGCATTTACTGATTTTTCTTGATCGAAATCATTTGTTTTTAATAGGAGAATTTGAATTAAAATTAGATACAATTTTTACACAAACTTAGATACAATTTTTAAACCACAGGTTACCAAAAAGTGTATAATTTTGACATTCATTTTAAGTCAAAACCTTAAACTATATCTTTCACAAGGGTCTCAAAATTTTCCTACAATTAAGGATTGATGTTTGAGGAGAACTTTGCATGATACAAAATTATACATTTATTTCATTGAATTAAAATTAATAATCTTTGATTTTTCATTAAAAAATTAACAAGCACATGAATTATTAACTGATAAATGAAGAAATTTGAAAATATGTAAAAGAGTTTCATAAAAAGTATTTCCTTTATTTTTTATATAAGAAAAAACTTACTTTTAAATAATAGCTTGTTTTGCAATACTTTATACCCTGTTGAAAATCTTAGTGATCAGAAAAAGGCATAATATTTTCTTATCTGCTCACACAATTTTGGTTTCATATAAACGCTGACACAATGTGCGAAAGCATCTGCTACGCTACTTAGAGAACTTTCTTCATTTGAGAAATCGTTTGTTGACGAAAACGGAGATTTTTTGCACTAGTTGCTAATTCATCATAGGTAAGGCTTATTATTACACAGGAAGGAATTTCAGGATCACCTATAGAAAAAAAAAGATGCGAAGAGAATTAGTTATATGAACTTGCAAAATGAAAGGTTTTGCTTATTTAAGCTTTTTTTTCTCCAAATGAAGCATAATGAAGGACGTAAATGTGACAAGCAGAATGAAAGGAAAAATATCACGATCATGATTCTTTTAATATTTTTACTGCAGTCACTCGGTAATATAAAAATTCAATGAATTTTAATTAGTTTTAAAAATATATTTCACAATGAGACTTCGAAATTTTAATGTAAAAGCAAATAAGGTAATTTTATGTAGATCAAGAAAAAAGTGGTTACTAAAGTTGATTGAAAAATGTTATTAAAGCTGATTTATATATAAAATTTGTTGTATTTTGTAAACCTGAATTATTATAGTATTTTGTAATTGCTTGTTAATTATGTGTGTATGCTTGTGTAAATATGTGTTACAAATTAACATTACATAAAAGTAACATTATGTTACAAATAATTCTTAAGTGAGACATCAGCTGAATCGCTCATTTTTGTTTCTAATATTTCAGGAAGTATAAATGTTAGATTGATTAATTGATAAAGATTTAACATGTAAATATGCTTCTTATTTATCAACGTTAATCTCTAGCTAGAGATTAACGTTGATAAATAAGAATCTAGCTTATATATATATATATATATATATATATAATGTAAATTTTTATTTTGTTAATTTTTTTGATGAATTGTATTTCTGTCAGTCGCATTTGCGTTTATGATTAAGAAATTATATGTGCTTTCATTAACAACATCCGCTGAAATGTAATCTTAAATTTTATGTTAAATGATATCATGATTAGGAATTATTAATTTATTTTTCCTATTTTATCGCTGTAAAATATTTAATTATTTCAAATCTTATTCCATTTGGGTATTTTTGCTTTTGTGGGAATAGTTTAAACAATAAGACACATGTTTTGATGCAAATTACATTTTTAAAATAGAAATAGGGTATAAGATATAGATATATACATGTATATACTCACAAATATTAGCAAATACTTAAAAACCTTCACTATGAAGATTATTTTGATTGAAAATAGCAAATAAGGTCAAAATCTGACATATTATATAAAAGTACAGTAAAAAATGAAGCAACAAACTTTAAAAAAGAATAAAATCAAACTAAAATATTAAAAAATTTTTTACATATCATATAATAAAAAAATTTTAAACATTTGATGATTTTCTCTTTAATTTTTTTTAAAATAAATATAATCAAGCTAGTACTATGAAAAATGTACATTAATTAAAGGAATGCTTTTATCTCTTACTTTTTGTTCTTATAGTTCATTTGAATAATAAATTTATAAGCTCATGGGACTCTTGTTGAATATAAGAAATAAATATTTATTATTTTATTTAAAAATTTACATTTATTATAATTTACACAATTCAATTTACAATACTAATAGTATATTTCAAACTGTCAAATAAATTTTCATTCAAAATGTAAAACTTTTGCTTTAACATACATAATTATAAATGGAACATAATTTGACATTTATATAAATAATTATGTTTAAATATTCCCTTAAAAATCTTCATGCATTAATTAATATGATAATTGGTTTTGCAATAAATTTTCTGCAGAAATACAGCTTATTTTGTATAAATGTTTTTTTGCGGTTAACATTAAATTCATCACATTAAATAATTTTTTGCTGTTTCTAACGTAAAATGCAAAAAATGATTAATTGTAAAATACTAATTTAATACTGCAAAATAATGTTAAATAATTTTGATATAATAATATATATATATATATATATATATATATAAACTGTTTAATTAAAAAAACATTTTCCTGAAACGTCCATTACTGAATTAAAAAGAATTTATGTTGCTTGTGTGTGTGTATGTTATAATAGACATTCAGTGTTAAAGTGGACAGATTAATTTTTATCCAATTATAAACTAAGTGCAATTAAAGTGAACAAAAAATTTAACTATTGTCTATAAAAGCCCTTTTTTTATGAAATTTTGTATTAAATGCAGTAGAATTGTTATAAATATATTTTAGAATGACAAGGTAAGTATAATGTTTAAATTTGCTTAAATTTTAAGTTTGATTGATTCAGAAAGGTACATTTATAACTAATTATTCAGTAGTTAGTTTATAGTTATAATATTCGCTTCTCATAAACCGGGTTGGTTGGTTGGGTTTTATGGCGCAAGGTCCAAAAACGGACATGCTGAGTCAAGAATAAAGTTTTGAAGCAGATATTTAATTAATTAATTGTTTTATTTTATTTATTTATATATTCTTTTTGAAACCCAAGCAACATTAAAACATAAAAAAAGAAAAATCAGTGTTCAGTGTATATATTATATATATTAAAAAAATTTAATTATAAAATATAAAAGGAAAATTCAGAAATATGTTTAATTTTAAAACTTAAAAATGACAAATTAAATATAATGTAAAAAACCTTCAGGAATCCATTGCGTTCAAGAAGACAAATAGGTACCTGTGGGGTGGTTCTCCAAGCAAATCAAATAAGGTGAAAATATCACAATTAAAAAAGAGTAAATGATGTTGGTTAAAATATGGGCATGAAATTAAAATATGATAAACAGTGAATGGTTTATCAAACGTTTCACACCAAGGATTTAATTCGTTTAGAATGAAATGTCTATGTGTGAAACGTGTGTGTCCGATACGAAGGTGAGTTAATCTTACATCAGCATTTCGTATCGATAAAACTGTTTATGAGGTGAAGTATGGAAATATTTCATGCAATTTATTATTGACCTGTATGTTCCATGACTCCTGCCAACGAGAAGATATTAATATTTTACCATTTCTTCTCACTTCAGACAAAGAAACTGATGGAAGACATGGGCCAAATGCAGATTTAGCAGCTGCATCAGCCCTCTCATTAGTATCGAGACCTATATGACTTGGGATCCAGTAGAAAATAATGTCATATTTCTTGCCAGCAAGGGAATCTAATGCTTGGAAAATTCTAGACACAACAGGATGGCAGTCAAAACTACTGTTCCGCAAAGCTTCCAACACACTTAAACTGTCAGCGTACATACAGTATTTATCAAATAGCTGATTCCATCAAGTCCTGGACTGATATTATTTGTTTGCTGTAATGCTCTCTTCAATTCCAACATCCGAAATTCATAGTTATAAGGCAAAGCTTGTCCATGATTGAAACGAATTGGTGTTTGCTCAGCACGACTCTCGGTCCTTAAGAACGAAGGACTATAAAAGTCATTGCTTGAGAAACTACCAAATATTTCACCAAGGACGTTAGCGATGACCTTTGGAGAAGAGCATACATCAGCTCTGGATTTCCAAATAGAAATGAAAAATTCGCTACATGTTCCATTGGCTACTTTCACTTTTCTTCACAATTGTTTACTGGATGTGAAAAAAGTAATTGAGAATACATAGGGAGACCAGGATTCCTTCTGACCTCGACGACGAGCTCTGCGAGCTAATGCTTTTGCTCGCTTAAAGACGATAAGATTCTCCGTTGTGAGGTATTTTCTAAATAACCCCCACAACTTCCTCTGTTTTTTATAGGTTTTTTGCCATTCATCATTCCACCCAGGTTTGCAACGTCTGTGTGGTATAGGGGAATTCTTAGGTATTGATGCATCAGTCTATGTTAATAATTGTTTCGGCAACTTTACATACGGCGTCATCAATATCATTGATCGTAACCATTTGCATTATCAACAACTGCCAATTGTATAAACAGTTTTCATTCTGCCCGACTGTACACGTAAGTAAGTAGACGTTGTCCTACACTACTACCTCCAGTATTTGAGATGACGAGAGGAAAATAATCGCTGTTGTGCAGATCATTTCCTACAGTTAAATTTAACAATGACAGAAGAGATGGTGAACAAATGGCCAGATCGAGAGAGTAAAATGTTCTTGTGGGTAAATGTGGGTAGTATATTTTCTCGTCGGTATCAAGCAGACAGAGACTGTTGTCTGAAATGAACCACTCTATCTGACACCACAAGAATTAGTATCATCATTTCCCCACAAAGAACTATGGCCATTAAAGTCACCTAACAATAAAAATTTTGTTGGCAGCTGATCTATTAATCCACATAGTTCTTCTTGAAGGATGACATCATGCGGTGGTAAAAATAAGCTACAGACTGTTAATAAGCATGAAGTATGTATTCTTACAGCAACAGCTTGTAGAGTAGTATTCAATGGATAGACAGTGCTGGGGAAAGTATAAGATATTAGTATACAGACACCTCAAGACACTGCATCATCGTCACAATAGCTTTTTCTAAAGCTTTTAAGCCCAAGCATGGAAAATTATTGCTTGACTTCAGGAAAGTTTCCTGAAGTGCAACACATGCGGGTTTATAGGCTGAAATAATAGACTTGATGTCATCCTGTTAGGAACGCAAACCATGGCAGTTCCAAGAAACAAAGGAAGTTATTATTTAGTTTGAAAAGCTCCTTTCCTGGAGCTGGAAAGCATGTCATCTGACATCTCCTCGAGTGACAAGTCTTCGTCCAAGATGTGTAGATAAACAGCGTCAATCTCCAGGGACAAGGCCATACTGGTGAATATGGAGGGCCTAAGAAGATTCCTAGATGAACCCTCCCTGAAAGATTTTAACTTATAAGCTTTAAAGGCTTTTGACATAGCCGAAGGAATTGTGAATGATGTTGTGAATGATGTTGTGAATGATGTTGATACAGATTTTGGCTTCAATGTTGATAATTGGGGTAATCTAGTCAAAGGAAGTGAAATAACCTCAGTTTGAGTACTCGTTGACCTGGTGACTTTTTCTGCTGCCTCTGCATAGCTAAAAACAGATTTAGGACGGCGAGAGATAACTTGCCGCCTAGCCTCAGGGTATGAAAAGTTGTATATAACTTTTGTAGTAGTGATTTTTTTTCAAGTACCCATTGAAGACAATTTCGGAAATAGGAGGGATGGTCACCTTGACAGTTGACACTTTCTCCTTTGCTGGTGCGGTTTTAGTTATCATGGCTGCGCAACTAGCGCAAGTCAGTTTGCCCTTGCAAGCATTCTGCTAATGTCCAAAACGTGGGCACTTGAAATATCGCAATGGATTTGGGATATATGGCCTGATGGGTAAACTTAAATAAGCAGCTTTCATATTCTGCGGAAGGTCTGGGAACGTAAAGGTTAGTATGAGATGTTTAGTATCGATGTACTTTCTATCTCTTCTGACTCTTATACGTTCAACGCCACAGACCTTCTGATTCTGTAGATTTTCCAGAATCTCGTGCGTTGGTGTATTAAACAAATCTCTTGCGGAAATCACAACCCGTGAAAAGTTGAGGCTACCGTGGGGCAAAACTGTTACCTCAAGGTTAGCAAGCAACCGCATATTGCTGATGGATGTAGCTTGAATATTATTTGCTAATTCTATCAGAAAATCACCATATCGACATTTGCGAATTCAACATTGCGACATTTGCGTTTTCACTTCCTCAACAGTTTTAGACATTGATTTGTGAATTAGAAAGGGGGAAATATATTCAAAGGTTTTCTCCTTTCTTTTGATAATAAAGAATTTATTATTAGTATTGTTCAAAATTTTCTCAGTGGGAGAAAAGATTTAGTTGTTATTTTTTATTATTTGATTATTTTATTTCCATTTATATATATTAAAATTTCGAGACCTGACAGCACCACCCACCAACAAGGGGATGTAGACCAGCTGCACCAGTGCTAGCTAGGTCCTATACGTTCACAGTACATCCCTGAGGTGGCCTCCACCCTTAACGTGTCACCCAGTAGATGTACCGATTGCTTAATCCATAAAACCGATTGATGTGCTGAGGACCACAAGACACCTCCTATTTACCTGAAGCAGAGACCAAAGTAATGTGTTGGTCTTCGCTTCAATCAAATACCAGGACCCTCCTTTCCAGAGATTCGGATCTCCATGCACGGCACACATGTGGGTGGTTTAGTCCCCAAGAGGAGCTAATAGCAACAGAGTGACGATAGCTACTCATAGGGAGCCCTCAACCTCTTACGAGGCAATCAGAACGAGGGAGAAAAGGAAGTAAAAGCAGAAGAGTAGAGGAGAGAAGAAAAGAAAGAAGAGGATAGATCACTAGGGTACCTCGGGATTGTGACATCCGTGTTTACTTAAAGAAGGTAAATCCCCTGAGGGAACCAAATCTTCTTTCTCCTCATATACCGGGATCTTTCTCATAGCCTTTTCTTTGTTACATATCAAAGTCCCTAACACACCTTAATACATTTTAAGTTTGAATTTTTCCACCAGAATTTCAGATTTGTTATTTTTAATACCTTTGTTTGTGATAAAAAATATATTTGACATTACTTTGTTACAAAAATGACAAAATTTTAAATTTTTGTATGAAAATTTCGTATTTCTTTGACAGAAAAACATTAGTAGTATTCTTTAGGGCTAAGAACCAAATATATATCATACACACATTTAAAAAGATTAATTTGCATTCGTTGGCCTGCCATCATTATCAAAGGAATAAATTAAAATACCTGTTTTATACATCGAAGGCATGGCAAATTTGGATGAATCCTGCCACTCAATTTTTTTATATTACCTTGAAATCAAAACATAAATGTTTCAAAATTAAATTATCCAACACATTTAAAATATTAATTCTTGATCTGTGCCACTTAAAAATGCTAAATGTGCGAAAAGAGTTGGGTTTGAACTCATGTCAACGAGAATCTCCACAAAAACGCCAGATATTAACATAACAAATCATCTGATGAATAACAAATCCCGTGATACTTTCAAATTAACCAATCAAATGATTAATAAGTAATAATTTGACTGGTTAGTTTGAAAATATCATGGGATTTGTTATTCATCATGTGATTTGTTAAGAACAGAAGTGGTACAACAATACACTTCTAGTTTAATTCTCAGTATCTTCTTATATATATTAATCACTATTTATTATACAGAATTCTATATAATCATATTATATTAATCACTATTTATTATACAGAATTCTAAACACTTCCTAATATACATATTGTATTTTTTTATTAATTTCTTTTCTTTGACATATAATGCAAAATCTGTCACTTAGAATGTACCAAAATTCTTGATAAATTATCCGTAGGGAAATTAAGGAAATATTTGCATTAGAATCTGTTGATTATCCATTAAACTAAGTTCAAGAACAACATAACCGGACATATTTTTTGGACTTACATATTATATACGAAATCAACCAGTAATACAAAGTAAAGACTGTGAAAGTTTTAACGACCTACATCTCATCACGAATTCTAAGAGGTTTTCTGTATCACTTGATTCATTTAAAGTTTCTTAAGTAATGGCGGGCACACTGGGTGACTAACCCTAAGCCAGAACAAGGCTGGAAACTGTTATCTATTTGTCGTTACCCAGAGGGCACCTGAACCAAGTCATGGAGGTGAATAGCATTACCCACGTCATACCACCGCAAACCCGTTTATAAGGTGGGCCATATTTATACGTCATCTCAGAAGAAAGGACAGAGAAAATAACATCCATGCCCGAATCGGAATTTGAGCCCGTGACCCACAGCTCAGGAGTTAGGGGCCATAGTCAGCCATCTGTTGACAATTCATTTAAAGTGAAACAATAAAGAGAATATATAGGTTTCTTCAATATATGAACAATATTTTCAATATCTAATAATTATTATTTATTTTAAAAACAAAAAGGACACAAACATATATATATATATCTTCTCTATTATACGTTTTCTTTTATATCTTATTTATTTTTATTATTTTATTACGAAATATTTTAGATTGATGTTTTTTGTCTTTTAAATTAGTTTAAGAAAATAAATAAATTTCTAAGTTAAATTTCAGGCTCAAATTTAAATGTTTTCGTTATTTGTAGTGGCAATTGTTTTAATTCATCGTGCTTAGTAATCAGATTCAAGATCCAATCAATCTTTATAAATTATTCCATATGTTAAGTTTGAAACTCAGTTCTAAATTATTTTTAGACTAAATTATTTTACAAAGCAATTTCAATAACCTAAGTTCAAAACATTTTTATATGAAACTAATAGAGAAGTAAAATGGTGCAGAGAAAATGCTGAAGCAGTACATGCACAAACTGGGCTATATTTATGAAAAATCATATGAATAATAATATAATGATTAAAATATTAAAACTTTTGAAGAAAAATATGTTCACTATTAGGAGAAAAAACAATTCAAATTCTAGCTTAATTTCTTGCAATTTTCACAAAATAAAGCTAACCTTTTAGGTATACGAGCTTACACATAATATTGTATAGAATCTATTTATTGATTAATGTCATTGTTGGTAGATTATATTAAAAAAGTAGAAAAGTCCCTTTAATATAATGAATTTTTAAATAACGATTTCAAATGCTAAATTAGATTTCCGAGTTTGTAACCCATATCAGCATATGCTTTAGGTCATGTCAATAAGGGAAAGTAAAATATGTCACTGAATATATAAAAGTTTTCTAATAAGAAGTCATGCAACACATTCAAGATTTCTATGAAACTTCATCACACAATCTATATTGATGTTTGATGCAAAAAGCAAAGTTAAAAACTATATAGTGGCGGTTTTGATTTTATATATTTATGGAAATTAGCAAATGCGTTCAAATGGTTGAAAGAGACTCTGAAGTAATAGATGTCACTGTTTTCCTGAGTAACTGTCAAATAGGGAGTTATTATGTCCTGGTAAATATTTAAAAAATCTATATGAGCTTGGAAGAAATCATGCATCAAAGATCTCTATGAGTTTCCATATAAATCAGCTATACCAGTAATTAGATCATTAAATGAAAAAGATCTGCAAAATATCTGTGAAAAAATTACATGAACTTATCTAAAGTGGACGAAATTTGAAATACTGAAAAATCCCTGCAGAATACACGAATGGAAATAGAATGCTTCAAGGTAGAGAAAATTGCTGTGTTGTTGAATATTGTAAGGTCTTATAAAAATTACTATCTAAGGATAATAACAGTAATTATTCAATTAAAATTATTAATTGAATGATAGACTTATTAAAGAAAATAATTACTGGCTAGAAAAATAGTTAAATACTGAGGGTTGGCCAGAAATGCCATAATAGATTTTTCAGACACCGCATCATTATTATCATATCATTTCCTTGTTAAAAGAAAGTCTGCATTTTTTTAACAAGGAAATGATTACTATTCAAGGAAATAACTTTCACAACAAGAAGGTTTATGGAGGAAATATCAAAGAATTAACTTTTAAACGTTTGATTTGCGGATTTGGTATATTTTATGTTAATTTCTTGGACATTTTCCATATTATTTTCTTCTGCTTGCTTTGACTTTGGGTTTTCTTGCTACTTATTTTTCTGCAAGTTCACACAGTCTCTCTCCAATCTTGTTCCCATCTCGTTCAAACTGATGTCTTTAAGTCGTGCTATTATATTTCATTTCGCAGGAGATGAGACTTAATTATCATGAGCATGTCGTGTCTAACAGGAAAAATGCCACTTATTAAGGTTTCTACCCAGAGAGGAAATATGGTTATATTCAAAATATTGTCATCCGAAAAACTCAAAACACACTTTGTCTAAAAAGATATCCTTAGGAGATAGTACGAAGGAATTCTATCCAGTTTTTTTAATGCTAATTGGGAGAAATCACAAGCTTAATAAAATATAATCTTAGCCATGAGTGGAAGATTAAACTAGTTTAGCAAAATATTTGAAACTCCAAGTTCCTTTGTTACGCGGGAAAATTATTAAAAGGATGCAGAATTTAGAATGTGCACCTGATACTATCCAGTAATGACATTACATCTCTTAATAAAAATTCTAAATATTACTAATCATGGACATTGAGTAAACTAATCACTTATCATCTATTATGAATTAAATGCAACTTTTAACCAAACTTAATTATATACACTGTGGGAATCATCAACTAATTTGTCCAATTCATCATGGTTTATATGCTTTAATCAGCCTTAAACAACAGTATTCACTTAACAAGTAAAATATGTATCTCTATTCTTAATGTTTACTTTAAGTTTTATTACAAAAACTTCATTTTATACTTTATGCATATAAAGTTAAATATATAACATTATCACATAAATATATTACTAAAACAATAATGCCAAAATTTAGACTAAAACACAGACAAATAAATTTTCAATTAATTAATTTAAATAACATAAGACCATTTATTAATTATAACTTTTAGAAAATGGTATTGATAATGGAAATGAAAAATGCAATACATTTCAAAGGGCTGATAATTTTGGTAATTAGGTAAACACATTTTCAGACTATGTAAATTCATAATTTAACGAAAGAATAGTTTGTAAAATTAATTTCATTAAGTATATGATAAAATAAACATACATTTATTTTAACATATATTTAATGAAATTACTTTTACAAATAGAAATAAAGTTAATGTACATTAATTTCATTAAATTGATTTCCTTACTTTACAAATAGAAGTAAAGTAATGAAAATAATTTTATAAATAGAAGTAAATATTAAAGATAAAATAGTAAGAATAAATAGTTTAAGAAAAGTAAGGATTTACATAATTCATCTTCAAACAAACTTCAACTTTTCAGTTTTTGTTAAATAGATTGGTAGAAATCATTTGCATGGTGTATTTGTTGAATTTTAATACATAATTGTTTGTAATAATTAAAGAAAAATTTTAAGTAAAGAATTGTGTAATGAAACTTAATAAATTACCATTAACTAATGACCAAGTGAAGAAAATGCATTGTTCAAAAATGTTTATTTTTATCAAATTTTTTCTCTGTTTCAACCAATATATTGTTGTAGATATTAAAAGTATTAGGCAATATATCACAGTCTTAAACTTATAATTATTAAGAAAAAAGGAATTTTTATACATTGCATGGAAAACAAATTATCTTTATTTTTGTAAAATAATTTAACAGCAGTTTAATAAAAGCCCAACCTATGAAGGAATTTATTTTATTTTAATGGAAATCAATAAATGAAACCCATGATGGCATTTAATTATTTGTATGTGAGAAGAATAAATATTTATGCAAAGGATTTTTGAATACACTATATATAAATATAAATAAATAAATGTATATATATATATATATATATATATATATATATATATATATATATATTACGTATATACATATATATATATTATATATATATACATACATACATATATATATATATATATATATACATATATATATATATATATATATATATATATATATATATATATATATATATATATATATATATATATATATATATATATATATAATTATAAAGCAAAAAATATAAATATATATAAGAATATAAATATATATAAAAATACAATACAATATACAATACAATAGGAAATCTAGCCAGCATAAAGCAGCTAAAGAAAGATTTATTAATATAAATAAGATAAAATATGAAAAATATGAAATTGGAAAAACAGTGAAATATAAATAAGATAAAACATGAAAAATATGGAAAAGCACTGAAATATATGAAACAGATGAAAGAAGAAAACATAGGAGATTAATCTTCATCAGGAGGAGATGGGCCAGCTATGCTAAATTGCTAATTTTAGGCATAGCTGGCCATCTCCTCCTGGATGAAGACGTGGCTCCTATGTTTTCTTCTTTTCATCTGTTTCATATATTTCAGTGCTTTTCCATATTTTTCATGTTTTATCTTATTTATATTTCACTGTTTTTCCAATTTCATATTTTTCATATTTTATCTTATATATATTATAATATATATATAATATACACACACACATATATATATATTATAATATGTATATAATATACACACACACACACACACACACACACATATATATATATATATATATATATATATATATATATATATATATATATATAAACTTAGGAAATGCATGAAATTTCAAATGGAAGAATAATTTCAGACCATTTAACAAAAAGATTTTTCGTTCTTCTACAAATGCTTCGAAATTAATGGTAGATAAATGAGAAAATAAAAGTAGCAGGACAAAATTTCAATGTGAATTATTTCTCTTGAAACTGAGCTTTATGATTTATAGAAGGGAACACATGATGACGAGAAATTTCCATTTACTTTCAGAGTAGAATTCAGTGACGCAATTTACTGTTTCATAGGAGTAATAGCAATGATATACAATACCACTAGCGATCGTAAATTTTCCTTTGTCATTTATTCTTTTTATTTGGTTGTAATTTATTTATTCCTTGCTGTAGAGTATAAAATAGTGCTGCAGCTCAAAATCAATTTTTATATTTATGTAAATGCATGCAAAATATTTAGAATAATTTAAATATTTCAATTTTTTAACGTTTTGTTATATAAGATAAGATTTTGATTTATGTAATGCTGTAATAGACTGCCTAGTTATGAAAGCCAAAAATGAGAGTAAAAATGGTGTGTGAGCTTTGGGATAAATTTACAAAACCATATCACTAAAAATTTAAAATAAAACTATATGATATTAAGAACATGATTAATTTTAAATTATATATTATGAAGAATAATTAGCCTAAGGCGAAGGAAAGAGGAAGTTTACAAACCTTTTTTTTCTTTTGCGAGCGTTATGACACGATATGCTTCTGACTTAATTTAAAATTCTCAAAGGCTTTTGTGACAAACTTGGAAAACTATAAAAATCTATTACAATAAAAAAGAAAAGAAAAGAAAAAAAACTGTTTTGATAAATTTTCAATGCTAAACACACTAATACCTCCAAACAAGCTTGGCTGTAACTATACATGAAATGACCCAAGTCGAAATCTCGTTAAAAAGAAAAGAAAAATATGCAGTTAAGAAGATTCTTATTAAATTTGAAGCTATATAGAAAGCAGAAAAAATATTTATCGGATATTTTTTTAAAATAAATATAATTGACAACTGGAATAATATGTAACAAAAAACTTTTAAAAATTTGAATACATGCATTAAACGCATTAGTCATAATTTGGGCAATTAACTGTACAAGTCAACCAATGCTTGCAAATGTTAACATAGAAAACATTTTCTTTAATAGCCTAACAACCTATTAAAGGTCTAAGCTGCCTCTACATCAGGCCGTTTTCAGCCCAGTTTGGCACAGCCAGGGTGGCACTTTTCCAGTTCCTAACTTTCAGTATCTTGAGGTCATTTTCAGTGTCAACGAGCCATCTTGTTGGTGGTTTTCCTCGGGCATGGGATCCTTCAGGGTTCTTAAACATTGATATTCTAAGGGGGTTGTTTTCATATAGAAAACATGCATAAATCAAATTTGAGAGATGTTGATCACCCTTAATCAAAACAAACTTTGACATTTAATTGTAGGTAATATAATATTATCATTATTGGCTCTATACTGCTATCAGCTTAGTGCCAAATAAGTTAACAAATTTCAAATAATACTAAATCGCTTATATATGTCTAATGTTTCTTATTAAACTGTAATTGTAATGTACTAGCATAAAAATACACTTAAAAATGATACTTGATAATGATTAGCCGTTTTCAGAATTTTAACAAATTTTCAACTCTACAAGGAACAAATTTAATAGCTACTTGTAAAAAGGGCACTCAATACATATGCATCGTTATTCCGAAAACAAGTCTTCATAATTTGGAAGCAAAGAGCAAGCAGAGTACTTTCAAACCTGACCAGCTTTCCTTAAATATATCATTATAATTATTGAGCATTGAAAACACATCCTTATTTAAAATCCTTAAGTTACTTTCAGTTAGCATTACGGTGATCAACATGGCAAGTCTCCGGAACTCGCTATGTTCAACCATGACAACGAGGCTTAGCTCAATGGATAAAATTATGCGGCCCCACAAATTTCAATTTTATTTGCTTTTTCCTTAACATTAACAATAGGAATTTCAATACTCGAGAAAGAAAATGTGATTCAATAGACACCATATTACTTGCTGAACTATATTGCAGTTATTAATTGTCATGATTAATGGTCATTTATATTGCATATTTTTATGAATTTATTTTTGAAACTATCACTCTTTTCTTAAATTTAAGTGAAAGTTTAATAAAAAAACATAATTAAAAGTTTATAACTGTAGAGAATATTTCCTAACAAATAAATCTCATCTTTTTCAATACAATAAAATACTTAAAAAAAATTAAGTAAACAAATTTTATTACAATCTAGATTCCTATCCCAAACATGATATCACTAGATATATTTACTATAAAATTTGCAGTTATTTAAGTGTTAAATGCAACGAGGACATATTAAATGACTATTTATGATATTTATTGGTATGTATTATTGTTCTTTTTTTGTCATCCTTTTTTATACAATAAATATAATTCAATTAGGGACTATAGTTATTGATATAATTTATATTAAGTCAAGAATGTATTTACAATCGAAACAAACATAAAGGTTTGGAAAAAGGCTCTTTTTTAAATTAATAAAATAAGATATGTAGCATTAAGCAAATAAGAAGGTTTAAAATTAACATTTCTTACATTAATATAACATTTCTTATATAAAAGCAAAAAAATTAAGTGTTTATTTAGAACTTATAGAATTTCGCCTTATATCTGAACTTTTCATTTGAGATTTCTGGAAAGAAAATTTAGTGGCTCCATATCTGACTTTTGAGCCACGAAAAATGGAATTTATATTTTTCTACAATTCGTAAGAAGAAGTAATTTTTTATGTGATTTTTTCCATGTAGTAAGATATTATGGACATGTCAATATTTATTATATCTGCAAAAGTTAATATGTGCATACAATGCTCATTTTGATTTGTTTTTAAGTCTAACAAAATTAAAATTTCTATGTGTTTTTATGTAAATATGAATTAATTTGATGAAAATTGATAAACAACAATATGCAGTATAACATTATTCTGGTTCTAATTTATACTTTTATTCATTGCAATAGGAAAATTCAATGATATATAGACACTAGATATTTTAATTGATAATGATTATAATGAGAAATGTTTGTCAAATAAGATGAGAATAGTAATCTGAAATCTCTTTTTTTTTAATAACACACATACTTACAGACACACACACACGCACACCTAGGTGTTAATAAAATTTATGGATCATGTAATTCGACTTTAATATGGAACGTAAATTAGATTTCGAATTTTTAAATAATTCTAAGAAAATAGGTACATGAGATTCTCTAGCTTTTTAGGTATCGAAATCGAATTTATATGAACTATCCAATGCAATATTGCGATCTTAGATTTTACTATTGATAATATTTATGAAAATAAATTATTTGTGACCAAAAAAGTTTTGGCATTATGCTGTTGTATTTTAGAAAGAAAAATAGTATTGTTTGATGGAAGCTATAGATGCTGATTTTGTGGCATGTTGTTGCACTTTAAATAGAAATATGGCACAAAGTGTTAGATTTATTTTAAGAATCAAGGTTATGTAGATTTGCTATTTTATTGTAGTTTATGGTATGTAAACATGGTATATGATATTATATGCATTTAAGATGCATTGATATTTCGTGGCTATTATATATCAATCACGTGACTGTTTTTTAACTTTATTTTGGATATCCTTTATCTGATTTTTGTGACTGTAAAATGTTTATAAGAATTACAATTATGATTCAAATAACACCTATTGAGTCAGTAAAAATAAAGTGGGCTTAGTATAAAAATATTACTGAGTCAGCTTTTTGTTTTTAACATGAATTTAAATCTCACAACAAATATAAGTATAAATAGATATTATACTTATTTATTGATAATTATTCTCGTAGAAATTAATTTTTGACGGTCAATATTAATTTATTTGATAATCTCAAATATAACGTCATGAAGGTAGCATAAGTTAAATAAATCTATATATACGAACAAATTAATTAAAATTTCGGAATGAATATTTTATTTTAAATTGCTCTCCTGAAAATTTTTGTTTTCTAAATATATTTTGAAGTTATATTTTAATAGGTAATATTATAAGAATAATATTATACATATATATAATAAGAATAACATATAAATTTATAAGAAAATAAAAATTTCACATTTTTTTAAAAGAAAATCATAGAAGTCATAACTACTACTTCGCTATTCAAGGCAAACTCATATTCGAGTATTTCTAAATTAAAAAAAGTAAACTGAATTTACTTACATAATAAATGGAAATCAGGTTATATCCATTGGGCTTCAGTTCATTCCTTATATGGAGTAAACAACATCTTTTAATATTAACAACACATTTAATGAGCAACAGAAATTATGTTTCTACATGCGTTTGAAATTCATATGGTATTTTCTTTGAACATATCCATTACAGAAACTACGCGTACAGACAGTGAAATTCTGTTGCATAACTAAGAAATGAATTTCCATTTACACAAAACCTCGGAAACTCATTCACTGGCTACCAAATTAAAAGCCTCTGGCGAAACAATGGGTTACACCATTTTGTTTATATACTTGCAATTCGGGAGAAAAAGGGAGAGATAAAGCTGTAATATGTACCTTAAAAATTTGTCGCGAATTTCTAACCTTGAAGAAAAACAAGCCCCTATATATTTTGGGCACAATGTTAATGCACTAATTCCATTCTTATCAAAATAAAATATTTCAGTCACTGACGTATTTGATTATCTTGACTTTATTTGCGCAGAAATTTCTTTTCCTGAAATAGACATTTATGAAGATTTTTTATCTTTTCAAATATTTGATTTATTTGTATTTTTTATATCTTTAATTATAAAAGTGTACATTATAATATATAGAAAGATAAGATTTTGAAGTTTACCCTTTGATCTAACGTTAGAAACAACACTATAAGTCTTACCGTGAAAATATACCTAGTTGATCTTTTTACTTTTAGATAATGAGTGGTTAAACTTGAATTGTAACTTTGAAATAAAAGCAAATATATTAATAGAAATTATTCAGAGTTAAATATATCGTATAGTTAGTAATAATATCGAAATATATAATTATAGAATATTAATATCGATTTAAACTTTAAAAAATATCAGTTTTTTTTCCAATAAAATGAAAAAATTTCATTTTTTCAGATATTAAGAATAATTATATATGTATGTACACATTTTAAATATGAACAATTACTTCATAACATTCAATCTGTTGTTTCTTATAAAATATCAACATTAGATTTGAGAAAAAATGTATGCAGCATTTATTTGTGTTGTTTTATTAAACAAAGCTCCATTTATAATATTTTTTAGGTTAATACACTACTGGCCATTAAAATTGCTACACCAGGAATAAATGCAGATAACAAAATGATATTTATTGGACAAATATATTAAAGTAGAAATAACAAGTGATTAAATTTTCAAAAAATTTGGCTGGATAGATCCTGAGAAATCAGTACCGAGAACAACCACCTCTGGCAGTAATAACAGCAGTTATACGCCTGGTCATTGAGTCAAACAGAGATTGGATTGCATGTACAGGTACAGATGCCCATGCAGCTTCAACACGATGCCACAGTTCATCAACCGTAGTGAATTGCGTTTGGTGACTAGCCAGTCGATCGGCAACCATTGACCAGATGTTTTCTATTGGTGAAAGATCTGGAGAACGTGCTGGCCAGGCAACAGCCGAACATATTCCGTATCAAGGAAGGTCCGTACAACACCGGAAACATGCGGTTGGGCATTATCCTGCTGAAAAGTAGGGTTTCGCCGGGCTCGAATAAAGGGTAGAGCCACGGTCGTAACACACCAGAAATGTAACGTGCACTGTTCAAAGCACCGTCAATGCGAACAAGAGGTAACCCAATGGCACCTCATACCATCACGCCAGGTGATGGGCCAGTAAGACGATGACGAATGCACGCTGACAGTGTGTGTTCACCACGATGCCGCCAAACACGGATGCGACAATCATGATGCTGTACACAGAACCTGGATTCATCTGAAAAGATGACGTCTCGCCATTCGTGCGCCCAGGTTTGTCGTTGATCACACCATTGAAGGCGTTCTTGTCTATGACGCAGCATCAAGGGAAGCCGCAGCCATGGTCTCAGAGCTGAGAGTCCATGCTGCTGCAAACATCGTCGAACTGTTTGTGCAGACACTTGTTGTCGTCCAAACGACCCCGTTTATTGACTCACGGTTCGTGAAGTGGTTGCACGATCCATTACGGCCTTGAGGATAATATGCCTGTCTTCTGGGCTGCTAGTGAAAAATGGCCGCTGAGATCCCGCATGGCGTTCCGTATTACCATCCTGAACCCATCGATTCCATATTCTGCTAACAGTCATTGGATCTCTACCGACGCGAGCAGCAATACTGCGATAAGATAAACCGCAGTCCCGGTACGCTACAATTCGACCTTTATCAAAGTCAGAAACGTGCTGGTATGCATTTCTCTTTCTTACACGAGGCATCACATCAACTTTTCACCAGGCAACAACGTTCAAATGCAGTTTGTGTATGAGGAACCGGCTGAACAATTTCCTCATTTAAACACAATGTAGGTGTCGTTACTGGCGCCTGCTTTGTCTGAATGCGCTGAAAGGCTAATCATTTGCATATCACAGCACCTTCTTCCTTTCGTATAAATTTCACGTCTGTAGCATGTCGCCTTCTTGGTGCAGCAATTTTAATGACCAGTAGTGTATTTAAAACATCAAAGTATGGTTTGGATTTTCCACAAATTCCTCTGTTAAAAAATGGCGAATCAGAATTACACTGAAATATGAATTCCATTTTTTAGCTTACGAATAAATGTAATTAATGTCCTAAACTTTCTATTCATGTGAATCTGATAAATATATCGAAAATGTACTTTCTACAGAATGTTATTTTTATTCGATTTTGTAGATCTTTTCTAAATATTTATAAATAACTTACAAATTTTAAGATATTAGTTTATTTTCTATTTAAAAAGTACAAGTTATATTTTAATTTAAAACAACTCACTCATTAATTAATAAATTTTGATATTTTGTATATAATTACTGTTTATAAAAATGTATTTTTAGTTTATTAATATTATATTGAAGAAGTTATTCTATAGCACACATATTAAATAAAAATTTATTCAAATAACTTTTGATTGTGAATTTTATTTTTCAATATAATTCTTTGCTTTGTTTAAGACTCCATCATTTTCCTTTTTTTAAGGCAATGTTATTCTTAAGCTTTTCGGGTATTTTTTTAAAAGTGAAATAAATAAATAGAATGAAAATAGCAAAGAACAATCACAACATTTTTATATTTGGAAATGAAAAGAAATTATAGAGTAAGTACAAAAAATACTTAATTTAAGGTAGCACAGTCATTTTTAAAAAAATATTTAAAGAATTAGGAACCTGGAATATGGTATAAATATTGACTTAGATAAATATTAGGAAAGTTTAAGTTGGATGCAATTACAGTATAATGCTGCTTACCTCTTGCCTTGAAGGCTAATCAAGGTATCAAGCGGATTGTTTTGCATTCAGTCTGAATTGTTGTTAAATATTAACTTTCGATTTTCTGCAAAGCCTTCTGTGGAATAGATATTTTTGCTTCCGAGAAGTGAAAAGGCTAATAGCTTAAGGCACACAGATGACATCTTAATATACATTGCATCAAGTGATTTCCGGGAACCCTTTCAATAGACAGTTGGTTATATTCAGTCGTAACTAGGGAGGAAGCCTGGAAGAGGCAAAAGCTACAACCTGACAGACGTCATATAGAAAGCAAAAGTGCAAATGCCTTTACCCATTATTTAACAGGGATTTGAATTCCTGATAAAACACAGTTAAAAAATTCGGAGGAAGCGTGAAAGAGGAAAAAGAAATAGCCCTAACTAACGTCGTATAGAAGGCATAAGGGCAAATGCCATTACCCATTTTTTAACTGTGGCTTGAATTTCTTGGGGCCTTTCATTTTAAAGAGTGCTGCTCTTTAGAGAATGAGACAATCAATATGGGTACTTCAAATTTTTTATTGTTTTCAAAATGGGGCCGCTCAGATGAGAAAAAAACTCTCTCGGAAGATAAAATGTAGCGAATGATTGAATGTCTATAATGTTTAACTTCACACTTAATAGAGATAAGAAATAGAAATAATGCTCAAAACCAAATATCCACTTAAAAAATCTAACATAAATTAGGTATAAAGCTTGGGAATAGACGGATTTTTCTTTAATTGAACTTGGTACATTGGTGACAAAAATTTATTCACACAAATTTAGAAAAGAAATATTTTTACTAAATTTGTGTGAATAAATTTTTGTTAATAAAAAGATTATCATCTGACCACACATTCAGTGTTTTTGCATTAAACAGCTTGATCCATAGATGACATGATTAATTTTTCAGATTGGATCAATCATTATTCGAAATATTCTCTCTATCTGTGAAATAAGATAAACATCATAAAAATGTGTTGATAAGTTATTGGTTAAATATTGATATGTAAAACAAAAATAACACGCAATATTAAACACTTTCTGAAACAAAAAAAATAGTAATTTCTAATTTAAGTTTATATTTATAACAAAATTTTCCTCATTTTATAATGTTTATCGTATCCTATTCACACATTTTTATTTAAGTACTCCAAAACAGAATGAAATCTTCAAAATTATTTGCTTTGAAACATTAAATTTTTTAAAATAAAATTTAACTTCAATGCACATTAAGTTATGCTTAGCTTCTAAATGATATAAAATATTAATCACAAAAATTTTCTTCTTAAATTTGCAGTATATGAAGGATTTTATTTTAACTCCAATAATTCTTAAATCTGTTATTTTTTAATTGAATTTATAGATAGCTGGGAAAAATATTATTTCTGTAATCACTTTATTTTACCTTTTTTCATAAATTAAGTAAATAATAGCGAATTGGATTAGTATTAACGGTTTTAGCTCGATTTTTTATTTTAAATAAGCTATAAGATGCTTTTATTGTTTTAACATGATATCAACATCATTTGTTGGAACATTTCGGAAATTTCTTTAAATACTTATACTAATTTCTGCATCGCCTATTTCCAAAAATTAGATAAGCTTTATGGTTTTAATTTGACACCATTATTATAACTACTTGGAAAATTTATATTATTAGCTTTTTCAATTCATACAATTAATAGTTTATTGTGGGATTACTGAGTCCCTTTTTCGCTTTGTACATTGTTTCTTATAATTCTGATAGTTAGTGATTTGCCAGGATATCCAAAATACACACAGTCACATGACGTAAGTCATTTATAATTAAAATTCTGTATCAGATCAGTGTTCAATGGAGGTATAATTAATTCTAACATATATTCTATAATGTAATTTATTATACAGTTTTTACCACAGATATTCTTCGTTTATAACAACTGATTTTCAAATGCTTAAATTACAATAACTTTAATATTTAATAATTACTTTAAATAATCTATTTTTGAAAGAAATCATTTCCTTGCTATAAAATCATGGAAACTTTCGATACAAAATATATTAAACATAAAATTAAATTTTACCACATAAGGAAATATCACTAGTAAAAAATATAGACAATTTTGAGGAAAGAGACTTAAAAGAAAATTTGTGAGCTATTTGTATGTGACGAGAATCGAGTTTGAGAGTCTAGAGAATCTAACAAAGTTTTTATAAAATGTATTACTTTAAGATCAACTTTAAATTTTCGTACTTTATTTTAGTACACAAGTGATGTTATTCATTTTGTTTTTATTAAGATATTACATTGTATTAAATAATCAGTTTAATATTTAAAAATTTTGTATTAATAGTTAAAAAATATCCAAAGCAAAAGGCGAAAATAAATTCCACTGGTAAAGAAGCTTTTTTCCTATGTTCTTAATTTTACTGAAGACCTATCAAATTTTTTGCCAATAATTCTTTAAGACTCGTTAGGATGGATGTCACAAGCACTTGTCATAAAAATGTTTTTTTCATTTAATATATCAGCGTCGGATTTGGGAATAGTTTTTCTAAATAATCTGATGTAATTTCTTTTTCTCAATAAAATATAAAAGTGATTCCTTTTTCAAATTGAAAGGATGATTCGCTTGAACAAAAACATGCGTATTAAATTTTAATTTATTTTTTAAACGGCTAATTTAATTGAAACCGTGTTTTCATAAAGGGTAAAGGGATAAAATAAGTATTTTGCGAAAATCAAAGAAAAATTTGTTAGCTAAAATGGTTTCTACAATAATTAGATGTTTAGAAAAACAAAGTAATTTAATAAATATAATACACATTATAACATGAGGTAAATATCTAGTTATCATGTGAGATATTCAGCAAAATATAATAAAACATTTTTAAGAGAAAATAATTGCAGTAAATAGTTTTATTACCTTTATTATGTATTGAAAATACTTATCAAAATTTCAATCACCATTATTTCTTGCATACTAAATATATTTTCTCATTTTTATTGTTTTTTTTTTTGCTGAAGATAAAAGTCATATTTGAAATATCTGTCTTGGACAGTATTCCTTTTCTCATTTCAAAATAATTCTGCTATGCATTCTGCACAAAAAAGAATTTAAAAAAAGTTTAAAATGTCCATTGGAAAACTGAACTATTCTAAAATAATACTTATTTATTAATTTAGAATAATTCATTTTTCTTGCAAGTGATTACAGATTATTTTAAAATGCACACAGTGCATTCACATAACTATACAATATGTACATTAGTGTCAGATATAACCGTTGGACATACATGTTTTGGCTATAAATGAATGTACTTAAAAGGGTACAACTATATAACTTTAAATGAATTTTAAAAATACATATGGTATATGAAAAAAAATGAAGATAAAGATTTAGTTATGAAAAGTGAAAAACGAACAACTTTGAAGGATAATTTTTAATTGCAAGAAATTGAGATATAATAACTCTTTTGATTAAATTTCCACAATGTTATTGTTGTTTATAAATCAGTGGTGTGTAGAGCAAAATATCATATTAAAATAAAAAATAAGAGAAGAAATTTAAAACCTTCTTAAGAAATTTTACAAAAGATATCCTGCCTACATTGAAACCTACGAACAGACGAAGAAAAGTTTTATAAACAAATGAAGAAACATGTATGAATTAAGCCAAAAGTAGGGCAGTTTTTACACCAGGGGTGAATTAGTAGTTAGTATGAATTTTATCTTTTGTTTACAATGAATTTGGTGAATATTATTCTTCATATAGAGAATATTTGAAATACCGAAAGCTTTGGTAGAAATTATATACTTGCATTGTAAAAAAGTAATACTTAGCATGCACTGGTTTACACATTTTTATATCTGGTTCATTAACTACATAAAATTATGGAGTCAAGTACTCGAAACTCGTAAGTGACTTTTCTGAGGAGCTGCTAGAATCCCCACAATCTATTCCTTTTGAATCTTAAAATCTATTCCTTTTGAAGTTAAATACTTGATTGAATCAGGTTACTCAGGTAATTCAATAAAACGCTATGACGAGGCATTTTCAACTAGTATTGTTTTTATTTAGTTTATAAGTCTAAATTTATATCTCGTGTGTCAATTTTTTGTGACAATTATATATTTCTAATATAAAATACATCTGAGGCTCAATCCTCGGGCTAAAGAAGGTCTACTCAGCTTTTCATCCCTTGAGTGGATTGATAAAACTAAGTACCAAGCATGCTTGGGAACTAAGTACTTGGGGTTTCGCTGTAAAATGAGGTTCGATCCTCGGGCTAAAGAGGTCTACTCAGATTTTCATCCCTTGGGTGGGTTAAGTACCAAGCATGCTTGGGAACTAAATACTGGGGTTTTCGCTGTAAACTGACCTTCTAATCGAGATTGATTGAGAGAATCCGGATTTTTTGACAGAGGATCCTGGGATGCTTCGAAATTTAGGACCCTCGGTCAAGAAAACAGATATGGGCACTGAAGGCCTTGATTCTATGGAACTGTCGTGCCACTGAGTTTCGTTTATTATAAAATATGTATATATTAAATTTACTTTCGTTAATGAATTTTATCAAAAACTGTATTGCGATGCATTAAATTTTAAATAACACTAAAGTCAATTTCATTTAAACTGCGTATGATTGGTTAATTGTTTGGGTTTTTTTTTCAACTTTTTTTTTAATGAAATAAATTTTTTTAAGCGATATTCTGTTTATTTTAATGAGTTTTAATTGAGTTGTGAGTTTTTAATTGCGTTAGAGAAGTAATATTTTGAATTCAGTGATATTTTACAAAAATATTTTTTTATGAACTTTAAGTGAAATTTTTATTTTTATTTAAAAATATATACAGAAGATAAATATTTTGAGTGCTCATTTTAATATAAAAATACAATAATGTACAGAAAACAAGTGCATGTGGCATTAAAGCAATGCAATTAATTATTATATCTCCTTAATGCCATGTACTTGATAGATTGTTGTATTTTTTACATCAAAATGAGTGCTCATTGTAAAAAGGAATAAAAATTTGTAACATAATAAGTTAACATATGTAATATGAGCATATAATTTTATAAAAGTATTACAAGATTTAAAAACAATAATTAAATGAAAATAAAATGATTAGGACTAAGACAATGAAAATATATAAAATCTTTCATTTTATGTGTTGCAAATACTTTTCTGTAAATATATATAACTATATACATTAACTCACCAGAATTCCCTTAAGAGAGGAATAAAACCAACTGTCACAAGAAAAGCGAAAGAGCAAGGAACTGCTACATAACATTTCTGTTCAGAGAAACAAAGGTTTCATAACTATGATGTTTTATTTCTTTGTTCGGATTTCATATAAATCAGAAAGAAAAAGTAAGATGAAGATTTGTGATAAAGAAGAACGAGTACAAGACGCTTAGCTTTCCATATATTCTGACGTATAAGATTACGTACCCAGAAAAAGAAATTTGAAACTGAATTTTATTTGGTATATACATAAAAATGCATGGTAAATATTGATTATTTTTGTACATATGCTGTTAAAAAAATTTCGGTAGGAAAAGAGTTTTCATAAAAGCTTAACAGTTTGATTGACATTCTAAGAATTACAAGTAATCTTGATTAATAAGATTGTATATTATTATGCGAACATATTTCATCTGATTTATGAAGTAATTTGTGAAATATTACCATTAACTATGGAAAATAATTAAAGCAGTAGTGCACTGTTCAAAATGAAAAGCAAATATAATAACAAAAATAAATTGAATGATTGTTTTCAGTACTGGGTTAGATGGATTTTCAGCTTTCAGCACTACAAACTTATGAAATAATCGCATCGTTATATACTGGAGCATCCTTTGGATGCCATCTTGGTACCGAAAGTTAGTCCTCGTAGTTTAGAAACTGTGATTTAGTTGAAGATTAAAATTTGGCTAATCCCAGAGATATCATTTCAGTCAAGAGCGCTGCAGCCACGATATATTTTTCGTATCTCAGAAGTCATTAGGGAACACGATGGATATTAGGCTGAATTGAGATTCGAACTTTAATTATAAAGGTGCGTGCTGCGATGCTTTCTTTAAATATATCCATATGTCTTAAACTATTGCGAAAAGTTCCTATTTAAACAAGGCCATCTGGTAATCAACATGTATAATGAATTCTCAAATATTCTCTGACCATGTTTTACATCCCTAAATATTTTATCTTTTTAAGTCCTTGGCAATATATTGGCTTATTAAAAATAACTAATCAATTTTTGAAGAAGTAGTTTAAATGAAAAATATTTTCTAGTTTTTCTGTAGAAAATGAATGAAAATTACTTCCTCTCAAATTGTAAGAAAATTTATCATTAGTGTAATTAAGTTAAAATTAATGATTACTTAAATAGATGACTAATGGTAGCTTTTCATTCCTCTACTAATATAACACTATAAAATTGTATTTAATTAAAATATTTTTTAGCACGAAGAAGAAAAAATTTCAATTATATTCATTTTTAAGCATTTATTTCTTTTCTTAACATCAATTTATAATTTCTTGTGTTATTAATGTCATAGTAAATTAATATTAGTTTTTAAGAATCCTCGACATGAGAAAGCTTTTAAAACCTTGATATACTTTTTTAATTTTTAACACTTTTGGCAAATTTTAAGCTATCATTTTGTCGAAATATGATCCTTGAAGAAATTTATTTCTTAAAATTTCCAAGAATATATTTTATGTTGAGCAATAAATAATGTTTATTAGCAGAATAGTACTACCATAGTTAAAAACCTCATTGATAAAATTGTTATGCAAAATTGCTTGTTTATCTCAATAACTTAAGTTTCTTCATAATATTTGGTCATAGTAAGATCAGCTGCTTGTAGGTAAAGGAATAAATTAATGCAATTGCGGCCAAGAAGTAAATTTTATACTTCGATACAAATTAAATAATTATTTTAAATATAGAAATTTCTATTAGATTATGGACGTAAGTATTAATTTCTTAAAAAATTAAAAAAATCTTAAGCGAGCAAGAAACTTGCTTTTGAATGCATTTTTCTACAGTATAAAGAAATAAACTTCTTTATTCAAAAATTATTTGCATTTCTGAATTTATTGCTATTGTTCAAGCCTTAACGTATTATAGTGAAGTAGCAAATTATAAAATATGTATTTATTTAGAGTTGCATACTATGGGAAGGAAAATTAGTTCAATGTTTTTCGGATATAAAGCCATTTAATGATATTGCCTAACTTAAAAAAACAAAAATTTCGTTAAATAAATATTTTCAAGTAAACTTTACCTATGAAATTCTTACCATCAAAATCTAATTTTGGCATCTGTTTCTACAACTTTTGCTTAAAATTAAAATTGTATTCTGCACAAATTTATATAACATAAGCTATTCTTTTACTTATATTGCTTCTTGTTTAAAAATGTAATATATATGAATGCTTATATGATACTGAAATAAAAAAAAATTGGAACACAATTAGAAAATAACATAAAATTGAAATTTTTTTAAAGATAAAATTAAATGTGTTGATACTTTTTCGTCAAAAATAAATGAGATATATAGATAAAAATAAGAAAATTTTTTTTTCTTCATGTGAGATATTTGTAGAAAAGAGAGTGACTTCATTTTTAAGTCACATTGTTTACAATTTTAATATAATTTTATTTTGAATAATCAAGTAAGCATTTGACAGATAAATGTTATTGGAATGAAATAATGTATTATTTTCAATATACAATAATATAACACAAACAATACAGCAATTTCTAGAATATTCTAGAAATTCCTGTATTGTTTGTATTATATAGCAACTAGTAAATTATGACAATAATTGTGACTTCCTTTCAGAAATATACCAACATTTAATCTTTGGCCTAATTTATTTCCACTTAATAAAAAAGAAACATATTTATTTAAATAAAAATCAAGTAAAATATAAAAGTGTGGAAATATATTTATGAACAAAAATCAATTTACTGTACTAACATTTGATATCAGCAAACTCTCCTATATTTAGTATCTAGAATCATTACTAGTTTACTAGGAGTTACTGGAACTTTTATTCAAAAGTAAAATGAAAATTTGCATAATAGAGCAGAATATGATGCAATAGAAGAAAGTAAAATAAAATAAGATGATATGAATAGGCAATTGAGAAATAATTACTTATGAAAGCGGTTCATCAGAATATTGTTGAATGTGTAATTATCAATGTTCATGAAACGCTGGCAGAGAATAACTTGTTCCCGATACTCCAACAGCAAATTAATTTTTCTTCTAAGATTGGCTGTGGTTAATTTTTTCTCAGTAAAGTTATATTACAATTTATTCAATAAAAATTTTCCATTACCACACATTGAATTATTTCTCAATTGATTCCAAGAAATGGTAAATGTTCATTTGGTAATATAATTGATTGGGTATCTTTCTATGAAAAAAAATTAAATTTTCTGATATAATTTCATCAATTTTAAGAAAATAAGGAAAATGTTTATGGTTCGTCTAAGACAGAATCTTTTGCTAAGACCATAAAACGAGAGGGTGACCAATTTCTGTGTGAACATTTGATACTTCTTATCCTTTTAGGATCATTTTCATCTTTAGCTGATGATCTTACCAACCACCTTACCATCTTGCTGATGATCTTATCCAACTGGTCGGAGGATATCTCTTCTTTAGCTTCAAATCATCTGCTGCCTCATTTCTGTGGATATAAGCACATGTCTTCACCAACTTCAGAAGAATATGTGGATGCTGGTTTAAGATAGTGTTGGATTTCTTTGATTATGATCTATTTGTGCATACATTTACACTTGTTTTCATTCTAGTCAAACTGTTGTATAATATGATAGTTGTAGTAGCAATAGTGGTCAAGAGCTTAAAGCTTTGAGGTGGATAATTCAGCTTGAAAGACTGACCTATTTATGTTCAGCTTTATGCTCCAAATGTGTGACATTTGACTTTTACTGTACAAGAGCGTGATTACTACTACAAATTTATCAGTAAGAACAATCTGGACAAATGTTGTATTGAATGCTATGGTACATTCTGAAATCTTGTAAATTTCATAAATTCATTTGAGATTCAACAGTGAGAAAGTATTGGGTGGATTGCATCAATTGCTCCGCGTTATATAAATTGATTGTATTAAGGAGTTATTTTTACAAAAATGGGAATATGTTATTTTCGGCTTCTATTTTAATGAGAAGGGATGAATTCTCGATATAATCTGCAGTGCACTAGTTTGAGCTGTATGAGATACTCCTTGTGATATTGATCAAATATTTTTTAAGTTAAGAAAGATATAGTTTGGAGAAAAAGTTCTTTCCCAAATTAATTTCCCTGGACAAATCTATGCAGTAAAATGCGATGGATTTGCTTGATACCAAAATTGGAACTTGCTACATTTATTAAATGTTGATATAGTTTTGTTGCTTTGTATGCCCTCCTGTACAGATACAATTCAATAAGCACTCAAAGTAACGTTGTCGTCACCGGTTTACAGATCCTAATTTACATTCAATGTACCTGGGTTTGATGTTGTGAATTAGACAAAAGTATAAAGTGTATTTTAACTGATAAAGTAAGGTTTTTACTACCCGCAAATTCTTTAAATTTATGAAGGTGATTTTTCCCAGCTTATATTTTCTGTCGGCTGAAATGAAACAATTAAATTAATAGCACCGTGAAGCGATGCTTTTCATTATAGAATAAAATATGATGTATAGATTAATTATAAACATATCATATAAAGTGTATAATACTTGAAAATTTTCTTAAATTATGAAGTAATTAAATACTGAAGGCGGGATTAATTTCATTAGCATTTCAATGTATTTTTAATTGATGGCGTATCGGGGAAAGATAAAAACCCATTCATTCAAGAGAACAGAAAAAAGTACTTTAAAAAAAAAAAGATGTAGTAAAAAAAAGATGTAGGATAGTAAATGTTTTCTCTACTCTCGACTATAATACACAGACGAAACTTTTTATAAGAAAAAAAACACAAATACACGTAACTTCCTTGAAAGGAAAAAAAGTTCCGAAATTGACTTTTCATGACTTCAATTAATAACATCATGAAATATAAATAATTTTAAGAGCATTCAAATATTTTTTAATTATATCTAAAGTATTTATGAACAGCGTAATCACAAAATTTCGATTATTGAAAACTCTCACGATTTTCATTATTACTTTAATATATATTCCTACTATGCATTAATTAAGTAGGAAAATATGTTTCTCTGCATTCATTGCTTTTCGGTAAATTAATGACAACAAAATTTTAGTAATGAATTTTACAAAATTTTTAGCGAAATATGTAAATTATATAATATTATTTTTTATGTAAAATACTTTAATAATCTCTATTTAAAAGAATATTTGCATAAAAGTTGTAAAATTAAAGCTGTGATTATTCTTAAAATTTTAGTGACATATTTGTATTAAATCTAGAAAATTTAAGAATCAGTATTGTGTCGTATTGAAAGTAAATTTGCTAAAAAACGCTTATAATTTTCATTTATATAATGCTTAAAATACATACTCATACACACTTGGATGTAAACAATAGACTATCTTAAATACTAAATTTTGGTGAGAAATATTTTAGAAATAAAGAAAATTTGAATTTTTTTTACTATTTTTCAAGGGAAATGTAGATGTATAAGATTCATTTGAATTTTCTGTTGAAGCTCAACAGTCTTACAATTGAATCTTAAATACCCCCTTGTTTTTCTTCAAAAAATCGCATCATCAAACAAACAAGCTCATGGCACTTAGAGCTTGGGCGTAAAATAGCAAAAGGATTCCAGGGATACTCCAAGCAAAAGGAGTGATTTGTATTTATATTTGAGTGAAGTTATGCTTTATTTACTAAGAATCATTTTTAATAGTTGCTTAATAGCTTGGCATTAAATAAAAATATATTCGTCAAAAAATAATTCATTATTCCTTAAATGACAATCTATAATAAAATTCAAAAATAGAACTAATTATTTGCAAGGGCAAGCATTTATAATATTTGAAATTTATTTTTTGATAAAAACTATTGAAAATATTGTTTCTGCAAAGAATTTAACAAGATAGAATAATTTTTAAATTACTATTGGCTTTTTTTAACAAATTTCACAAATTTGCATATAAGAGGGTAAAAATCCACAATTCTCTTTTGCGAATGCAAATATATATTGTTTGAGATCACCTACCTTAATCATGTACCAACAGAATTCTTTCTTCCAGTTTCAATATAATAGAATGATTTGGTTATCTAGTTAGGAAAAAATATGACCGTTCTTATCCATGAATTAATATTTACCAAATGGGTAACATTTTCTACCAATTTCAATACGTTAGTATATCATCCTGTATTTGGATAGAAAATATATGACTACATAGAAAAATGCCATACAGATTTTATTAGTACACTTTACTGAATGGTATTAGTTTTTTTATCAATAATTTATATTTTCTGGCAAACGACTGTGGTTGTAAGAATATAATGTACTAACGTTTGTTATGAGCTGTCATTGAAAAGTACATATTAATAATGTTCTTACATTTATTCAAAATTATAATTTAAATTATTAATAGAATATACCTTAGCACCTATTCTAAGGTATAGTTAAAAATCATGAATAGAATATGGATATTAAATGCAACATTACCAAACTTTTTTGCATACTTTTTCTACATATTTGAGCGTCATATTATATTTCACGTGGTAATTGATATTTAAAATTTCTGAGCTAATTTAGTAATAAAATTACTAATTAAAATTTAACTGCATATTTAAAGATGAAATGTTTCAACTGTATTAAAATCAAATTTTCAATACAAGATTGTTATATAAAATTATTCTTAAAAAAATTATCAAAATACTTTGAATATTCTTAGTTTTTTATTCAGATAAATTTTCGTAAAGAAATTATTATTCAGTAAACAATGCAGATATAATGCCTACACTATTTCCTTCATCTGTTTGAATGAGTTTTTATAATTTAAATATTTTCTTTATGATATACAATTTTCAACTTTTTATCCATGAATATATTTTCATAAGACTCTATTTATAGCATTAAACCATTGTACAATTTAAGAAATTTCAATAATGAATAAATTAAGTTTGTAAAATTTATATCTTTCAAAATATATTGAAATCGACACCAGCAATTGATTATAACGAGCAGGGTATTAATTAATTTTGATAAGTGTTTCTAATAGAATTCTAGTAATTCTTATTTTAATAAAAAAATTAGGAAATAATTCACATTTAATAGTGAATATAGTTATTAGAAACTAATACTTTGATAAATATTAATTTTTTTGAAATATCTTATGAATTGTTTCCTTTTATAGAGTATTTTTACTTTTTAAATAAATTTTTTATTGGCTATATTAAGTATTTTACAATCCAGAAGGGTTGCGTGCAATCTTTATCTAACCAAAAATGCTTGAGAATTCTTTTGAAGCTTCGTAATTTTATTATAATTTAATTAGGGATAAGGAAATATGATTAATATAAGAAGATTTATTAAAATGTTATCTTTTAATTTCTTGATATTAAGTTTGTAAAACTCTAGTTTATTGTTAAACAATCTTAGATATAAAGTTTTTAAAAATTTCCAATGCAAATATTTATATTATATTTTTTTCATTAAAAAAAATAATGATAATAAAAAAAATCACACACAGTATCATTCTTATTTGATGATGAGTTATCTATCCATCTCTGATAATATTTGATTAATATAACTCAAATCGGTTAACAGTAATTACAATTAATTCTATGTAGTCTGGAAAATTTATTTATTAAATATTCTAATACATTATTAACAGTATCCTGCCAGTATTTACAAAATAGTAAACTTCCATCGGTTTGCATTAAGAAAATAGTATACTGACAAAAAACATGTATGTGAAAAATATTTTCTCAAATGCTGTCCTTCAAAATGTCAGAAAGAATGTATACGAAGGGTCATTATTGATTTTTATTAAATGGATATCCGTCACGAAAATATCAGGTACAATTTGTTAGATTTTTCTATCAAAGGATGTATTGTCTCTTCGTTCTATCACAATAAACATGTTTTTTTTTATCTCTTTCAGTTATCAAGTCCGAAATAAATAAATGCATAAAATTTGTTGAATTTAAAAAGTAATGAAACTATTTGAAGAAATAGAAGTAGTAGTTGAGTATGCTAAATGTAAGAACTTGAAAAGAGAATATTAACTTAGAAAAAAAGTATTAATGAAAGCTTTTTTGCCATTATTTGTTATATATATTCATACATATATTTTATGTATAAGAACATGTATTTATAAAGTGACTAATGCTATGTATAAAGATGTTCTTTTTGTGAAATTATACGATATAATACTTATAAAACAATGTATTAATAGGTATTTTGATGCATGCCTTATCTTTTTCTTAAATTATATTGTTTTTTTAAAATCCTTCTTCAACAACAGAAAACCGAAAACAATTAATGAAAATAAATATATAACCTTATCTTATATGTTTTTGAAAAACACAGGAATATTTTATATTACGGTAGTGCTGCCATCTCCTGGAACAAGTATAAGTTATTCTTCCTATTTTAAAGAAAGCAAAATTTATAAGTAGTACGGATATTAAAATAATAATATTAATTTTCTATAAATTCATTTTACATGTTTCAATATATATAAATATGATTTTTCATTTTATTATTCATATTTTAAAAGCTGTAGATCAAAAGTTTCCATTTAAAATTGATTATTAATCATAAATTATATAAAACAAAATACCGTGGGCAATCGGTTAGCAAACATAATATGTTACAAGAATGTAACTGAATTTTTCGTTAATAAATTATCGATTTACCATAGGTGTTTTTGTGAAATCGGTTAATTTGTTCTGAAGACCCTAAAAATGAAATTAAAAAGGGCGCATAATTTCTTAGTAAGTAGATTAAAGTAATAATACTTACATATAATTTTGTATATTAAATGGCCCTTTTCGTTTTTCGTTTATGGGACATTAAAGAACATGTCCAATGTAGATGGCTTTCCTCTAGTTTTAAGGATTTTTCAGAAGTGATTAATAGGATTGTAGTTGTAAAGATCCCTACCCTTATTGACATTAGCTTTGTTGTGGTGCCATTCCAAGACCATTGCTTTGGCATCCTCCCACTTCTTCTAAAGATCTTAAAGGCAGATGACAGCATTGGTTCAAATTCTGTTTTAAATGAAATCAAAACCGAAATTAATGGTCTTTTTGACTATAAATGTTCTATTGTATAAACATTTTCCCCCGATATAGAACTTTGAAGTTTAATAGGCAAGCAACATAATTCAAGAGAAATGAAAATCGATTTTTAGTCCAGTAAGTTTGGCAACCCTGAATATTATGTTTTAAGAGCCAAGAAGTGTTCGTTAGAATTTGTTTTAGTTCGTTATTTGTATATGTGTGTTCGTTGTCCGAACACAAAAATCATTCGTGAAATTGTTCGTCGTCCGATTTGTTAGCATTTCAACTGTTCGTTAACTAATTATCCATAGTATAAAATTAACTAGCAAAAGCTAAACTTTTCAAAAGACAAATCGAACTTGATTATTAAAGATAATAAAAAATTACAATGCTCAAATATTGGATTTATTTTTCCTGTTAGTGAAAAAATATTTAAAATGTATAATATAAACTAAATTTTTCTGTGAATTCAGATTAAACTTGGAACATAATTTTAGACAATCTTTTCTTAACCCATATAATGGTTTCGAGTTACCTTATTGAAAGATTTTAGTTCATTAGAAATGTGTTTCATTATTCCGAAAATGTCAAGTTATTGGATTAAAGAAAAAAATTAGACAAATTGAAATTTCGTTTGAGATGTAGCCAATACAATGCGTAATTAGATGATTTTAACTGAAGTTAATGAAATCTGCTGCCAGTGTAAGAACAACAATACTTTACATAAGGCTAAAAAAAGAATTAAAAACAAAGCAAAAATAGCAATTGTCATGGCTATATTTTCATTACCTGACTTGTCTTTATCAAACATCCAACACGAATGCAAAATTTTTAGTTTGATAATATGAGTGTCTTTCTAAAACATCTTGTTAAAGCCATTTTTGAGTAAATAAAATAATTTTAAAAGTATTTGGTATTCCACTGAATGAGAGTGTATAACTTTCATTGGTAATCCTATTTTTTAAGTATTTGTACGTAAACTATTAACATTTCTGAGAACTTCTTAGGCAACATGGGTAACTTAGTCATACAACCGTAAAACACATATATTCCCAACATGATGTAATTGTTTGAGAGATACTACATTTTTCAATGTTTAATCTATTTGGTTAGAATTTTTCAAATTTATATTTGAGCGTTGCGTATTCTATAACTGTGATTGTGTTATTATTTACTGTAAAACATAGGGCTTTTTTTTAAACTTTAATGTTCAAATGCAGGAGAGAACTATTTTCAGGTTGGCGTAATTCAGCTTCATCTTTCATATTTGGATTGTTATGAGGAGGGGATTGCAGACACCTTGGATTATTGAAGGCCTATTTTCATATTTAGAATCATTTGGCGAGAAATTCCCCAGACCACTATCCGAGAATTTCATCAGTTTATGCCACACCAGGATCAAGGTGCTCAAATACCTTACTATTTTCATCCTTTTGCAACTAATGAAACACTAAAAAATGCCCATTTGTTTTCATATTTTATTCCTTTATCTCTAAGGCTATTTTTCATATGCACTGTTTTTTAATCACTATTGGAAAATCCCTTTTTAAAGATTAAAGGTTTTTGTATCTAGTATTCCCATAAGAAAAATTCAGTTATTCTAATCCTATTTATAAGAAAAATTATATTTTTTTATTGTAGTATAATATTTTAAATATGATTGAATTGAATAAAGTATACAGATTATATTTTCTATTTGGATGCACTTGCTAGCATTTTTAGTAATCATAAATGTAGAAAACACAAACTCATGCTTCTGTAATTTTAAGTCTAATATGTTGATGATTTTGTCTTCTGCAAATGTCAAACGAGGGATGTTCTACTACAAGTATGATTTTATAAAAATTATTAAACATTCACTTATATAAATTACAAATTCTGAAGATGTAATTTATTCAATGCTTGATGAGACAGGAACTTAATTTTAAAATTAATAGTAAGTATATATTTTAATCTATAAAATATACTATATTATATAAAATATACAGTTAATTATATATTACTGTGTATATAAAATATACAGTTAATTATATATAACTCAACTCCTTCGCAATGAACCATAACCTTTGAAATATTTTCAGAATGCCATGAATATTTTATCCACCACAGCTGATGAACAATCTTTTCTCTTATAATTTAAATGTCTGTCTACCACAATAAAGTATTTATCAATTATTACAATTTTCAGGGTTACGAATATAGTTAAAATTATGTAAACAGTTATTATTATTAGTATAATACAAAGGAAAATAAATCATTTAAAAATCTAAACATAAATATTTCGAATTATATTACTCTAAATAAATAATAAATAAATAGAGTGCTTATTTTATAAATTCCCACTTTATAATATTTTTTAAATATTTTTATTGCATAAGATTAAATTCACAAGCAAGAGTTGGTACAAAAGTTAATATAGTAATGTATTTTCATCCTATAATACCTCCTAAATATGATACAAATACTATAATTACATAAAATGAGGATAAACCTAAGCCAGGTCTGAAAAGTCTCGTTTTGGGTTACGCCAATTTATGTAGCAGAGCCATATAAATATGATTAGTATACAATATAATTTATTTACTTTAATAAACAAGAAAAAGTGTTTTATTCATTCAGCTTAAATTTTGTTTTAGATATTAAGAATATGTATTCGTAAGCCTGTTCTCAGTTTCACTATTAAGAGAAAAAAAATTCTAAGTTATAATGATTAATTATCATATCATATATAAAGCACATGCAATATGAATATTAGTTGAGAATCATTTTTATGTGTAGGAAAGATGGAGTGCACATTTTTATTGGACATTACAAGAGATATATCTATTAGTGTCCTGCTTCATTATTAGGCCGTTTTAAAGAATAGAAAATAGCTTAATTACAATCAAACATCTTGGATAATTAGTTCATTTTATTTACAACACCCTTCCTTATCTAAGAAATTCTCACTAAAGAATAAGTTTATTTTATGAATTTTTAGAAATGGATATTTTTATAGCTTGTTGGATGAAATCTACAATGAAAATCTCCCATATTTAAAAATAAAATCAGGCTGAAGATGAGAATAGTAAAATTGTGGCATTTTACAGACAATGTCCTAACGTCACACAGATGACTTGGGTACACTTTTTTTAATAATTAATTATATACCTCATCACATATACAGAATCTATAATAATTATTTTTGGAAAATTTCCTCCACGAAGATCTAAGACCATTATTATACGAGATAGCCTAGAGTCTTCTACAAATTTGATGAAACTCGTAGATTCTCACGCCAAGTCGGATATAAATATCGCCGCCCAACTCAAAAGAGTTAGCAAAGGAAGATGATCAGTCTTGAATGCTAATTTAATGCGCAGACGATGTAGCTTGTTTGAGGTTATTAGAAACTTCTGTTATTGGAAAATATTTCCTGTTGTATTAGCTGTATTGGACCTGTGTAAAATGGTAATTTAATAGTTGTAATTTTCTGTTTCTTTTTGAATTCACCATAAAGAAAACTTTTGAGATTTTTTAAGAGATTGTTTTACAGACTCTCAATAAAAACACGAGCTCCGAATCACGGAACAATATTGATGAGGGTAAAATCGAACTTTCTTAAACTGACATAAAAATTCTTTTAATTAATTCTATTTGGAATATGGTAGGTAACAACATTCCTGTTTAAATAATTCACTGGCTAGCTTAACACATTTGCTGTCTTTAATAGAATAAAATCATTTAATAGATTTTATTCTAAGTCCAATAGACACGAAACTGAGTACAAAGAAAATCAATATAGGCAGTGCGATATTAAATATTGCAAAATGAAGAGAATATCATAATTGTTCTAAAGAAAACACTTCATTCTTATTTTGTTCATTTATTTACGAGACTAATTCTTTTCAAATATTGTTTGAAGATTTTGGGTGGATTTAGCTTCTTTTTAAAAAAAAAAAAAAATAAGAATCATTTTTTTAATATTAAATACTTACTTTATTCATTTGTTTACTTTGCCTTCAAGTGAATCTTATTTTGATTAATTTTCTCGTTCAAATTAAGTTCGGAAACTATTTTTAATTTATAACCAATTTCTTACTAATAACTATCTATATATGTCATAGATATTATAAGTAAATTCAAGACTAATATTATTTCACTATATTTATTCTAATAATATAGAAGACAAACATGTCTTCAGCTTCGTTCATAACCTCATATATAAGAGATTTAATGCATAGCTTCCAGAAAAATTGGAATTCTTTCAGAATGAATATATGGGTCAAAAGGATCCATAGAGAATAACTAACGTAAAAGTAGGTTTACTGTTTTGGTGTATTGTTGACGAAGCCGTCGTTGACAGCATAAAATAAATTTATGACACCAATGAAGCCTTTATAAGATTGCTGATTTTCCTATGACTATCTTTAGCAGATAAATTTATAGCTTTCTGTATTTTCTCCATAATTTATGTACGATGTGTTAGATCCAAATAAAGAAGGTGTGTGGGAGACAAGAGAATTCCTTCAGCACAGGGACAGCTGATTGAGGAATAACAGCTCACAGTCCCTAACACTTTAAGTTGATATTTGAAACTAGATTTTTGGTTTTTTTTTTTATGAAAAATATTGTACAATATTTAGATGATATGTACAGTATTTAATATAAAAAAGATAAGGAGACTAGTTAAAATATAAAGAAGGTAATTTTTGTGTCAGTTTATTATCATTTTTATTTAAACTTAAGCAAACTAATATCAAAATTTGCCACACATAGTTTGCAATTCCAAACATAAATTTCAGATAAAATACACGCTACTGTTATTCTGTATTATTTCTTCCAACAGTTCAGTTTTTTTTAAGATATTTACTTTTCTTCTCATTAATCTTCATGAATTGTATATTGCGTAAATTTATGAGGTATTAACAAAGAAGAAAGAAATTGAACAATTTTTAATCGGTATTTTATTATATATTTATATATATATATATATATATATATATATATATATATATATATATATATATATATTTATATATATATATATATATATATTGTTAACAATATTTTGTTAACAATATTTATGTGCTTTATGTAGAATTTAATCCTGGTGTATACTTATGATAGTAGGCAATGCATTTTTTTTTCTTGGTCAAAATTGATTTACCATAACTGGAAATTATGTGAAAAGCAGTTGTTGCAAAGACAGCAACTGATAAGAATTGATAATAAACGTAATATATATATATATATATATATATATATATATATATATATATATATATATATATATATATATATATATATATATATATATATATATATATATATATATATATATATATATATATATAATATAAGTAAACTCTCAGTATATAATTTTTTAGCAGATTTTTTAACATCAATTGCAATTGCCAATTTCTTTTTGGCTTAATTGTCTGAAAATATGGAATAAATGGCAGCGGCATCATTCAAAAACAAAAGTACTTCAAATCAAGTTTTGTTAATTAAAAGTTTATTTTATGCTATTATTTTGTTCATTATGAAAGTATACCTACTTTGCGGATCGTGGAAGTTATAAAAAGTGAGTTCCACTGTGAAATAAAAATCTATTCTCTAATAATATCAAAAGTTAGAGTTGGGTGTTTAATTTAATTTGTTATAACATATAGGATGTAGCTGATTTAAATATTCTTTTATTAAAAAACTATATTTTGACTATGTCTTTGCAAAAACTATTTGTGATGTGGAGATCAGCATATCTCTTTGTATCGCAGATAATGTTTTTTAAAGTATAATTTTCTTGTTAATGAACATTCAGAATGATAAATTGGAATGCTCTTTTGAAGATAGAAACTTAATTCCATTTTGTATTATTTAAAGCTTTTATAAATGAGAAGGACATGTTAATAAAACTTGTAAGACAAGTAAATTAGTAATAGATAGTTTATAAATAGATCAATCATCTATTCCATGCTATAATACTTTTGGGAAATATTTTACTCTAATTAAAAATATCAAATATTAAATGATTCCAATTGTTCTTCACTTGAATATATAAATATAGAAGTATGACTTGTGTATTGTATTTATTGAAGAGAGAAAAATATAGTGTCGTTGTTGCTCATTTTATTTTTCCATTTCATTTGTACCATGTTCAATGCATATAGATTTGTATATTTTTATTCTTATAGATTTGTTATAAATTTATATTCAGGACTCAAAAAATTCACAGAGAAGGCTATATGACTATAGCATCCATATTCTGTTGTATTATTTAAAATTAATCCTATTTGTATGGTATTATTAAAATTATATATATGACAGAGGAAGGAGAATAGCGAAATTGCAGTACACTAGAATTCGCAGTCAGAGTTTTCATTTAAAGTATTCCAAATTTTTTTCAATAATTTAAATGACTGTTCAGTAAAATGTGAAGATATTATTAATCTATTTGTGGCATATATACTAATTTCTTTATAGTTTGATCATCCAAGAGGTATCATTTCAGTTGGAAGACATTGAGGACATAAATTACTTAATGTGTCTCACCCATCTTTAGTAAATAAGATGAGTTTTCATTTAAGTCGGGATTTGAGTTCATTGCCTGTCGGAAACGAGATCAACGCTCTAACCAACCAGATAAGCGCAGTTGTTACCGCTAGCCATGTTTTGGTTTAAGTTATATTTGATGTAGCAAGAAATATGTGAAAAAACTTTTAATACATAATTTATACTACTAAAAAACTAAAATACAAATTTTATTTTCTCTACTCGACCTGATTCTTTTTAGTTTCTAAATGATATTTGGTTTTTCTAGAAATATTTGAAACATTTTTTATTCACCATTCGTATTCCTCAGTTTTTTAAATAATTTCTGATAGAGTTTCAGATTCAAAAACAAATTCTCAATCCTGAGGAAAAAAAATCAGAAATGATTAAAATTCTTGATATTCTTTTAAGAATTTTAATAGTTTTTGATTTTAGAGTCGTAAAAAAAGTTTGAATTGCTCTTGTTGCTAATTTGTTATTTTAGTTTTTTATTCTGATAAAAATTGCAAACATTATTTATAAATATTCCTAATTCAAAACCATCGAGAGTATATATTTTTAAGAAATCTAAATTAAGAACTTTAACTTTTTAATAAATCTCATTTTTCTATTGTTAAGAATTTTTAAACTAATGTTCTAATCAACTAAACTTTTCCGTCATATGTTTCTGTTATTATTATAATATATTGGGAATATCATTTTGAATATTAATATTTTATAACAATATCTTTAACATATAAATTTTAGATAGATATTTAAATTATAAAATATAACCGTTTTGTATAAAATAAATGTCTTATTAAGATAAGTATTTTCTTAAACGAATCATATTGACATTTATTTGAAGGATGATTTTCACTAAGATTAGTCGACGTGTGTTATTAGTTGATTGACATGTAACATTGTTATACAAAATGAGATCCTCATTTATTATTTAATCATCAGTGAATTCTAACACTTTTAGATAAAATAAATATAAAAGAAGTTATTCTTGTGTGTGTATTACTTCATAAAAGTTATTTTTATCACTTTCAAAGAGGTAAAATGTAAATTGTATTTAAAAATGCTCTGTTTTTTTCGGGGAAGAATTCAAGTCTAAAAATAGGTTTTCTCATCACATTTTTGCTTACAACAAAAATTTTGTTAGAGAATATGCATGTTAAAACCAGTGCGATTTGGGTTTGAGTTTTTTCAGAAGTGAGTAAGTGATAAAATGTGCTGAATGGAGGTGGTACCACCAACTCCATTCAGCGAAGGAAGTACTGAAATATTTAGATAAATCAACAATCTTAAATTACTACCATTTTTTCCTTTCATATGTTTATATCATTTATAAATCGTTATCTACACTAGCTGCTGGAATTCTTATAAAAGATTCATTACAACAAAAATTGCCATCTCCAGAAATAGGAAAAATACTCCTTTTTTAGGATAAAATTCAAAATCTCACGCTGGAAATGGTATTCTTAATGCAAATATACTACTCATATTGAACAATTCTTCCTGTATTTCTCTTTCTTTTCAAAGTATTTTATAAAATGTTCTTCATTTATATCGTGTTCCATAAAACGCGATACTAAGGTATCAAAATAAAAAGGTCCACGAAGAGAATGTAAAATAAAAATGTTGAAAGTAAATCCATTTTATCGTAATAACATACATAATATTGCATCATGAAAGCGAAAGTTTTTGCTATGTACACAATGGCACTTTTTTCAATAAATAAAATTTTGTCAAACCAATACTGTATCAGGAAGTTTCAGTTAAAAATGTGATGAAAACTATTATTTTGGCTTCTAAGTTCAGTAATAATGATTTGAAACTTTTGTAGAGAACTATTAAGAATTTCTGACAATGATACTTTAACTTTAATGGGTAAAAGGAAATAAACATTTCCAGTTGTATTTTTAAAATCAATTTGCATTATTATAAATTCGTGTCTTGCAGCTGAGAGTAAAGTTTCTTCTCAATGCCTTCTCATTTCTGATTACTTAGTGCGCTTAATGTAAGAATGTCTGAGCTAAATCTTCCCCTATAAGTATCATTGCATTTTTTATTATATTAGCTAAATTTAAAATTTAAAAACAAGTTTTTAAGATTAAGAGCTAATTAAATGTATAGAATTTTATATTAAAAATATTTGTAGAAATGTATTATTGCAACTTGACATCCCTAGAGAGCAATTAATATGGATTCCTTTTATTCGGTTTCAATGTATTGAGCATTGTTGAGATTGAAGCATGGATTAGCTATTCCCTGAGAAAGGAAATTCAAATTAGTGAGAAGTGATATTTTATATTTAAAGTATACTAATTGTGTTAATTTAAAATTCATTGTTGGAAGAACAGATAAAAATGTTTACAGCTTATTAGAAAAATGACTATCATTATTTTTCTGAGGTATGAAGCTTACTCAATTTCTTTGTCAATTTTTTATTTTTGAATTGAATATATTTTTGAAGATCTTAAATATAAAAGGTACTACAAAATTAATCTGAAGTGTTGTAAGGGAATAATTGCTAAAAAAAGCTATCACTTACTTCTTTTATAGGTCATTATTGATAGAAGAAACTATTCCATTTTTGGAATTCTCATATACATTGTGATTCGAAATCTCAGACTAACTGATGTTTAAAAAATTATAAGTTTTACTTAATTAGATGCAATATTTTTGAGCTTCTCTTTTCACCATTTAATTAGAAACTATAAACACATTATCGCTATAGAGTTTTAAAAATTTTAGCTCTTAATTTATTTTCTCAAGAAGTACTTTTTTTCAATATGCATTGATTAAATATAAGCTTTAAATATGTTTTGATAAATAATTTATAATATTAATTTACAGTAAGAAAATAAATTAATGTAGAATGACATACTAACTGAGTAGTTGCAAAAATTATTGTCATATAAAATTTTTAATGTGGTAAGTAAAAAATCATTAGTTGGATTTAAACGTGGAATGGTTTCGTATGTTTTTAAGCCTTGTGTATAATTTAATTTGTTATGGTTTATTTGTTATTTTGCCATTTATTTTGATACTTGATTGCTTATTCAACTAAGAATTGTGGTTAAAAGTAGCTGTTCAAGTGTTATTGAGTTTTGTTATTCATATCCAGGAATTGTGGGTAATTTCCGTCATTCTGATAATGCATCAAGTAAGTGTCTCACTGACTATTAATGTATACAATAAGCTCTTAATTACAGACAGGAATGCCAAAGCCACATTTACTTTTGATTAATGTCCACTCGGATACTGCATAAATTTGACAGTTCTTTGTAACATTCCTTTTTATTCAAAATGTGTGTGGAAATTAATCACATTTGATATACGATTAATATCAATGAACTGTCTAACTTTTAATAATTATTTTTCATTATTATTCTTAAAAATAAATTCTGAATTTGGGGAAAATGGAATGATTAGGAAAAGAGACTGTTTTTGGATGTGTATCGAGATTCATTTTTTATTTTGATGGTAGTCGTCTATGTTTGGGACCAGTTTAGTCAAAATTTGGTACTCTTTTTCCAGTAAAAAGAGACACTGATCACTTTCATGTGTGTGTGTGAAGGTTGTGAATAAAAATACTTACACGTTCTTCTTATCAAAGAATATTCATTTGTAGTACCATGTTAATTCTCAGGGATAGATTTGCAATTTTTATCTTACAGTATATGCCCCTCAGAATATTTTTTATAATGGAATGCGGCTCCGTGACATTTAAATAGTGTTTTAAAAAGATTACCTTATTGATAACAAGATATATTTTTTGTAGCTATTATGAACTAAAACATATTTGTTATCATGAATGTATTTAATAAACAAATGTAAAATTTGGTCCCAATACATTGACTGATAGACAGCAATCATAGAATTAGGTGCTACTGGGCAATGGAAAAACTATTATCTTAATGATAAATTACATTGTAGGGGTAAAATTAGTTATACTTTTGTCATTCAGTTTTCAGAAGTTAAAATGCTTTTATGTCGACATGATAGCCCAAGATAATGCCTTCTAATTCAATGAGAAAACAGCATTAAATAAACTATGTTATTCACCAGTAATGTTTGATTAGGAAAATGCAAAAACATTAACAGCATATGTATGTGGTATTTATTAAAGAAATTTACTCCCAGAAAATAATGCATACATAAAAAGTTTTGAAATATTTTTTTATGTTCCACACAGTGTACTAACTTCTATACAATTCTGAGAGTTTTCTAACAGGGAATGGCATTTTAGCTTTATCTTTCCATTGATTTATCCTGTCAAGTATACAAAAATACATAAAAACATTTAATAAATTCTCATAATTACATCGTTATGTGATACTAATAAATTGTTTAATTAAAATTAATATTTTTTTACAAACCTATTAACAGCAGATGTTTGTGGTATTTATTAAAGAAATTTACTCCCAGAAAATAATGCATACATAAAAAGTTTTGAAATATTTTTTTATGTTCCACACAGTGTACTAACCTCTGTACAATTCTGAGAGTTTTCTAACAGGGAATGGCATTTTAGCTTTATCTTTCCATTGATTTATCCTGTCAAGTATACAAAAATATATAAAAAAATTTAATAAATTCTCATAATTACATCGTTATGTGATACTAATAATTTGTTTAATTAATATTAGTATTTTTTACAAACCTATGTTATGTGATGCTAACAATTTGTTTAATTAAAACTAATATTTTTTTGCAAAATTAAAATTTGATTACTTTCTTATTGAGAAAAAATATAAATTCTATCAATTAATATCTCCTCTTTTTCGAGAATTATCATCACTCTCGAAATCAACTTCCGTTTTTAATAATCCAAATTTTCTCGAAAGATTATCAGAAGCAGGACTATCAAAACATTTCTTTATCAGAATGGATTGTTTTCTATATCAAAATTTACTACGTCGTGTTATATTGACATGACATTTTCACTCTAGCAGACGGGTTAAAAATGTCTGTTTCAAGCATTTCGAAATCTTCTTTTTACTGTGAAAAACTTAAAGGATTATCTTCAATTTCTATTTGTCGTTTATTTTCGGAGTGGTTAATATCGGATTAGATTACTGTTTGGAAATCATTGTATATAATTTTCTTCTATGAAAATAATTAAAGACATTTAAAGAATTTTTATTTAAATCTCTATAACTGAATCTCGCTGTGATCATAAATAATTCGCATTATTATAGTCAAATCATTGATTAGTTTTCTAATTAAAAAATTTGTTATATTATTTATTAAAAATTTAATTTGCATTTTATTGTGATCTATATTTAAATATGCTTAAAAAAGGCACCATTTTTTAATATTTAAAGAAACTTAAAATTTTGCAATGATTTCTTATAAGAAGATTTATTTATAATAAAATATTTAAGAGAAAAACTTGTAATATATTTTTACATAAAACTGCGCTTAGAACAATGGTGGATAAACAACATTTAAGGCAAGTTTTCATATTTATAAATTGAATTTTATAATTATTTTTCTTTAAGTGTGTTTGCATTTTATGTGATGGACTCTGCAAACACATCATGACAGCTGTTAAATTAAAATTGATTGTAAATCATTTACTATTAAATAAAGTAACGTAAATCATAAAAAATGTAAGTTTCTATAAACTTTGTTATGAAAATCCTGCTTGCATTCAAAAGAAAACAGAAGATCGACAAATAAAACGAAAATATTACTGAATTTGTATATAATTTTATGACATTTTTTAGATGCGAAAAGCACAAGTTCTATACTAATTTATTTTATATTATACAAGTATGTAAGATGTAATTCCTATTTTTACGTAAAAAATGAAAATGAATTTTCTTTGGAACTCATGAAACATTTAAGACTAAGGAAAACATTGAGAGAACAGGAATTAAGTGTTTCTAAGAAGTAAAAAGTATGCTTTCATTATCTTCTTGCTATCATTATTTGTCTTATATAATACGTGCGCGTGTGTATGAGATTTTGTGTGCCTTCATTATCATAGTTTTACTATCAAAACCAACACATTTATTGATTTTGATTAGCTAAAGTAAAAATAAACTAAATTGGATGATAAGAATTAAATATTATAACAATACTGTTGTTTCCAAATGAACTTATTAATTTAATAATAAGATTATAAGCTTGTAAATATTGAGACAACAAATACTACTATTTACCTATTGATTTGCCTATATTTCTAAAAATTAGTAATTGCATGTATTTGTACATTAAATATCATTTGTACGAATGTATTATTGTGATTTTTCAGTTTTTATTCAAAACAAATAAGTCAACTGTTCTCAAAATGTTTATCAAATAGTGAATGATAAAAAATATTTCAAGGGTAAAGATTTATCATGTCTTTCTTATCAAACTGCTATTACAATGGAATTTCTACTTGGGCAATATGATGAATGAATCTATAACTTATTTCACAAAAGGCGAATTAAATTCCATTGAAAACTTCTCCTTCCAAATAATAATATGAAACATTTATTATCATTTATAGGAGATTTTTTTCTATCAGAGAGCATTAAATTTTGACGTATAAATAATCATCTTTGGTTGAATGGATGGTGAGATAAGAAAGTAACTTGGAATATATTCTGCAAACAGATTTTGAATCCGAGATAAAGTCAATAGACAATTTAGCAGCTGTAATCATATTTTAACGATTTTTTGCTTATCATCATCCAACGATCACTTTTTGCACTCGGAGGATAAATAGACAGAGAACTATACTATTTTTAAACTATATTGTCACTAAGACATCTTCATCATTCACTAGTAAGAGCGTAAGCAAATAATATGGTATTTTCTACACTTTAGAAATGGATCATACAGTTTATCCATAGAAATTTATCTAGACATAGGTGGAACCAATTCGGTAACAAACCTAGACATAGGCAAAACTAGTAACAAATAGGTATAACCATTATTTGTATTTATAGATATGATTATTAAGGGAAGTATAATTAAGAAATATAAATAATATTATTAAATAAAATAACTAACTAAAAACATTAATTAATATTATTTCTTATTTTGGCTTAAAAGGTTTCGGTTTATATTTCGAGTTAGAAACAATGCCTTTGTTAATTGTAAATACTGGAGGCAATTATATTTTCTATTTTTTTCAATATTTTATTATATTCCATCTCAAATTTAATTTTTATTTGTTTTTTAACATAAAATGATTTTAGTAGGAGAGGAAAATATATCTCAAACTAATAATTCATAAAAAATACACTTGATGAATTTTTATTACATGTACTTATAAGAAAATTTCAAAAATACATATGTAAATAATCAGCATTTTTTCCCTTATTCTCAAGACTTTAAATCTCTTTTAAAACTCATGATTTATATTAAATCATTTAAGTATTTAAAAATGTTTGTGTGATGGCAGCAAATACCATAAAAGTCCAATTGGGAGTACTTTTAATAATAATTTGAATACAGGAGAGAAACAATACAAATGTAAATAATCAGCTTAATTAATACTTTTATCAATATAAATGTATGGAATTTAGTAATCATGACTTTTTAGTTTAATGCATTTTCCCGGTCCTATAGCATGAATCTTAAGTAACGAATTTTACTTTCATTGACCGACTTTCTCGTTTGAAAAATAAAAATAGGAAATAAATTTTATTTTATAGGCATGAATTTCAAGTGCGCGTTTCAAGGTTCAGTACTAAAGCATAAAAACTCAATGAGAAATGATGCAGAAAAAAAGGGACTTTATATTTAAGGTATTTCTAGCATTTTACGAGTGTCATGTTTTCGACTAAACATTTTTTTCTTTTCAGTCCACTTTTTCTATGCCAATCGATTTTATACTTTACGCAATAGAATGTAATCAATGTACCATATCTTCAGCTCCATTTACTCGAGGTGTATAATATTGTATATTTTCTTAATCCTGCATTTTTTTCTTGAAAAACTTTTTCTGGAATTCAAACTTTAGTCTATATTTTGTGTCATTCCTTCGAAGAGACTAACAGCTTTGCAAATTTATTTTCTGTAAGAATACTTTGGTAAATAAGAATTGATTTAAAAAAAATAGGTGCAAAGAACTCCCCAACAATTTGTAAAATTAATGAAACACAGTGTAGTGTACAACAGCCGTTGTAAACTACTTTTAAATATCAATAGAGAAATTGCAAATGGAACCATTTTTTTTTAATGGTAAGCCTTATTTCATTCACAACAAACAAAGGAAGTAACGCAGATATCTGTTAATCAACAGTTCGAAATAATGTCTATGGGTAAAAAAAGTAATGTATATCTGAGCTCTTCTTACTTAAAAAGCAAGCACCAGGCATTTTATTTTGTAAAAGTTAGCAGACATTTTATTTTGTCTGAGTGATAGTTTAATGAAATTTGATTGGCACAGAGATAACAGATATTTCAATACTTGTTAATACTTAGATTTTGCATGAGACTATTTTTTTTTGAATAATATGCATGCATTTTTGCCTTTGGCTAAACTTTATGTAAGAATCAGACCCCTCAGTGATACGACTAAAACCTTTATTTCTTTAGAAACAACTGTCCAGAAGCAGAAGCTTTCGAATAATAAAATGATTTGTCATACTTCATAAAGATTTCCCAAGAATTATTGTTAAGCTGAGATTCATTCATGAATCGCTTGGTCAACAACTGATTTGTAGTCAAGGATTTACAGGCCAGCTATATTCAGTACTTGTTTCGTCGTATATAAATTTATTTTTGAACTTCTACAAGTTAGATATAGGAGAAAATTGCAGTATATATACTTTGAAATCACATAATTTTTATGGCATCTGATTCCTCTAAGAAAATGTTGAGCAGATTTATAAAATCTTAATTTATCTTGAATTTTTTCCACACTATATTGATCTTTTGATTTAAAACTGAATTTATTGATAGTGCATGTGTGTGTATATATATTTGTGTTATATTTCGATGATTACTTCTAATAAAACGATATCAGCTGTGAACATTATGATACACAGAAATTAAAAATACATATTGTTTTTGCTATTATAATATTATGCATAAGATTAAGATGTTTTTGCTAACCTACGCTTTTAATTAAAATTAGGCTTTTATTTCCTGAATTGAATTCTTTTGACTGTATTGGTATTTCTTTAGTAGAAATCATTGAAAAACATTGTTTTTCAATGATTTTATTTACATTGAGTATTATTACTGGTTTTCAGACAGTGAGATTAGCAGCACCTAGTTCAATAATGAACAATAGGTTGTTTTTGAGTAGCAATCCGTACATACTTTCACCAACTTCTATTGCAATCAAAAATTCATATTTTAATATGTCTATTTCTTACACAGACGGTATTATTGGTTAAATATGCAGATGTAAGGTAATAAATATTCATCATAGCATATTTTATTTGTGAGTATACTTATATGAGGAATTGTCTAAAATACATAAACTGATTTTCAGTGCCTATCTTTTTTTGGATACACTATTAATATAAAAAATCACTAACCTCACAAGTTTTAACAAAATATCTATAGATTAGTTATACTTTATAAATTAATTTCCCATAAAAACAATAGACTGAAAAATATTATGTAGATTGGTTATTAATGGTTATAATATACCTGTATTAACTTACATAAAGACACGCTTAAAATCAAAATTTAATTTCTATATTAATATGTCATGATTTTTTCAGACATTTTTTCAAAATAATTTTTTTTCATAACATTTAATTTATTTAAAAAATTAGAGAGTAAATAATGTGAGTATTATTGAAAATGTAGAATTAACTTACATGAAAATATGAAAATTTATGTTAAAAATGGCATTAGACTATATTACAATTTGTTTTGGATTATGTTTTCTTCACTTCAACCAGGAAGTTTCACATATTAATTGAATTCTTCGAGTGTTGTATAAAACAATCATACCAAAACTTGAGTAAAGATTGAGATTATCTATCTTTAACATTAATTCTAAGTTAAAAGTATTTTAGTCTATATTAAAACATCAAGAATTTTAACCTTAATTGTTTTAATTATTTCTATATTTCTCTACAAAATTATATTTTTCTTATCACGCAAAATTACTCACATACATACATTATTTTACATAAAATTCATATAGTTCATTTTTTATGAATTGGCCTCAATTATATTGCTGTCTTATTGCTTTTATTTTGCATTAAAATTGAAATGTTCTAAAACATTTAGTAAGATACTTAGAAATTATAATAAAAGGAATGTGAAAAAAAAGATATTTCTTTCTTTTAATAAATTACTTAGATATAGAGCATAATTACATTAATAAGAAATATTAACCTATTGATAATGACTTATTTGGGGACATATTTATGTTCGGAAACACCAATAATAAACAAAATGTGCGTTTTATATTTGCATGACTGAATTGTCGTGGATCACGTCGTCTTTACAACATACGCTCGATTTGAAATTAAAGGATCAGTATATCAATTTATAGATGATCCCTACATTTTAAAATATTTCAGTCATGGAAAACAGTTCTCATTCTTTATTTCCTCTTGCATAAAGTGATAGAGTAGAATGAGTTGATTTTGTATTAAGTATTCATAAACTCCAGGGAAAATGTTTGCAGACCTTCAGATACTCTGCAAATATAGTACTTAAATCATACGCTACATGATATGTCCTTGACTAGTTTTGCAAGTAGAGATCGATTTTCCGGTTGTACTTTAGTTGTGATGGTTTTGTGAGATATTTAGACGTTAAGGCACTTTGTTAATGATTGATGATGAGAAAAATGATAGATGCGGCGGAATAAAATGATATAGTTATCGTTGTCTTCAGTGGAAGTTAATATAATTACATTTCGGTGTGATTGATGAAATAAAGAGAAAGAATTGAAATTTGAAAACGGAGAACTATATCGAACTTTTAATTTAATATAGTATATAAATAAATAATAATGTAAACAGCAATGTTTCAAATATTAAAAACTAATTTTGTTCCTTGATTCAAGCATTTTAAAACAGTTTTTTTCAGTATAATAACATTTATTTATAAATTAGTATTTTAATTTTAAATTTTACCTCAAAAATATGTTTTTTAAATATTACAGACTATTCAGGTATAATAGAAATTAAACAGGAAATGACATGTCACAATATTGGAAATATTAGTATTACAACAATGAATAATGTTAAAAACAGATTTTAATTTAGATTTTTTTTATTTATTTATATTTACTTCATAAACAGGTCTTGCTACAATACATGCTATGCAATTCAATATAAGTAAAACTCTTATTTGTTTGACCAATGAATGATTGCCCAGGGTTCAAATAAGAATAACTTTATAAAAGTGAGTGAACCTTATACCAAAACATCAAACCCTGATAATATGAAACAAAAACTGTGTTTTATTTAGAAATTTTTTCTTATAGATTTTGTTATTAATTTAAAAGATAAAATATGGTTATTTTCCACTTTGTAAATTTACATATGAAGCTATGAAATTAATTCAAGAAAGATAATGTTATTTTCCAGAGGTTTGCTTGTTTCATAAAAGAAGTATATAGTTATTTTTCTATGAATAAAATTAAATAGCAATTTATTTTAGTAAATAAGATTAAAAAAAATTAACACCAAATTCTCGCTACTTTCTGCATTCCTGAAAAAATATAGTTATTAGTTTTTCCATTTTTTTAAAGTAATGTTTTTGTCTACTCGGCAAATGTGATTTCGTCTTCTCAACGCTACACCCCAGGAAAACGATTTAGAATATTTATTAAAGAAAACGGATGAAAGCATAGGAGTGTTATTTATTTCCATATGTTTCTTAGAAAAATAACTAATGTAAATTATTTTTGTCTAATGTAAGTTATTTTTGGTGCCTAAATCTGTACGTTTTACCCAGTTAAATCCAAACGTAAAAAGCATGTGTTAAGTTAGGTGTCAACAATAAACTCCTCTAATCAGATAAAAAATGATTTAAATAAAACTTAATGAAGCAAATGGTTGTAGTTAGCTAGAATATATACTATATTTCCTGGAAGAAAAGCCATTTTATTACAATATTTATTTAAGACTTTAAGGATCTTAAAAATTTAAATTGTACAGAAACATTTATACTCAGTTGTTAAATTGAAGTGAAATCATGGTGAACAAAGCAGACGCAAAATTTTAACCCATATATAATATGTCAATTAAAAGTGTTTCTATTGAAAACTAAAAAATAAATTATAGCAGAAAAATAGGCAAAACTCTCCTACATTGATAAACAAACTTATTAGCTTATAACATCATAACAAACATAACAAAACAGCCATAAGTGGATTGATCACCGCCCATCTCAGATCGCTGTCTTTTTCTAACGGTGTAAAAATCTTCCCGATCTGCACCAAATGCAATATTAACCAGGCCTCTCCCGACCACATTTCGGATTGTTTGAGGCTTTCTCGGGAAGATATGTATCTAAGACCGTTACTCGTTTTAGATTTTTTAAGAATTAGTGGTGGCATCATGGATGTGGTCTAGCTTTGCGGACCAATTGGAGGTTTGAAACAACAACTTATTAGTTGAAAAAATTTGTTCCAAATAATATCGCAACATAGAAACTTTAAATTGAAAGAAAAAAATTTAAATTTACTTTTTTTCTAATAAAAATACTTGAAGCAAAGTGGATGTCATATAAAATATTCAGATTCTGATTTGTCATTAGATTAATTAAGTACCAATTCTGATTTAAATTAAAAACCTGATTATCAAAGTCTAATTGGTCAAAATCTTTTACTATAAAATGTCTCTATTTCTGGATGTAATATCAACATCTTTGAGTCGTGACGTAATGGGCGATATTTTACTCGATTTTCATTATCATCATCTCGTCGTTAAAAAAAAAACGGGGGAAATATATACATTATTTCAAATGTACATAAGCATATCGCATTCGTAGAAACGCCCTACTTCTAAAATTTTGAGTTTTAAACACTTTAACTCCTTGGCATGTGCTTTGAAAGTTGTAGTATGTATTTCATTTCTGAAAACTATATTTTAAAATACTTGTTTTTAATAAATCATGATATTAAATATACTATTGTCTATTAAATTGCGCCAACCAAACCCTCCGCATACGTGAAGTTTAGATGATAGAAAACTGCTGTGATATGCAAAAAGGATTAGTTTTTCAACACATTCTTGTGAAATAGGTAATATTGCTTGCTTAGAGTACTTAATAGAAGAACTTTTACTATAAGTTTCTCATGCACAAACTGCATTTGAAAGTTGTTACTTGGGGACATGCCGAGGATGATTGTTTGTAAAATTTAAAATTTGTTTGACTTTGATAAATGTTGAATTATAACTTATCAGGATTGTGCAGTTTATTCTAAAGCAGTATTCTAGCTCGTGTCTGTCTCTATCTTATTAATGTCTGCAGAATGTGGAATTAATAAATTCAAGATTCTCATCAAAAAGCTCTAAAAGTCTTAGTGATGCATGAGAATTAATAGTTGACAAGGCATATTCATATGAATTTAATGGATCGTATAGCTGTGTAATGAGTCTTCAATAAAAAGTAAGTAGTAATTTTCAAGTCAAATAATGTTTACAAGAACTGCTAAAAGATGTTGCATAATGAACAGCAGTATGGATTTTTCAGTTCATCGACCCTAACTACGACTCTCCTTGAACCTACATCACTGGCAAAATCATCTTCGATGTTTAAATTAATAATAAAATTAGAGAAGGAATTACAAGTTCTTCTTTTAAAGAAATCTTGGTTCGGTTTACTATACCATAATGATTACATCAGTATTTTGAACATAGTATGTAAAATTTATATTGCCAGTATACATTTGTCATATTCAAACTGGTTCATCACGTGGAATCAGCCTCATACTGGATTACCAACTGGATAGCATAGGGGTACCATTGAATATGTACCTCCTTCAACACTTATTTCCATTGGAGAATATTTTAAAAGTGGAAATTACATTTCTATTATGTTATGGTCTATGGTTCTACTCCGTATTTAAGGTTTGTGAAATTCTACGTTTTTGAAGAATAATTCAGTTCTGACTGACAACATCGAAGGTATTGTACAGACGTCCTCGTGACAAAAATATTTAATTGCTGTTCTGTCACAGACATTCTACATGTTTTTCACCAAAAAAAGAGATGTCTATTCAATGATTGTCGAATATCTGCTGATCTTCATTTGCCAGTCCCTACCATTAATGAGTAGTGTCATCACTGTAACTTTCATGGGTAGTGTACATCTACACTGCTGCCCATCGTAAATGCAACACTCTGAAGGAAGCATTCACAATAATGTGAAATTTACAACATACTTTAGGGGAGGTGAGTCAGGCAAATGATTAAAATTTCAGAGCAGACGCACATCAAGCGTGCTTGTGATGCTTATTCAGAGGGCTTGGAGATTTCTACGATGTCAAGTTCTGCAAATGTGTTTCTTGTGGTATTTTTTAAAGAAAAACGATCAAATATGCCTCGTAGAAAACTGTGATAATTTTTTGATCATGTATCCGAATTCGACAGAGGAATGATGGTGGCCTACCGAGATTTTGGATTACCTTTCAGGGAAATTGGTAGTCGTGTTGGATGAAACCAAAACACTTTAATGTGGATATGTAGTCGTTGGATGCAGGAGGGTACAACCGACAGAGTGTTCGATCACATCCACCTCAGATAACCACTTTACGTGATGACAAGCAAGTAAATTGTGGGTATGGTAGTGACGGATCGCTCAGCCACATCACGAATCACAAAACAGCACATTCTGTAACGCCTCATCCAGTGTCTGCGCCTACCATTCAAAGCTGTTTACTGAGTGGTCAGTTTGCGAGATGCCCATTGCTTCCCTTACCCTTGACACAGACGTCTTCGCCGAAAAAGGTGCGATGAAAGAAGTATGTGGACGGCGGAATGGAATGAAAATGTCTTTAATGACAAGTTATGCTTCTGCCTGTAACACCACGGTGGTTGCATTCAAGTCTGGAGACACCATGGAGAGAGAATGCTGAACAGCTGTGCTGTGCACCGCCATACTGATATTGCACCGGGTATTATGGTATGGGGTGGTATTGGATATCACTCTCGCGCTTCTCTAGTACGTATTGTCGGTACTTTAAATAGCCAGTGCTACATCTCCGAGGTGTTAAAGCCAGTTGTCCTTCCTTACCTTCAGGGCTTGCCCACCGCCATATTTGAAGAGGCTCGCAATCCGGATCATTCGCTGATAGAAAACATGTGGTCCATAATTGCTCAAAGATTGACTCAGAATACATTCCCAGGTACCACACCAGATCAACTTTGGCAACGTGTGGAAGCTACTTGGTCTGCTGTACCTCAAGAACACATAAAAATCTCTTTGAATCAATTCCGAAGCGTGTGACAGCTGTGATCTCCATTAATGGCAGCAACTCTGGCTACTGATTTTGGCAGGAATCACACTTCCCAGAAGTCTATACATTTAACCATTTGATAATTAGTCAACATGTATTGTACAAAATAAATTTTGTTGTGATATCTCTTGTCTTTATTGGAGTTGTAATTTGGGTGGCCAGTAGCATATGTCATCTAATTACTATCTGACCCCTTATTATTCCTCTATTGATATTCTCAGTGACACTATTCAAGCCATTCGTAATCTACTCCGTCTTCCAGAGTTAAGGATCACATTCCACTGGGTCAAGGCCCACGCTGGTATACACCACAACGAACTTGCCGACATTGCGGCCAAAGAAGCAACCACAAATCCATCTATACAAGACACAGTTCATTACAGTCGACAACAAATTAAGACTTTACTCGAACACTGGGAAATGGAAGAATGGCAAAAGCTTTGGAATGAAACTACTAAGACCAGGAGACTGTTCCACTTTCTCCCGAAAGTCTCTAAGAAGCGTCTACTTGCGGATTTTTACACCAACCAAGTTCTCACAGGACATGGTACATTCGGTAACTACCGTGAAAGGTTCCACAATCAATCCTCCAAATGTCTACACGACAATGAAGTTGCAAATCCTGAACATCTTGTTCTCAACTGCCCATTCTACTCCCACATCAGGAAAGTCTATTTCCCACCAAACTTCGCCTCCATGCAAATAAAATATCTGCTCAAGCTTCCCAAAGTCCAGATAGGAATCAAAGAGATTCTACAAAGTGGAATTCACCTTCAGATGAACTCCTCCCCCAGTGACAGTGAGGAGGACCTACCAGCCTAATTCCACAAACTTTGTCTTTTGTAAATATTATTGTATATATTGTATATCTAACCTTTTTCCTGTTTTGTAATCCATAACTGTTTATGTATGTTTATTTTGTCAATAAAGGCCGGTTGGCCACCCAATCTTCTGGTCAGATGAGTCTCAATGGACCGCCTTTTATTATGAGCTATTTTGGAGTTCCATCTCCCTTGACGACCTCAGATTTGGCGTTCTGCCTTCCACCTTGTGACCAAACTCGTGCCTTCGGCTGGATTACTGGGCAACGCTCCTCCACCGCATACCTTCGGGTGGGTCGGTGTTTTCATTAATGTTGACCCCTTATTATTGTCATCGCTATCTGACCAAATACTGTTGCTAGAGGTTGTTGTCTTTGGTATTTATCTTTCTTCCAGATTTTATTAAAATTTAATTCATTGTAATTTCGAGTATATGATATCTGTTCAAAAATATCATTTTGTTATTTTAGCATCGTTTTATAAATTACAATTTCAAAGGCCAATAAAGTAATTACTTTAGTTTAAATAATCTTGTCAGAACAAAAATAAACATTAAGGTTTCAAATTTATTTTAACCTGCTTGAAGGCATTTGATTTATGTATAATTGTAGTTAGAATCCTTTATTGTAAGTTAACGAATATTTTTTAAAGATTTTTTAAGAATTATGTTTTAAATTATATTAAAATAATTATTCAATAATTTACAATAATGCCTACTAACATTTACAACACATCACTTATTTAATAAATTATTATTGTGATTAATAGCTTTATCTTGGGATTCACTACTCTGTAAGATAGATTTGAGAAAACCTAGTTTATGCTTAATATGGATCTTCTAATCAAATGAATAAAATTAAAAAAAAATTGTTTAATCTTTTTTTTAACATTTTTCCTATTTTATTCAAGTTGCATATTTTTAATCTATTTCAATAATCTTCTTATTAATCGAAAATGCTATTTATGCAAAACAGAGTTGTAGTTGAAAGATGATAGAAAATAAGATGACAAAACACTAATATCATCATGAAAAGATTAAAATTCATATTTTAAAATTCATAAAATATGATTTATTTTATTTAACAAGAATATTCATAAGTTATATTTAAAATTTAAATTTTTTACATTCAATAAAATAATATGTCCTTTAAGCTGTGCAAATAAAAATAATTTTCAGCATGCTGAGATAACTTTTTTAATCAATTCAGTCTCTAGCGACAGATTATGATGTATTGCTTCAAATTTGTTTTAAGTTAATAAGGAATTAAATATTTCAAATGTTTTTTGAGAACCTTTTATTTAATTGTTGGTAAAATTATTCTGTTAGTATGAATATTTTGTAATTAAAATATGAAATATTCATATAGTACTTCGCATTTCTATAGCCATAGAAGATTGTCGGAATTTTTCTGAAATTCAAACACAGTATGAGGGCTTAGAACATGAAATGCACAGTGATTATTTATTGATGCTTTCAATAAATAAATAAATTAATAAATAATAAGTTAAAATAAAATATATATATGTTTACCGTTCTTGTCAAAAATCAAACTCCGACAAAATTATTTATTCAAAAATAACTTAATCTTCATGAAATTTCATTTTTTAAATCCTAAAGTATTTTTAGTGTAAATGCTTTTGCAATTCAGAGCAAAATGTAAACCAATAAGTAAAAATACGTAAATTTTAAACTAAGCAAGTTAAGTGATTATTAGTCATAATAAAAATAACATTTAGATAGTTAACTAAAACTAGCCCCATGCTCGAAGAATAAATGAATCTTAATTAAGTTTATCATTATACATCAATTAATAGATTTTTTTTAATTTCATAAAAATATGTGAAGTATTCAATTTTTAAACCGTTTAAAAGTTTGTGAAGAAAATCATTTTTTTCAAATTTTATTCTGAGATACTTTAAAAACATTTTCTATTCAGCAATTCACATACTTATTTCACAAGAAATGGTCATGTTAATGGATAATTAATGACTTTCTTAGAAAAACACTTATCTATTTGTGGATTATCAATGCCTCTAAATGTATTTCCTATCTAATAATATCACCTACTTGTAATCATGAACCGAGTGACTGAACCTTATACGATGATATAAGAAAAAAGTTTTCATATGCAATAGTTTTCGGAAAGTGACGTTTTCTTTGAAAGGAAACGCTGGATATACTTGCTGTTTAATTAATAAATGAATAGCTGAGGTCAACAACTTATTAACGAATAATAGTCAGTACCTTAATTAAGTTACATTGACCTGTAAGAAATAACCAATAGATTCTAGCGGGTGTGGTGTCTTAGGAGGAATTATTTTCTGATGAATGATTTTTCTTAGTTTCATTAATACCAACTTATTACCAGAAAAACAGCAAAAAATGTGTATTGTTTATATTATTATAACCCCGTATATAGATAGCAGCAATATTTTATATAGGTATAATAACAGTTGATTTTTTTTGTAATATGAGAAACGGCTTATTTCTTTGGGTAAATAATTGCAGAGAAATATCGGTGTATTCAAATCTTCTTTCTAACCTTACTTTTAAGGAATTTTAATAATATACTGAAAATTTCTTTCAACTTATAAATTTTCACATTTGTTTCATATTTTAATCCATTTGTTAAAACCGACTTATTTGATGCAGCTTAAAGTTTGAGTCTGTTTTCTGAGAAAAACGGGTAAACAAATATAATAACATAAGAAATGAATACTGTTAAAATAATTGAAAAGACAAATATTTATTAGAATTTCATTAAATTTCGAAGTAACGTGTGCATTACACTAAAACAAAGTCATTGTTGTTTCTAATAATAAAAATAATATAAAAATATAGCATAATTTAAGATAAAGTCTTAATATCAAAGAATAATATTGATATATGTCAGTTCTAATATTTCTGTTCTGAACTCCGTCACACAATGTAGTTGTGAATAAGGTATGAAGTGTTTGATGTAAAATTTATCATTATTTAAAATGCAGTTAATTTTGGCTATAAATTGATTTTTGTCACATGTGATAAATTATGGAGAATATGAACATCATAACTTCAGACTGTTTAAAAGAATTAAAAATTATATTTTGTAATTTTTAAAGCATAATTTCCATCGATTTATGCATTTTTTCAGATAATATGTTACATATAATTTTCAATTTTTTAACAAACGAAATTAAATATGTGTGATTAATGATAGAAAAATCTAAACGTTTTTGGATTGATCATTCTGAACATTTAACAAATAAATAAATATGTTTCATATCATAAAAATATTTACTAAGAAAAATTTTAATCAACACATTGAATAGAATCTGACTAATTTAAAGTAGATAGATTTTTTAACAGTGTGGATTAACATTTTATTTAGATAGGACCTATCTAACTTAGATTATGACTAGTTTTACTTTTATAAAAAAATCTTTCAAGGAAATTTTGAATCCCTGTGAACTTAATTCAATACAATTAGTTTTTATTATAAGTAATTACATTAAATGCAATTAATCATAGTACAGCAGGCTTGAGTTAAATGAATGTTACTGACTGATTATTATTTTTCTAAAAATTAAATAAAAAAATTATTTAAGTCATTTGAAATAAATAAAACTAAATTCTTTCTATCTTTTACTTGAATTTTAAGTTTACTGATCACATTTTTCCTTTTCATTTTCTTGGCGACAGAATAAAAGGAATGTTTGCCCGTTAGAATGGAGAAAATGGTTTGTTTCACATGTTTATAATCAATAAATTACTTTTAATGACGATAATAATATCCTAAGACATGAAAAGAGAAAATTCTGTAAAAGAAAGAATTTCCATGTAAGAAAATGGTGTCATTGAATTGAATGGGATCATTAATTTTCTGAACAAGAAAATTACGACAACAATGGAATTCATTGACTGATATGTTCTTTCATTCATAAAATATATCCCCGTTCAAAGTTTTAGCTAAGTTAAAACTGAGTTCATTGAACTACAATTTACTCTATGGATGAAATTAAGAAAGACAAAAGCGAACTAATTTGTTTCATGCATACAATTCGTTTTTCGAAATGAAATTAAGGAGAGTAAATTAGAGTGAATTATTGAGTGCTTAAAGACGAAATAGATGTTAATATGATCTGTTTTAATCGAAAGAGGATGCCCAACTTAAATTAATTAAGTTGCTTCTAAAATATTACAGTAAAAATTCAAATTATATGTTACATTAATCAGAAGTAATTCAGAAAAAAAAGATTTGTCTCGAAACAAAATTATATATATGTTATCCATTTAATATATAGCAATCTAATTTTAAATAAAATAATTCATTAAACAAATGTCCAATGTAAAATGTTCATTTTATTTTAATTGAGAAATAAAATTTTTATTAATTGAATATTTTGTAGAATAAGTATTTATTAACCATTATAGTTGAAATGGGAGAATGAAATAATAAAAAAATTGCTTGCTATTAATTATAATATGATAGAAATGATAAAGAAATTGGATTTACAGATTATTCATTTACAACTAAAGTTCTTTAATGAACAAATGTACTTCATCCTGGCATGTTAGATGCTTATCGAATAATATATGTAATGAAAATAATATATTATAAAGATAGGTTAATATATAACCTAAGATAAATTTCGGTAATTAAAAACTCTACAAATATAAATTTAACAAATCTTAGGGATAATGCAATCTAACTAGTAGCATTTCTTTATTGAATGCGACATCTATATTTTAAAAAATGTTTTCGGTAGTATTCAACTTACAATACCTTTTTTGATTGAGATTATTTTGCAATGCTAGCTTTTTTTATATAAAAAGTAACTTGAGTAAACTCTGATATAATCAACATTGATATAATAACATCATTGTTCAGTTATAAATTTGAAACATGCTATTTTTTCTTTCATTGACTGATTTCATGACGATATTTATGCATTGCGAAAACTTGTGACTTGCAAATGAAATTTCATAAGTATTTAACCTTAGTTAAAAAAACCATATTTAACCCTTTATAATTATATATCCTTAACTTAAGGAAATAATTAATAAAATATGAATGTATTTGCAAATCAAATATGCAGAGATCATCATTTTTTATAATTTTAGATAATGTAAATTAGTTATACATTATTGAAGATTAAGGCAAAGAAATGAAAATTCTTTAATTACAAATTATACAGTGCATACAGTTATAGATTACCTAAGCGAATAAATCTTAGAAAAAATTTTTATAGAGCAGAAATTGAATACTATAACGCATCTAGATAGAAAGCTTTTTCCATTTTTTAAAGATACTAAAGGAAATTTACAGAAAATTTCTCGAATATCCCAACGGAAATGTTTCGAAATTGTTTCCATTTTTCAGGTTTCTACATCAAACTATAAATTTTATGCGGGTTTATAAGGAAAATAAGTGCATACGTGCAAACTTTTTCTAAGTTAAATCATAAAGTAGATTTAAGAAGAAATGATTTAAAAGAAACATTATAAATTAATTGAATAGTTAAGGTTGTTAGTTACATCCTTAGTTAAGCTTAGACAACTGAATAAATTGTTTATTAATGAAGTTGCTTTTGTATACTATGAACATTTTAATGAGTTATTTTATAATTTTATGTTGATAAACTGAGAGATATTAAATTTGCATTGTTAAATGAGTATTAAAATTTTTTCATACGTCGAAATAAAATTATTCAATGTTAATTGGACAACATATTATTTGTAGCACCTTACGAACCAATCAGTCATTATTTAAAGTAATGGAAGAATGCATTATTGGTTCTTGAAGAAACTGATTGAAATGTATGATACTTCGCTATCAGAATTATAAGAATACATACCAGTACTGTTTCATTAGTTTTTGTTCATTAAACCGAATTCTACAGGTACCTAATTTGTTTCCTTAAGTATGGCCAGTAGCTTTTCTTAGTGTTTTCAACTTATCAAGCAGCTGAATGTTAACGGTCTGATCTCCGCTATAACAATTCGTAGGATTTTATTTATACATTGATTGGTGATGCTGATAGTGGTTCCGAATTCACTTCAAACTGTAAATCGAAATAGTCTCTGCTTCTAAAAATTGTAGAAAAACAACCACAACAAATTTTTATTTTTTCTCACACTGTTTTTTTAAATTCTGATGTTAATAAACTTTTATTACTATTATCTGATATTAATAAACTATTATGCCCTGTTTGACCTTATGGTAAGATAGCACTATTTAGAGCAAAATATTCTGATTTAAATCTCATTCAAAATTAAACAATGATAAACATAAATTCTGCATACATATCTGTCAGAGTCCTTGCTTTTGAGTATTCCAGGTTTTCACCCTTGTGACAGTTGAATACTGTTCACCATTACTGAAAAGTGTCCTCGGGGAAACCAAAACATAGCAAATGTTTAAACATAGGGAAAGTAATACATAGAAAACGCATGCTTTCTAAACTTAAGACAGTTTGGGTGTCCAGAACCAGTTATCAAAACTATTAGGAAATCCTCTATTTTTCAACTAAAATTTGCTAAAGATAGTTGAAATTGTCTCGTCTAATTTCATTGATGTAAACTCTACTTATTTTTAAAAACAATAAAAATTTAAATCTCCTTTGCTTTAATTAAATTCAACCATAAATATGCAAAATGTAGAAGACTAATTATCTTTTTTGATGTATATTGCGTTTAGCACTTCAAATATTACATGAAAACTGTCTTATATTAGTATATATTATTAAAACTTATAAAATATATTTGATTGAAAGAAAGTTTGTTTATGAGAATGCACTAAATGCTAGCATGTATTTTCTCAAACAAAGAGTTTCTTTTTATGTGAAAAAAATTATAGTTCCTTTATGAGCAATTTTAAAGTTATTATAGTTTTCAAAATGTTTGGAAGAAAGTTATTATGTATTTTATTTTAGAGCAAAATTTTATCACGTTTTATGCTTTTTACTAGTACTAATGACTTATTCAGATCTTGAAATATATGTCTATATATATATATATATATATATATATATATATATATATATATATATGTATGTATGTATATGTATATATATATGTATATATATATATATATATATATATATATATATATATGTATATACATATACATACATACATACATACATACATACATACATATATATATATATATATATATATATATATATATATATATATATATATATATATATATATATATATATATATATATATATATATATATATATATATATATATATATATATATATATATATATATATATATATATATATATATATATATATATATATATATATATATATATATATTTCAAGATCTGAATAAGTCATTAGTACTAGTAAAAAGCATAAAACGTGATAAAATTTTTCTCTAAAATTTTATCACGTAAAATTTTATGTATGTATGTATGTATCTAAAATTTTATGTATGTATGTATATATATATATATATATTAAGCTAACCTAAAGTTATTTCTTCACACAAAAATACCAAATATAGATCAAATATTTACATGGGTTATAAAAATTCTATATTATTGAGAAATATATATTTCATCAAGGACATATATTTTGTATGCATGTTGATATTGTTATTGAAAAAAATAAAAGAGAAAACTAACTTAAGGTTTTCCTATGAAGTGAAGTATAATATTGCAGAAAGACAGATAGTATGAAAAACTCTGTTTACCTTATCTTGTTCAAGAATCTGGGTCAAGTATAAATCCAAAGAAGACATTTAATGGCTCGCTGGGGGAATTAAAGATAACTAGAGGACATTTCACAGTGGCCTGTGTACATAATATGGAATATGGAATCTTCACAGTTGACTATATATCTCAAGGATTATCTATTATTATACTCATATTCCTTTAACGTTCAGTCTGAAAGTTACTATGTATAAATTGCAAGATTAGTTCTTTCAGAAAAATGTAAACAAAGTAATTACAAGCTTGGAATTGCTTATAATGCTTAGTTTTTGGTATATAATAAAAATATTTCATTTTGTTTTAAATTGTTTTTTTTTTGTATTCACGTTTTTATAAATATATTTAATGTATATTCTTTTGAACTTTAAATTTAAAAGTGAAAGTTAACAAGAAATATATAAGTATTATTACGTGTATATGTATAATATGTTTTTAAGAATAATACAATATTAAAGCTTTAAATAAAAATAATAAAACCTTTGCACTTTCAGTTTATTTTAAATATACTTGTAAAAATAATTGAAAAAAAATTTTAAATTTGTAGTTTTCGTTATCTTTATTTTTGTCTCCTTTGTATTTATATCTGAAATTTTTTTAACTGATAACCACAGTATCAGTGATTTTAAAGTTTACAGGTAGTGAAAAGAATTGAAAAACATTTGATTATTTACACTTATACTTGTAAAGAATATTGACACGTAAAAATTGAGTTAGAAATCTTACATACTGAGCAATTTGATGAGTGTGTTACGCGAATTTTTAACATTGCCGTATAAATGATAATGTGACCTTATACAGCTCACCTTTCAATGTAAAACAATCAATACTTAAGAGAAAGTCAGTGCTGTAATTCATATATTTTGTATAATTACTTTTTTGTGTTGGTTATTCGAGATTTTTTAAGTAATATGTTAAAAGTTTTTTTAATAAAAAGCTAAGCAAACAGCTTTTATTATAGAAACATGTAATAATATTTTGCCACATATTGCATGGCTACAACAACGATTTTAACACAATATAATATCCTTTGAAGCTCTGAAAAGATATCAAAGTTTGCTGCATTATACATGACTAGGAATTTTAAGAAAACAACGTTAACTGTAATGTTTGCTGAAACTAAGTTTGATGTCTAAGTATAGTTTTTCAAAACATTTTCGAAGTTTGTATGGAATACATTATTAACCACTCAAAATATCAGGTTAGAACAATATGTTTATATTTTTTTCAAGGTGATAAACAGTTGAATCACATTAATATGATTACTATGTACTTTTGATGTCCAATCAAATATTATATAGATAAAAAATAAACAATTACGGATAGTAGGTGACAGTACAGTGCAACTGAGGATACATAAAGGGTGTGTGAGAATTTCGGAAAACATTCCAATTGTTGGCGTAATACAGAGACTGAGCTATTTGTCTGACATCCAAAAGGCTAATCAGCTTTTGAGCCAAGGGTGGAAGCATTTCTGAATCGTCTAAGTTTATGAACTATTCTCTCATCATCGTGTTAAAAATATATTGTGCCTGCCAAAATAATATTGTTTAAAATTAGCGATGTCACAAACCATTAAAAGGATATAACGTTAGCTGCAATGTTAGCTGAAACAATGTTAGATGTCTAAGAATAGTTTTTCATTTGCTTGTAATCGAAAACTTTACATTAGCGGGAACAAAGAAGCACTCAAAAGCGGGTAGTGCTCTAACTTTTGTGGTTAGACAGTTCATGGATTCAAAAGTGCTGGGTGTCTTTAGTATTTTGGAGCTTATTTTAAATTCATGCCTAATTAGATGTGTAAAACTCATGCGCAAGAAATGACAAAGCAAAATAATTTTATGGGACATCAGAAAGTATTAGACATCGTGCTCGACTGAATATCAACTCTTCGTACTGACAGGAAGAGCTATAGACTCAACTATGAATTAATAGTTTCTTGTTGCAGACAGTCAGTAAAGTACTTTTTGTTTAGAATTTAAAATCATTGATTTATTTACCCTGTCACTATGAGCATGTCACTGTTATTGCCATAGCTTAATGTTTTCGAATGTCACTTGTCATGGGCTTTTCAAATGGATGCATAAACATTTCAGGTGGATTTATTATTTTGGATATAACAAGTTTAAAATATTTCTTTAGAGTTTTTAAAAATTTTATGTTTGCAAATTTTTTTATTAATATATTATTATGTAATTGTGTTTGACAGAAATTAATGAAATTGCATAAACATAAAGAAAAAAATAGAAGAAATATGTCTAAAATATTGTACGATGACAAACTAAAATTAGGAAAAAGAATACACTATAAATATTTGTACATTTTAATTTATTTCTGTTATCATAAACGAGAAAAAAATTATTTTGCTCATGAGAAGTTTTTCTATTTTATATTGTTATATAATATAGCAGAGTTATTACGGACATTTTGTTGTTTAATTTATCATAGTATATGTTCGATTTTTCAAACTTTAAGTTAAATGAAGAAAGCAAAAATTTTGTTACTATGTATTATTGCATGCAAAGATTTTACAGATATATATGTGTAAAAAATTAGGATATACATAAGAATATAATTATTAAATAATACCATTATTGTGCAGCAAAATCATTTAAATATAGTTATATAAACTCCCGAAAAAATTGAAGTTAGTAATTTGTAGATTATAATTTGCAAATATGATATAGTGGCTGACCATGTCATTCTCATTCCTGAGTTTGATATTAAGAGTTTGCCAATTACTATACAGATATATTAAAAATTGTCTTAAAATATTTCTACAATTATTGGTAAAATAATAATGGAAATCGAAAATCTGTGCCATATAATCATTTATGCTTTTTTTCGATTTGAAATATTTTATTAAATTTTAATGTAAGGAAATTAAGGAAAATAAATAAAGGTATAGTTTCAATATTATTAAGTCTGATAATTTAGCTATGTGAAGTCTTAATATACTGAAAGCAGATTGTCAAATTATGATGAATTGATTATTCAAAATATTGAATGATTAATTCATTTTTCATTATTAGGTGAATAAAACTCAATTTAATCTATATTTATTTTTGTATTTCTGAGTTAGAGAACTTGTCCTACACTATATTAATGAATGTTTTCATACATGCAAAATTTATAGGCATACAATCTTCGTACACTTACAACATGTTTGAGTTTTAAATGTACGACTGATCTTCTGAAATTTAAAGAAATTAAATCCCAATTACTAGCAAAGTATTAACTTCAATGTTATACATCATAATATATCATTATTTTTAAAATACTAAAGTATTAATATATAATATAATGAATAATATTTTATTTATTGTATTATTCAAATTGAATGTAAACTTTACGATGAAATATTAAGTTCTCATATTTTTACTATACAATCTGTACAATAATTTATACATTTTTTGGGATTGGCTGTTAAATTGTTTCATTTCGAAATTGAAAAAAAACATCGTTTAAAATATCTAAGGAAAAATTTATACTAGCAATTTTATTTCAATAATTTTATAAATCAGTGTATGTAATATGTGAATTGTATTAAATATGATGATTTTTGTTTGAGAAGTCATATTAATTTCATCTAATTAAGAATTCTAATAATAGGTCTTCAGAATCTCAAAAAGTTCACATAACTATTCATATGTTTATAATTATCCTTATAATTTTAAAAATTAACTGCTTGTTGTATTTAGTAGAGAATTTTCTCTAAACGTGGTATAGTGAGTAGGAATTCTTCTTCTTATCGTTAATTTCAATTTAGACAGTGTGGTTCTTAGAATGGGGATATTAGGAATAAATTCTTATACGATATTTAAATATTGTGTTACTTACTGAATTAATGTGCAAATCAAAAACATATATGAATGATTTTGGACACATTTTATTCATTTAATAACCTATAATGTTAAAAATCCTGTTTTTATTTAATTTTATAATTTTTATTTTTAAACTTTAATTATTAAAGTTTTGCTTTTATCTTATAATGTTAAAATAATAATTATTTAAAATAACAGTTTAAGATTTTGATGTAATAGTAAAACGATATTGTATACAGAATATCATTTTAAAATCATTTAATTACGGTTGTCTATTCATAATTTACATTTGATTTTTAGTTTTTTATTTGACACCTTTTTTTCTTTCATATTTTAATTTTAATGATTTTATGTGGAGCATAATTAATATATAAATATATTAATAATCAAATATATAAAATAGGAAAGTTATGTTCCAAATATTAGCAATTGGAAAATCATGTTGAGAATTTGTGTGTAAAATTAGTTTTTTGTCATGTATTTAAAAAAATTGAAACCTGGTTAAGCAACAGACGAGGGTAATAAACTTAAACTGGTCTTGAAGTAAATTTTGTTTCATAAAAATTCATCAACAGTAGTATATATTTGACTAGTCAAAAATGTTTTTATCAATTAATCATAAAATTAAGTTATTTGTAGCAAAATGTTAAAAAATCGTTAATACAAAAATTATTAATTGAAAGCAAGATCAAGAAGAAAAATGCATTATTTTTATTCAGTTTTAAACTTAGACGAATTTGATAATGTCTGTCACTATAATCACGATTTATCGAAAGACTGTTATATAGATTTAAAATTCTTTTTAAGGGTCATGTTTTTAGGAGTGACATCTAGAAATGGAAAACAATTTTGTATTGATTTCAGTAAATTAAAATTATAAATTTACTTAAAATTTTTTATTAGTAGTATATTAACTATTAGTTTATATATATATATACCTCCTCGCAAGTTGATAATACATGTTTCAATAAAATGAGACATATTACTTTCCTGACAAAAACGTCACATCATTCACCTGAAAAAATAAAATATTTTACAAATTTATAAAATCATTTTGATTCAAATACCTATATGAAAATGTTTACTATTATTGTTTAAAGGAATTTATAAAAAAATTAGGTGTTATATTCTAAGTTAACAGAGATATTTTAAATACTAGAATTCATGAAGTAATGTAGGCTTAAATTATTTCATGCATTCAGTAAAATGTATGTCACTTAGATATATACAGTATTTTCAAAAAACATGAAGTACCTCAAATTTTCAGTTGTGTATTACTAATTAAAATAAGCTATATTCCCCATCCTATTGACAATAGACAGTTAAATATTCTGTCTGATTCCTTTTTAACAGAATATATTTGTTCTACTTTGTAGGTTGAAGAACTTAATACCACTTTTTATCTCTCTTTATTGAAATATGTACTTTACTTTAGATGTCTATTTTACTATGGCTCGCAACTAGTCATAATTAAAATTATTTACTTCAGAAAAATGATTCCTTTGTTTTAAAAATTATTCTCTTTATCAATAATTCATTCAATAATTATGATTTCACTGCATTTATTTTATTTGTTAATAGACAACATGTGGTACAGACAAATAATTTTCTCCTTCTCAAAAGGCATAAAAGGAGTTCGTTAACACCGGAACAAAGAAGATAAATTAATCTCCTTCTCAATCTACACAAAAAGAAATATGTGTGAAAATTATACAATAATTTTCATTTTATATCCTAATTTTCCCTATTATATTATAATTTCCATGAAATTTATGTAGATAATAATTTTTATTTTTATTTACTTATTTCAAAGCAGGCAATAATTTTCAATTTCATTATTTTAAATGTGTAGATTAGTTAACAGGTTCCGAACTAAGTTAAATAAAATACTATTATTTTTATGTACTTTTATAGGTTTATAAACATAATTAAATAAAATATATCTAAAAGAAACTAACGATTTAAAAGAGAGAGAAAGGCAGAAAAAAGGAAGCAATCAAAGTTTCAGTTATAAAATTTTTAATTAATAAGATTTTATTATAAAAGGATAAATTTTTGTTTCACTATTAAAATTTTTCTAATGAATTTTTTTGTAAACTCATTTGTTTTCATTTGCAACCAGGAAGTTAAATTTTGCTCATTTAAAATTAATCTTTTCTATTAATAATGCAACTAGAAAATAAAGCTTTGTTTTCTTTAATAGATAGTTAATGTTAAACAAAAACCTACTAATCTATAGTACAATAAAATATTAAGAGTTCCTGTTTTAATAACTGTCAAGAAAATGTAGACTCAATTTTGAAGTAATAACATTTGAGCAATTATTTAGCGGTGAAAAAAAGTGAAAAAATTTTTTATTATAAAGGAATTTTAAATTCTTCATCAACATTTTATTTAAAATAAATCACCTATTAGTTTTACATTTAAATTCTTGGAACTATCTTTCGGTGAGTTTGAAGGTTGTTTTTTTTAATTTTGAGTTTATCGAGCTTTTCCAAATTGGTCTATTTTATTTTCCATAAACTACTTCGATAAAACTTTACTAGTTTCAGTTTTGTCCCTTGTAGATTTTAGTTAAACATTGTGCGTGAATTCAGAAATATAATGTTATGCATTGTTGAATGTGTTTATGCTTGTATCTGGTGAAAAATATAATAGAAGTAAATTCTTTGTAGCTTGTTCATCATAATTTTGGAACTTCCCTTTACATCAAATGTATAAATAATTCCATTATTTTCTAACAAAAGATTAATAATACTTTCAAATTATTGATCTTTTGTCACAGTGTTTGTTTTAAATAATAATAATGAGTGATTTTTTTAATTTGAAAAAACACGTGCTTAATATGATATTTGATTAAGCGGCGTAAGCGAAAACATTAATTAAAAAAGTCATAAAAATGAATAATGAATAGGAGTATAAAATATCAAGAACATAAAAATATTAATTCCTCTCCTATTTTAACAAGAAAATTAAAATTTCAAAGTGAATTAAATGTTTCAAAAGAAAGCTCACTTCTTGGGAAAATTTATATGAAATTAAAGAACTATATTATACTTATTGGCATCACTCTAAATATCTCTCAGTTTCATGAAAGGCTATGGTTTCATTTTTTTATTTAACATAATATGCGTATCAAGGAGAGTGATAATTTTCAGTAGTATTTAAACTTTAACTATATAGCTTATAAGAACTTTATTATTTAAAATCAAATTACAAAGTCAAACACAATCTGTAACTGTTATGTTACACTTGTAATAACATATTAATCATAACAGTTACAGATCAATGAAACTGCAAAATATTCTTATAAAAGAATAATCATATTATCTTCAGTGTAAAATTTTGAATAATGTGTGACACTCTTTTTAGAGTAAAATAAACAAAATTTGTCAATTATTTATCAATTATGAAACAAAGGAATCAATTCTAAAAGCAATTGGAGTGATTTTAGTTGTAATTCTTTCTTTCATTACGAAATATTTATCATGAAAGATAAATGTTCTGGCTTTGTGATGATCTTACAACATTTGTTCTTAATTTATTTAATAACGTCTTACTTCATTGAATTAGAGATATACACAATTAAATAAAAAATTCTGTAACAAATGACAGTTAAAATTAAAATAATCTTTACAAGTTTATAAGCATAGAAATATTTCCATCATCTTATTTTTTGTTTTTATGAGAAGTTTTTAATTTTCGCAGGAAACTTTAGATGCGTGGAACAATGGATGCAGAAATTTTATTAATTATATTGCAATAGGTTACATTTGTTTTAATTTATTTTTACATGAGGTAAAACAAGGAAAAGTATACCTAAAATATGTAAAAATGTTACATAGTTTTCATAATTATCTCTGAATTAATTAAAAAATTCTAATCTATCAAACAAATGGTCTAATTTTATTACTTATTCTTATTTTTTTATTTTGCCATAATTATTTGAGTTATATTTGCTCATTCATAAAAGACAAGAGAATTTGCTTAAATAAGCTAAATATTTATAAATTTCCAGTAAAATATTTTTTTATGTAAATGGTTCATATTACAAATACTCTTCGAGGAAATAAAATAAACAAAAGTATAGTTTTTCTAATATATTTATGAATTTAATAATAGTTAAATTTATGAAGTTATCATATAAACTATATAAATTCATGAGACAAATTAAAATGATAAGGATAATTAAGAGTATTTTAGATTCAATGAATGAAACGTTTCCTTTTATTCAACATTTTTTATATTTCGTTCTTTTCTATTAATTTAAATCTATAAAACTATAATAGTTTATATAAAACTATAATAACAATACTAGTTACTTTAACTGGTGATTATTAAAAAAGAAATTATTTTTTATTTCTCTAAATCAAGAATATGAAATAAAAATCTGTTAAAATTAAATTTATAAAATCTAATTCTCAAAACATTGTCTAACAAAATTTCAAAAGCTATTAATTATATGTCTTTCATTAGTGTAAAGGCTCTAACACTACCAACGAATGAATTAGCGGTAATAAGTGCTTGTTAAACAAGTGTTCAGTAAGTAATTGTTTTTTAGATTTAAAAGCTTTTGGAATTATATGCATTATTGATTTTTCGATCGACTGCTTAAATTCTTTCAAGGAGTACTCATGGAAATTTCTAATTACTAACAGTCATAATATGAATTTAAATTTGAGTAGAATATGGGACCTAAGTTTGTGAGTAGAATAAAAATAGCGCTTACATTCTGTCTCTTGAAATATTTAAATAGTTATATTTAAATTATAAAATAAAATTCAGGATTTAATTTATTAAATTATTATTATGTAAGATATGTTTAAAGAATAATTTTCAGTGAACTTTGTTTTTATACATTTAGTAACGTTAATAATGTTTTATTAAAAATTAATCAATGAAAATTACTTTAAAAAAAGTGTTTTTAAATGGCAATCAGTAAATGAAGTAATGTAAAATTTAAATGCATTAAAATTTAATTAAATAGAAGAATTTTGGCTCCAAATATATTTTTTGTAAATACACCATTAAATGTAGCTTCCTAAATCAGAAAAATTAAATACATTTACAAATTCCATCAAAGTTTTTATCAAATTATGTATTTTTAATATGAAACTTATATATTTATCAACTTTTTATTATAATTCCAATAATTCTAATATTGATGAATATATTTCTTAAGTAATCATACCATAATATAAAATATTCTTACAGCTAATAATTTGTATCCTTGATTTTAATATTATTTATTTACATTAATTTCTTAAAAAATAATCAAAGAGTAAAATATAAAGATATATAGATATTCATCGTTATTGACTAATAATCATTTATGGATTTTTCAAAATTAGAAGTTATTTTTTACAATGAAATGGAATAAAAATTTAAATCTATTATTTTAATTTAACTGAAATACATTTAAAAAAACAAATAATCCTAAAAATACAATCACTGTTTTTATGATGGTTTGAATGCATGTTGTCAGTAGAAATATTTAATATAAAAGAATTTATGCAAAAAATGAAAGTGTCATATGCAAAAAAGTTATTTAATATTTCAAAAATTGACAGTTCCATGAATACATTTTACTTTGTTTCTCCGTTAAATATAAATTAGATTGAATATTTTTGGCAAGATTAATTTAAATTAAACTGTTATTCTTTTTAAAGTATTTCAATTTATTTAATATGCTTTTCATAAGTTTTAGTTTTTTCAATGATTTTCAAAGAAAAAGCGAAATTGCGAAAAGCAAATGGAAAACTATTTCAGAGTATTATATTTCATTCCTTTGTATTACAGTATTTTCTCAGTATAAAAGCTCAAAATTTATAGCAATATATATAATGTATGTATGTATATATAATATTAATAATATTATCTCTTTACATTTTTTATAAAAAATAATTTCCATACTTATATAACTTAATAACATTGCAAACTTTTGTAAAGAAAAACTTATATAAAATAATAAAAAATAAACATATTTGTATTTTTTATTAATCTAAAATAATTTCAACAATAGTCTTCAAAGATCTTGAAGCAGAATAAAAAAAATCAAATGTGATGTCCAATCAATTATTATTTAAATAATAAATAAACAGATGCAGATGGTGGGTGGCAATACAGTGTAATTGAGTATTCATATAGTAGTGTGTAAGAGTTTCGGAAAACATTTCAATCGTTGGCGTAATGCAGAAACTGAACCATTTTTCTGACTTCCTAAAGACTAATTAGTTTCTGCGCAAAGGTTAGAAGCATTTCCGAATCGGCAAACTGTGTGAACTATTCGCTTATCGTCGTGTAAAAGTGTATTGTACCTGGCAAAATCTCACTGTTTAAAGTCAGCGATATGATAAACATGGTGTACCATGAGCCATAGATGACAGAGGTGGAGATTTGTTCCGCCAAATAGACGTGCAACCGTTTAGCAACTGACTACCCGAATGAACCAAGGGTCTACCAATAATGTCTGTTCAGCTAACGTTGCTGTGTCTGGATCTCCGAAAAATACATCTGGTTCATGCACGAATAATGACTGCTGATTATCTGTGACGAAAGCTAAAATTTACACTCGAGTTCCGCAATTGGACATCGTTTGAGTGGTGACAGGAAGCAGTTTCTCATGAAACACATTTTATACTTGATCGGACTCTGATGGACGTTGGATGTTTTAGCAAACACCCTACAACCATAGCCGAAACAGTCCAGGCTGGAGGTAAAAGTATTATGGTCTGGTGAATGTTTTCCTGGCATTCTCTGGTTTCACTTATCATTGTAGAAGGCATGATAGAAGAATACAAATACGCATCTGTATTGTTGGATGCACCTGTCTTTGGGGATTAAAAACAATGCACCTCTATGTGTGCATTGTTTTTTATCAGGGTAATGGCTACTAATAGCAGAACCATGTGAAGTTATCATACAGCAAACAATGTATGTGCATATTTCGAAGAACCCTAGAATGAGTTTACCATTCTTCCTCGGCCAGCAAACTCACCATGCTGAAGCCGAATTGAGATTCTGTGGAGTCATCTCAATCAAGTTGTTCGTGGCATGGATGCTAACCAGCGTAATCAATCGCAGCTGACCAATGCCTTGGAGTCGGTATGGCTAAACATCTCAATGAACACCTTCAGGAAACTAATTTACTCTCTTCCTGCTTATTTCACAGCAGCCCGTTTTACGAAATGTGTTTATTTGGCTCTCAACAGGTGGTCACATTAATGTTCTGGACTTTGTATGTCATAAATAGAAATAATAAATTTTGAAATCAAAAATTTCTATGAGCATTTTTCTGGCATGAAAATTTTAAATGAATATGGTTTTATAATAGAAAATGCAACACTGCCTTTAAAAACCATATTAAAGATAACCTTTTTGAAACCATTTCTGACTTAATTACAGGGGAGTAAAATATTAATGATTTGTGTAATAATGTACTGATTTAACATTTGTCTTAAGAATTGTTTCCAGAGATTATATTATGGTGCATAAAAAGTTTAATCCAATTTGAAATAAGAAATTTTTTGAAGACTGATTTTACCTTATAAGACAAAAGAAAAGGGAAAAAGATAAAATAATTATAGCATATTAATCGTATGAACGTATTTGTGATTGTCCCACTTTTTTCAGCAGATTTACTTTTATTTTATTTTATAGTGCGATGGAAAAACAGGAAAGGTATTTCTGGATTAATCCCTGTTTGCCACATTGCAAATAGATTTATATGAAAGGCGGGTAATTTTTTTAGTGTCTATCTATGGTAGCTTGTGGAAAAAACTTAATCTGAAAAAGAATGCGAAAAAACAATAATATTACTGAGAGTAAATAATAAAACTTACAATGTCATATTTTTCATAGAAGGCATAATTGAAAATATTTCTATGTTAGTGTTTCTTTTTAGCAAATCAGGATATTTTACTATTGCTGGTAAATATTGTCGGTACACAAAGTTTCCCTCTTATTGTCTAATTTTTGGAAGATAATTTAAGTTTTTTTTTTATAATTGTTAAAATTTGGAATATTTTTATTGGAAATTCCTAATTGAAAAAGACACTAATAATATAGATATTACTTTAGTGTAATAAAATGTTTCGCTTAACCTACAAAGCGATTTTTGAGATAAAATCAAATAATATATTCCTGAAATTTTGCGACGCTTAACGAAGGGAGCTGTCTACAAATTTTAAAATAAAAGTTTAAATTAATAATTTTATTGCCTTAATACTTTCATATATGTTTTTAACATTTAATTAGAGTTAAACTTTATTGGATGTTAGCTTAATGGAAATAAATGTAAATTGTTTGGATGTAGATAAGTTGTTGCATGTAAATCTTTTGTACCCTTGATTGTCACAAGCTCTTCGAAAACATTTATGATATTTCTGAATGATGGTTTTTATTTTATTATAAATTTTGATTCACTATTTTACATTAATGGTATTAAATTCATTTTTAATAAATAAAATTTGAAATTACAGTTTAAATATTTGCAGGGTATTTTTCCATAAAAATAAAAGACCAGCTTATAAATGCAAATAATTTTTAATAATTTCTTTTATCAAAAGTTTCATTTGTTGCTCATTAATATATTTAAAACTTATAGAAAACGCAATATTATATTTAGTTTTTATTTAACATAATAAATGAACTTTTATTTAGCTAAGGAGACTTTATTTAATTAGTATTTTAGGAAGATAACAAAATAATAGTAGAAAAATTTAGAATTTCGATCAGTTTTCAATTTAAAAAAAAAAAAAAAAAAAAAAAAACAATATTTACATTTTTGGCAAGTTATATTAATTTCCAAACTAATAATACATGAGAAATTTTATCATTTTGACAACTCAAAATTTAATTTTTGCTAAAAATTAAAACAGATTTCTTACATTATAATTAAAATTTATCATATTTAAAATTTTAACAAAAAATTGAATAATGTAACCAAATTAATAATAAAAAGTACCTGTAAAAAACCTGTACTATTGTATACTCCATACGATGGTTTAAAATCATATTGTCAAAATCATTCTGTCTGTAATGTTATAATAAAAATGTAAATATTAATTGTTTTTTCAACAGAATAGAAGAGTTACATGAGTTAGAGATATTAATTTTCTTTAAATAAAAAGTATTTTCCTAAAAAGTTAATTCTTCTTTTAGTTTTAAAATTGCTTGGCAATGCATTTTTAATCTTTTAATTTTCAACCAGTATAAGTTCAACATTCTTTAAATTTAATTTTTAATAGTTATTAAAAACATTCATTGCATAACAAATTCAGAAGTTTAATGCGAAAACTGATTCGAGTAATTGAAACGGAAGTAATGAGTACATATATTGGAGTACCTATATTGCATAATATATTTCTAAGTTTAAAATTAATGTGATATATAGTGTCTTTTATAAAATGGCTATTTTCGTGAATTAAAGTTATGCCATCGTAAAACTACTTTTTCTGCAAGAATTACTTTTTTCTGTCAAAGTCTCACTAATTCTTAAATGTGAAATTAATGTACATATCCAAAATGAACGAAAAAATTTAATCAGAATGTAATTCTTATTATTGTATGATTATTCTTAATGTGTATAATGTATTTAAAAATAATCAAATTACATACAAAAGTTGATTTCTTGTTTGTTAATTTCATGGTAAGTACATTTAAAGAGCTTTAATGTAATACATCACAATTTATTACACATTATTTAAATACTATTGATTACCTCAGATTTTGAATGTAACATATTAAAAATAATTTAGAATACTAAATTTAGGGATGAATTTTTTTTATAATTTTCCTGAAATTAAATAGAAGCTATAAAATTATAAATTTGTAACCTTATATTAAGTAACATATTATTTATAATCAATTAATTCTCAAATTTTACCCTGCAGCCAATTTTTATTTTTATCAAACAATTTCTCACGTTTTCACATTATTTTGCATTAACTTAATGCATTTGCCAAGTTCCTGTCCTTAATATTTCAAATATAGTATTGCAGATCATTTTATGTCTTTTATTCTCATAAAGTCTTCTCCGAATCAGAATGTCTTCACATAATGCTATAAGAGAAAAATAAATAAATAAAATAGTTAACAACAGAAATACATAAATGAAAACAAATAAAAATACCACTTAGTTTATTATTTATAAGCTGATTTTTCAGAAAGTAATGATAGAAAATAAAGATCTACATACAAAATTATAAAATGTTTTTAAATCCATCAAAAAATCTCAATTTTCTTTATTATTCATGAAAAATATATAAATATATTGCATAAGTTAAAAAAATTCAGATATATTTTTAAATTCTATTATTTTATTAATTCAGAATAAAATATTTTAAAACGTGTACATAAAAACTTCTTATGACATGAATTAAGAAAATTTCAGACATATTTTTAGATTCAATTCACGATTCAGAATAAAATATTTTGAAACATGTACATAAGAACACCTTGTTGTTATATAAGTCAAGAAAAATTCAGATGCACATTTTTATATTCTATTTATGATTCAGAATAAAATATTTTAAAACATACACATAAAAACACCGTATTGTTGCATGAATTAAGAAAAATTCAGATATATATTTATATTCGATTCACGATTAAGAATAAAATATATTAAGATATGAACATAAAAACACCTTTTTGTTATATTAGTTAAGAAAAATTCAGATCCCCATGTTTAGATTTTATTTATGATTCAGAATAAAATATTTTAAAACATACACATAAAAACACCTTATTGTTGCATGAATTAAGAAAAATTCAGATATATTTTTAGATTCATTCACGATTAACAATAAAATATTTTAAAACATGTACATAAAAACACCTTTTTGTTATATTAGTTAAGAAAAATTCAGATGCGCACACACGCGCATTTTTAGATTCTATTTATGATTCAGAATAAAATATTTAAAAACATGTACATAGAAACACCTTGTTCTCATATAAATTAAGAAAAATTCAGTTGCATTTGTAGATTTTGTTTACGATTCAGAATAAAATATTTTAAAACATATTCATAAAAGCACCTTATTTTGGATTTTATCTTTATTAAGTAAAATACTATTTTCCTATAGGTTAAATAAAATTTTGAAAAAGTAAAATTTTTAGTGGTTTTTTTTCCAACTTGCCTTAGTTTGAAAGAGAGTCTCTTATTTAGCATTATTTTTTCTACCTTTATAAAATTTTGAAAAAGGGAATATTTTCGCTCATTGAATCGAAGGAGGTAGAACTTATTTAAAAATGATCTTGATAGAAAAATTTGCACATTGTCGTACATTAAATTTAACAATACTTGTGTATTTTATTAAGTGAAATATAACCAAGAAAACGTGCGATTTTTGGGAGCTTTTCAGTTATTTTTTCAATAGACATTTTTTCAAAAGAATGATCATTCAGATGGAAATATCAAATATTTTTTCCAACTATATTTATTTTAAATTTGCTTTCAAATCACAAGTCATCTTGCATTTCTCGAATTTAAATATTCTAATATATAAATAAATGCTTTACATGTTTGTTCTGGTTGGAATATAAAACTATTTGTTGTTCTGAAATATGCTTTTATACATTCTTTTATGAAATTTATATATTAACTGCTTTAAAGCTTAGAACTTAAAAAGCCATATCTAAATCAACTTTGGTTTTCTATAATTTCATTAGAAATGAACTTTTTTGCTCCAAATATTGATGCACTTTTACTCTTCAGTGATTTTTTATCATAGAGGTAAATTATATGAATTTTTTATCATATTTTCAGGATAAAATATTTACATCAATTTAAATTTCATATAGCAATTTTTTAAATATTATTTATCTAAAGTACTTAATGCAGAAATTTGCTGATAAAAATTTTCAGAAATGTGTTTAAAAGAGTTATGAAATTCATTAAAATGCTGCTATAAATCAAAAAATTTTAATTCATGGAGAGTATTTCAACATTAATTAATAGGTTTCATATCCATAATTCTTGATTTTAAATTAAGTTTAAGTGTAAACACAAATTCATAATTTTTAAATTTAAGATAATTATGAAATTTCCCTGATACTTAAGGATTTAAGTATTCTAAAATCCTTTTTCTCCTTTAATTTCAATCTTAAACAATTTGCAAAAAGTTAAACGATAAAATGTGAATATATTTTTTGTTTTACAATTAATTTATACTTCTAAGATTCGCAGTGAAATAAACAAAATCCAAAATTGTAATCTTTATTTATTAATTAGTGAATTACATTAAACATGTAAAAGAAACACGAGTGAATCTAATAAAATAAATTATTTTAATGCAAAAAAAAAAATAAGTTGAATTGGCATTTAATGCATTGGAAAGCATTTAATCTTAAATATAAAATAGGAAATTAATCTCATAAGTCTGATCTTTTATAAAGCGATTATATTTTTTCTAATGTTAAAGAAGTAAAAAGAAGGTATTTATTATTGAAGGTATAAATATTAGTGTAAAAGGTAAAAGGTTTAAGAGAAAGGATTTATATGTATTATGAAAAGATAATATATATATATATATATATATATATATATATATATATATATATATATATATATATATATATATATATATATATATATATAAGTAAATATAACTGATGTGAATTCTTCGATGTTTTGTTTTCTTATTACTTTAAAGACTAAAAGCGAGAATATTCCAAGATAATAACTATATACAATGAATCAAAATTATAAAAGGTATTTTATAATAAATCTATTATTAAACGACGGTTCTATTTACGAATTTGTTCCTAAATAAAATATTAATGTATTGCAATTTCGAAACAAACAGCTTTAAAAGCTGTTTGTTTCGAAAAAGGGCTTATCATAAAAATTATAACCATGAGCTATGCCAATGAATAGTAACTTTTTTTAAAATTTTCATTTCGGTTTATATTTTGTATATTCTAAACTATGGGAACATACGAGGATCATCCAGAAAGTAAATTTCTCATGGATCCAAAAGAAAGCTCTACAAAATGACCGAAACGCAAATGTACTTGTAGGGTAGATTGTGGCTGTGACTATCATATGCTTGAATCCTAATTTTCAGCTAGTTTTTGTTAAAATTATTATAATGAGCAGAGATGTCGGTTCTTATTTCTTCTCACGCTGATAACAAAGTGCCAATATTAACGTTGAGAATTACTGGGCAACTTTAAGGAACTTGAAAGAAGTCATTCAAAACAAAAAATCGTGATAAATTCAGAATCGATGTTTTGTTACTCCACTACAATCTTTACTTTCATAAGTTAAATTCCACAAAAAAAAATTGCTGGAAAAATTTAACTAGGAAGTTTTTGATCATCCACCCTATAGTTCCGAGCTTACTCCTAGCAACTTCTATCTTTTCTTGCACTGAGGAAATTATTATCACTTCCCAATACTCGAAGGATATTTGATATGAATTTTTAACATTATTTTAAATTGTTGTTTGCATCAAAAATTTGCTGTAATTCCCTATTCAATATAAATATTTGACAACATAATTAAATTGGAATTTTAAAGGCTAATTTTTTTAACTTATATTTTTTATCTTAGGTGAAAGATTATGATTAATAACAACAAATATATAGATTTATAGATGTAAGTTTTACTTTGTGTGTGTGTTGCCAAAGATAACTTTAATACTGATTACGATTTGTTTATAATGGATTCCACTAGAGAATTCTATGGGGATTTAAATTATATATGCAATAAATTATATTTTGTTGATATGTTTTTCTATTCATCGTCTCTACAAATCAGTATAACAGTGAATCGATTCTCTGTGAAATTTAATTATCATGTAATTCTTTATAATAATAATGCATGTTGATAAAGTTAGAATTTTGAGTGGTTGAGTACTTTATTGACATAATTTGAAATTAGGTTTAACACTCGTAATTATATGAAAAGTTGACTCCATTCCCTGCATGCAGACTTATATGATACTGAAATACAAATACTTAACCCGTGGTGTGGCAAGTGATATTATTCTTCTGGTTCTTTTGTAGAGAAGAAACTAAAATATTGTTGTGTCTTTTGCAATAAGCCTTTCTGGATAATTTTGGTTCTTTTTCCTCCTGGCTTTTGTTTCTTTTTATGAGTCATGGGAAAATTACCTTTCGGATAATCCTCGTATAGTTTACATTAAGTAAAACAGTTGAATTTTAATAGTTAAAATTATGAATTATGCGGCAAAAAATTATTTATAGCATCAAAACATATCATCTTGTATATCTCTCATATTGAATGATATTCATCTAAACGCGGTATGCAATTTTTTTAATATTGCGCAAATGAAAAACTCCTTCTTAATATATCATTCTTCATTGAGATTGGAAGGTAGGGGCTTTGATTTTATCCACTCAAAGATGGTATGTCATTTATAGAATATATATCCTTCGTAAATTTTTAATTTTGTTACGTTAACAAGTTTTAAATATGTAGCATTAATTTTGAAACATTTCCGGAAAACACAATAAACTATTTTTATAGCATAACTCATTCCACTTTTATTTCCAAATCGATTTGCTAATGGTTTAGTATATAAAACTTTCAGTAATTTTTAAAATTCAATTAATATCTTTCAATTTTGTAAGTACATTTATTTGTTCTTTAAATATTATATCTCTCTTATAAGATCTGTTATTAGAAAAATAATTAAATTAAAACGGTATGGCTTAAAGTTTCTTATATAATGTGAGTTCTACTGCAAAAATATTTTTTCCTATTAAAAAGAAGATTTATTTTTAATGGTTAATTTTTAGGTGATTTATAAACTAATTTTGGATAAACTCAATACATTTTAAAAAAAAAAAATATTAAAATTTTATAAATACATAATACATAGAAGAAACTTTTCTTGATTTGTCTTATTTCAATAAATACTGTACTTAATTTAAAAGTAAGTAACTCGTAGTATTTCAGAAATAATGCTAGATTTCGAATGATAACAATTAAAGACGTCATTCAAATTCTAGGTTTGAAATCCTGTCACTTCAAGTAATATTTTGAACTGCCTTTAAAATGTCTTTTACTAGGCATCTTTTTATATGTATTATATTTTTGGTCGCAATATGATAATCTTCATCAAACCAGTGCCGAATCTTGCCTTTTATAGTATTACCTACTACACTGTTAATTATATCCGGAATAGTATCTTTAAAATTACCCCATTTTTTTATTTATGATATCAGTATCTTCAATAGTAACTATCTTTGTGTTTTATTGCAACTTGTACTAAGAAATCATGCCTGATTGACAGATTTTTAACTATTTGAATCAAACTCCTATGTGCTGTGACCATGATATGAGTCCATTATTCTGGCCTTAAACCTAACCATATAATGGTCAGAGTCTAGGTTAGCTCCACGATAAGAACTAATGTCTTGTATATCTGTCGTGTCTAGAATCAATCACAATATTATCAATTTAGCTCAACTTTTCTTCATCCGGAGATCATAAGCTCATCTTGGGAATTCTCTTGTACTAAAGTATTGCATTAGATACGATCATATTGGTGTAAGCACTAAAAGAAATAAATATTTGTCAAATCTCTTAGTTCTGTACTTATCTTATTTCTCACTTTTTGCGTTAAAGTCACTTAAAATAACCTAGACTACGATTTTTTGGCAAAGAGTGTAGAGCAAATGCAGATCATCATAAAAAATCATCTTCATCATTGTCTTCTGTATGTACAAGGTTGTAATTAAAAAGTTTCTCTCTCTGATAATTTTACATGATTTTGAGATGCATTTACTTAAGACTAAAATATTCACAAAAACACGTTTCCTCTTGTGTTAACTATACAAAAACTGTGTGGTTTTCTCTTTTCAGTAATCCATTGTTAATCATGCATTTATTCTAGAACCACTATAATAATTTTATAGTTATCCAACTGTTCAGTCAAAAATTACAACTCGATACTTCTATATAAGAAACGAATGTTCCGATTCTTATATAGTAAAAAGTTTGCCAAGTCTTCTCTCAAAGTTCGGTCCAGACTTAACTACTTAATATTTCGTAACACGGTTTTTTAAACTCTGTGGGATTATTAGCATTACGCTTAACACCCAACCTGAAGGATGAATCCTTAATATAATCCACAGAGCAAAATATCTACTAGGTACTAGACACTTAATTTTGTCGCTTTTTGTGACACTCATAAGTTGCTTGTTGTGACATTTACAACACCCAATCCTCAAAGGGGGCAAAAAAGTTCTATATGAAAATCTTATTAACGTACGTTGAACTTAATAGATAACATTTACCTGGAAAATTTAATTATTAAATTTAAATAATGTTTGCATCTTAAATGCATTTTAAAGCAACAGTAATGATAATTTGCTTCATTTATATTAAATTTTATATTGGAACAAGCTTTTGAAAATAAATTTATTAATTTTTCTTAAAGATTACTTATTTTAATTTTATGAATAACACTAATTTTAATTTTTACAAGTCAATAATATGTATTCACGTAGACGGCTTTAATTTGGCGATAATTCAAATTTGAAATGAATTTATGTTTTTTTTCCTAATTAAAATATTTTATTAAATTTAATCAATGTTATTATGCTACATATGGGCTTACGTAGTAATCCACGTATATTTACGAAAAAAATGTTTTTTAAATAATTACTCTCTAATAATAATAGAAAAGCATCAAGAGAAGTTAGAAATTTAATCTCATAAGTTATTAAATTAAATTTATAAATATGAATGTGATAATAAAATTTATATATTTTCTTGATATGTTAAAGAGGTATGAAATTTAGTCCTTTAAAATTTCTTGTAAGTTCATGCAAATATATTTAGGGAAGTATAGTCATCATTTTTTACTATACTTATACAATGAGATTAACGTATAGATATCCTCATTTTTAAGCATCAATTAGAAGCTTGAAAACTGATTAACTTGAATATGTTTTTTATCATAATAAGCTTTAACTCAAAGAACTAAAAACTTATTTAATATGTGATTTTCAGGTATAATTATGTTAGCTATGAGCAAATGTGTGTTTTAATTAAAAAATTAAAATCATCAAACGCAAATATATTTTGGATGTTATTTATAATTTTTTAGTTCTTATTTGTAGTTTTAGAATATTTTTAAATTTTGTCATATCTAAGAAAAGTAGGTAAAGTTACTCAAGCAATGTGGAAATATTTAAGTAAGTAAAAAATAATGAAATATAAAAAACTGAAAAAAAAAAACCTGAATCATTTTTTCTCAATTAGATGTAGAAAATTGGTATAGTGAAAATTCCTGAAAATGAGAAAAAAATGTTCTAAAAAATTTTTGTGTTGAAAAAAATTGCTCAATAAATATGCAAATTGGAAGCATTTTAAATATTCAAACAAGCTATTTTTTCGTAAAACAAAAATACATACTTTCAAAGATTTTTAGTTTGTAAAATTTTAAATGCCATAAAATTAAATAGAGTTTAGGATTTTCGAAGCTTATTTAAAAGTTCTTAACTCACATGGGATTATAATTTTTTTCAAAATCAGAATTTCACTTCATTAAAATTCTAATGAAGATAACTTTCATGATAAATGAAAATAAAAAAGAAGAAAGGGGGTAAGCTTAATTTCTTTTTTGAAATGTCTTTTCCTTACATATTTGTTCCAATGCTAAGGAGGGTAATAAAAGTAATAAATAATTTTATTAATTTGTCTCTTAAAAATTTGAAGGCGATGGGGAAACGTATATTATAATGTAAATGTTAAATGACTTAAATATCATGAAGATTATAAAAAAGATAAGCATATTTTAATAGAATTGCTAATATCGATGATTATCAGAAATTTACTCAAAAAATTGATTTCTTTGTTAGGGTCAAAATATTAATACTTCTTAAGCTAATTGGAAACTTTGTTTTAATTATGTATAATTTTTCCATTATGTAGATGTGTGTGTAGAGTAATAAACTTTTGGGTCAGAAATTCTGTTACCAAATTAACCATCAAATCTTGCTCGTTTTGAATCATAAACATGACAATTTAATTTTATGTGGTTCCAGATTTTTGTAGGGCCATATCAACCGTACATACTAACAAACAGGGAATGGTTTATCAGAAGCTGACATATCTGAATTTGTGAAGCTATAGAGTTGATTTTAAGAATGTTTTAACCCAAAGAACGCTTTCGGTATAAGATTAAGACAGGATACTGTGACTAAGTACATTTGTTTAAAAATATTGTTATGAAATATAAACTGAACAGAGAGCAATAAGCGTTCATGTCATATTATATCATAGGCAATGTATATGAATCTGTTAGTATATGAGTCAAAAAGAACACTGGATTTTTCTGTCATATAAGTTTCTATGTTGAAAATCATCCCTAAATAACAGAAACAAAATGAACACTACAATGTTAGAAATCAGCTTATGAAAGGTGCAACATATGTAACAGTACAAACAACTTTAAAATGTTCCTACTTCGTCTTCTCATTTATAGTTGAAACTAAACAAATTCCTTGTACCTAACTCCATAGAATTACTCTAATTTACTAAGTTTCCGAGAATTTTATTTGAATATAAAATTGGATAAATAAGACAGTGATGCAAAAATATCATAAAAATAAAAACATTAAATTAAAATCAAAAATTCCAAAAGTAGAAAAAATTATATGAAATAATTATGTATATATCAAGGAAGAACTGCAACATATTGTTGAATATCCAATTATTAAAGCTTATTAAGAGGAGAAAATAAGAATTCTTTCTTTATAGTCTACAAAAGAACCGGATTATTATTCGAAGCTCAGTTTTAGTCAACTTTTTCAACAAGAGTTTTTCTCGAGTATTTTTTCGGTTCTCGAAGGGTGATTGCAATGTGATTGGAAATGGTAAAGGCAAATTTGGTGATGTGGATCAAGGTGTATATTGATCTACAAGTGCAGACAGGAGATTTAAGTGTATTAATCTTTGGTTGCTATCAGAGGAAGGGTTTATGATCAGTGCAAAACAAAATGGCTTGCCGTGACCATGAAAGAGAAGGGAAATCAACTATGTGAATATCATGTACTGAAAAACCGGTTAAATTATTCTATTCCACTTACAATTTTTGGATAGTTGCTATCCTTAATTAATGTTTGAGATGATGTCTGTAAAGAACAAGTCTGCGAACAAATAGCACTCTTTATAATGCATCTGCTCCCTCTTATCCATTGAAGATAATGTAAATTTTTTTTATCTAGTTTAGATGACTATATGAGTACCTATTGGGTGGTTCTGTATAAATAGGACTCTGATTTATCTGTCATGTAGGTCTGCAGTTTTCTTCAGCCTGGATTAGTTATCGGACCATATAGTTTACTGTGTGAATTAATTGGAACGAACATAAAAACTTTCAAAAAGTTTATTAAAATGGCATAGGTTTGTTTGTTTATCGCTCAACGGTCATTTTTTGCACACGAGGGCTAATAAGACCGGGACCTACGGTTTAAAGTGGATTCCGAACCACTACAAACATCCATGCCCAGCCCAAGGTGGGATGTTTGTAGTGATTCCCAACGAACCCACGAACTGTTGAACCGATGGCAAGAGTGCTAACCATTCGGCTGCAAGCTAGGCTAAAATGGCATAGATTAACTTTAATGCACGCTGCAGCGAAGTAATATAGAATATATCCTCCTCACTTAAACGAGATCCTGTTCACAGTTTGGCATGGTTTCCACTAAAGTAGAGCACAAATTTTTTATCTCATCTTCACGAAACCTAACTTTTATAACATTTTCCATCACCTTTTTTTATGTAGATCAATACATTTTACTCACACTTCTTTTTACAATCCTGCACAAATTTTCAATGGTATTTCGATCAAAATTACCTGGACTAACCTGCATTAATATCTGTTCTTGAAAAAATTTCCATGAAGTATGGCCTGGGGTCAGATCTTGTTGAAAGATACCAACACCACCAACGAACGTTTGAATCACAGTCTACTTTCTCTTCTTATTATAGAAATAATTTTTGTTGAGTTCATGACCCCTTCAACTGGTACTAAGCTGATAGGCCTTCTAGAAAAAAATAACCTTGAAACATGTGCTTCTGAGGATGCTTAGCTGTTTATATAAGATGTTGTTCGCTAGAGGGTTCTTCATCACTGCACCTGACAAACTGTGGTAGAATATTTTGAACAAAAATCACTGAATACAACCTCTGTCTTATGAAGTCCAGGATTTATATTTCCTGACCAAATTTAAACTTTTTCCCTTTGTTGCAAGTGTTAAAAATTAATTTTTGATTGTTGTTATTACAAATCTTCTAAATTCAATAAGCCTTCATTAAAGTATCGATATATCCACATTTACACCAGTAGCCAATAGTTCATTATGAAAATCTATACTTGTGTGTTTTGCGAGTACACATTTTATTATTTCGTACTAGAAATTTGTCTAATTGAGCTGCGGTCTTGCGTTTGCTTCCACATTTAGTTTTTTTCTTTTATGAGAGACTGTTCTAAAATAAACACACTTCCAAAACTTAAGCACAGAGAGGAAAATGTTAATTTCCGGAAGCCAATCAGATTTGAAGAAGAATACAAGATTTTGAAGACGAATGAATGATTCTGAGCATTGGCGTGCTGTGGGGTGCATTGAAGCAGGACAGTCGATCTCAGATGTTGCTCTTTTCTCCAGGGTTCATCATTCTGTAATTTCACATTTATGGAAACAATTCTAACGACACAAACGATTATTCGAAGGCCCGTAGCTGTTAGCACAACTGTTACAAACCCCGCGGAAGTTAGATATCGTTTGATTTCAGCCAAGTGGAACCGCAGCGAGATCTCCACTCGTGTGACATCAGTGGTTACAACGTCCATTGGTAAAGAGATAACTGCAGCTACTGTGCACCGAAGATTATATATGAGTGGACGGTACACCCGGATACCTCGAGTTTGTGTTTGTCTATATGTCATATCAAAACAGGCACAATTAAAATGGTCCCGGGAAAATGTCAATAGGACTGTGTCTGATTGGGGTAATGTCATGTCTACTGATGAGTCAAGATTTACTCTGGAGCCAGATGACAAGCATATAAGGACATGTCGTGAACAAGGAACACCCAATCAACCCCGAAATATCACCGAACATGACGCATTTCGAGATAAAAACATTATGGTATGGGCAGGGATTTCAATAGGATAACGCACTGACCTGCACATCTTTAAACGGGTTCTGTAACGGCAGTCCGATGTAGAGATGAAGTCCTAGAACACATTGTGAGATTGAATGCTGCAGTAGTTGGCCCTATTTTCGTTTTAATGGATGATAATATAAGTCCCCATAGACCTGACAACGTCGATAACTACCTGGAAAGTGAAGGGATTGCGCGTATGGCGTGGTCAGCTTTTTCACCCGGCCTTAATCCCATTGAAAATCTTTGGGATGCTCTCGGCCGTCTCTATCTTCACGTTTCCTACCTCCATCCAGTCTTATTGAGCTGGAAACTACTCTACAAGAAGAATAGCGATTGCTTAATTTTGAGGTGGTTGACCACCTAATTGAAAGAATGGTCACAAAGAGTAAACTTTGTATACAGATGAGGGGGCATCACCTCTCCTATTAATATCCTTTTTTGATTTTATGCTGTTTATTTTCACTTTATACATAATTTTGTTTAAATCTCCAGTATGTCATTTATTAAAAATAGAAATGGATGATTTTCTTTAAAAAATATGTTTATTTCAATTAATTTTTACAGTAATGTAGTAATAAAAGCAATAATAAAAGTCAAAAACTTAAAAGTTTTGATAATAGATGGCAATTCATTTTGAAATATTAAGGTACCTAAATTCAGTTTCATGGTCCAAGTATGTGACTCTTTGATCTTTATCATCTATAGCTATCTCTAGTTACATTCCATCTACCGTCTTTGAGCCATCAGTGTAAGTATTGTATTCATTATTATTATCTATTTTGAGATCTTTGAGATTATTAATTTGAGAAAAATTTACCCGGTAATCAGTAGTGATTTCTAGTGGAAGAATTGAATTACTTAAGATGCAATTTTTCATAAATCAGTTGTGTTAAGGCATCAGTTTTTAAAAATACGATCTCTATTAGCTTCACTTCAAATTTTAAGGTCCTACTTAATATTCTTTATATAATTCATTGTACATAAGTTAGAGTCATAAGAAGTGCTCCTATGATCTCGAGGATAACTGTGTTCTCTATATTGAATTCGCACTTTAATTATGAAGAACAGAAAAGTAACGAATTAAACATCAAGCAAATCATTATCCTCGTATAAGTAAATCAATAGAAGTTTGTATTACTTTGTGCAAATAACAGGATTAAAAATTTTATTGATGTTCTTCACTTGACACATCGAAATAAGATTTATCTTCAGATAATCGTGAGATATTATATCAAACTTTAACTTGAATAAATTACATTGACTAATTCACTAAATTGTCAATTTATTTTTTTAGAAAGAATTATAAGTTGCAGATGTGATTAGAAAAAGAGAGTATTAGACTAATTCATGAATTATAACTAATTCAAATTAGAATGTGTAAAATTACAGAAATATATTTTTATATTATAAATAATTTATACTAAAGCATTTTTCGCAATATTTCAAAATTTAACCTATTTTCATTAAAAAAATAAGTGGCTAATGGATTTATACAGGTACAAATGAAAAGTCTAATACAAATAAAAATATTTTTTATCAAATATGCAAAATAAAATTGTGTTGTAAAATATGTTATATGAATTCTTAATAACTTTTCATACATTTAAGATGAATGATAAATAAAAATATATAGGGTTTTTGCTCAGGATTAAGGTTTATGAAGGTAAAATATGTGATTGTCTAAATATGTCATTTCAATAAATAATATTTAAAATTAATCAAAAAATTTTGTGTAAAGTATTGCAAAAAATAATTTAATCAATTACTCTTATGAAAATTAGTTATCATTTATACATAAGTTATTATGCATTGCTTAAATCTCTTTTGTATTTCTTTAAATAATATAATTTATTTGAAATTTTAAGAAACTTGAAAAATATGACAAGTTTATAATGAGGTTAAAGAAAATTAAAAAAAACAGGAAAGATTTTTTATACGATAGGAGAACATTATAATAACATATGCTAATTTTTACAAAACTTTTTTTAAAAAATTATAAAAATAATTTTTTTAAGGATTACAAAAATACTTTCTATGTAGCTTTTAAAATAATATAAGAATTTTCAAATACCAAATCATACAAATTACAAAAAATAGAAATGAAAAGAAAGTAATATATCAAAACACAGTAAAGTAAAAGTCATTGAAATATTTTATACTAAATATAATATTTATTCTAAAAATACATAAAATACCATTCGAAGGAAATTATACATTTTTGCGTTAATATTAATATTTTTACCATAATTTAATCAATCTGGTATTTATTCCATTAATTAAATTTTAAAAACTACATTTAAATTTCTTTATTAATTCATTCCTTGCAGAATACTTATCCTGCTTTGGTCGTCGAAAATTGCATTCGCGATACATATGCACTCTATACTTTCATTATAGTATTTATACTCTTGCAATAGAAGAATCTTGTCTTCTATTAATGATATTTTTGTGTTCAACTTCGACTACACTTATCTCAAGCAACAGCTCATTTTATACCTTCCTCTGCTTTCCGTTATCTGATTTGGGTAATCCAATAATCCCTTCTTTTGGTTGCCAACAGAACTATTTGATCTTCATTTTTTGTTTTAGTCACATAAAATTCGATTTTTTCTTATCAATTCTTAATCTCTAAATAACACAACTTAATCTTCATTTATTTCGCAATTATTAAAATTTTTTTAATTTTTGGAATCACACTATACATTATTGTACATATGGTGACTACGTGTTTACTAAATGTGCTTTGATAATTTTCATTTGTCCAACATATATGGTTTTATTTTATCTAATTTTGTTGCCGAGTACTTTTCTTCCAACTTTATATTTATGTTATAAAATATAAGTTAAAGACATTGTTTTGATTTATCTGTTGTTTCTTCTATATGTCTTCTAGTTTTTCTTTTTTTTTTGAAGCGGAAGTTGGGAGACTAGACATAATAAATCTTATCTCTTGTCTAGAGATATATTTCAATGCAAGATAGCCCTTTGCTGTGAAAGTTAAGGATGATGCAAATCTCAGTTACGTTTAAAACGTATTAATCATTATAGCACGCAACACAAAATATATTATCATTTTATTCTTAATAGACATAATAATATTGGCCTTAAACTGCTTGCACACATTGAGTTCGCTCATATTGTTAATTTTTTTCTTACTACTATCGTTTAGTTATTTTGATTTAAGATTCTGAAATATTCTTCACTTATTTTAGAATACATATTAACTCATATGTATACATACATACTTTGCATACTTAATATTTGTCCATATATATATATATATATATATATATATATATATATATATATATATACAAGGGTTACTCTGAAATTTTTGAGATACGCACAGATGAGAATATACAAAATAAAAACGGATTAATTTTATAATAAAAAGTATTTTAACACAGAAGACAATTTTTTACTGACTTACTTAAACTTGTTTAGCGTAGAATAAATTTTAAACAGAAGAGAAAAAGGAGTTGACGCGAGAACATTTTCGCGCTATGATTTTCCACGATTTTAAATCAGGATTAAATCAAGAAGAATGCGTTCAACGGTTGCAATTAGCATTTGTTAATGAATCTCCAGATCGTGCTACTGTATTCAGATGGTTTAAAGAATTTAGAAGTGGTTGCAATTTTCTTCAGGATGAAGAACACACAGGAAGGCCACCGTTGGCAGTAATCCCGGATGATGTGTCTGCCATACGAAAAATGTTAATGGATGATAATCGCTGTATCTATCAAATGATACGGAAGGACTTTAACATGAGATCCGCAGCTATACACGAAATCATTCATGAAGAAATGCATATAAAAAAGGTATTTTACCTTTGGGTTCCCCATAATCTAACTGAGAAGCAAAAAGAGAAGCGTGTCAGAATCAGTAAAGACACTCTTAAACTGCTAAAAGATGGTGGCCACCGTATCCTTTCTAAAATTGTAACAGGTGATGAAACGTACATTCCGTTTTTTGACGTTACAACACGTCAAGAAAGCAAAGTATGGGTCTTTGAAAATGATCTCCCAAGATAATAGTGGAAAAACAACGCACACTGAAAAAAAGTGATGCATGCCGTTTCCTTCAGAAGTACTGATTGGTCCAAGCCACCAAGTTAGAAGGACAGAAGACAGTAACAGCAAACTGGTATACCACTAAATGTCTCCCAGAAATTCTACAAGAATTTGATTTTAGGGGACTAATGCTTCACAATGACAATGCATCTTCACATACAGCCGGGTTAACAGTTGAGTTTCTTAAACAAAAACAAATTAAAGTGATCGAACATCTGCCGCATTCACCTGATCTAGCTATATGGCCTTTTCGTTATTCTTTAATCTAAAAAAGAACTTACGTGGATGTCGTTTTCATTTAGAAGAAGAGATTGATGTGGCTATAAATGAATTTTTTCATCTATTCCAAGAAATGAATGGCTTGAGGCATTTAATCGGTGGAAAATTCGTCTACAAATGTGCATTGATGCTGGAGGAGACTACTTTAAACACACGTAAAATTTTGTAAGTATAACTTTAAAAACCTAGTTGTATCTCAAAAATCTCAGAGTGACCCTCGTACATACATGAAAGCTATGGAATTAATTAAGCTAGATATCTTTCTTTATAAATAGAGAGATTGTTGATCATCTTAAAAAGTATGCAAATTCATAATGTTTAGGAAATTTATGATCATAGAACTAAATAAACAACCTTAATAAGTTTTCAAAAATAAATATTTTTTATTAAATTGGTTATATTGTTGTTGCATCATATACAAGTGTAATTAATTTTTGTGAATTTCAATGAAATGTTGCTAAAATTTAGATTTAAATGGAATTTAATTTAAATTTGTACATTATGTTTGCATACATTTTGTTACAAAAATCTAACCTGTGTTATCATTGTTGTTTCTTCCTAAATCTGAGCAATAAATTATATCTTATTTATAAAGGATTAATTTATAATTGTGAGTTGTTGCATACCTTACTGCTATAATAACAATCATAAAATAACTGTCTTTATTGAAGAAAATCCTAAAAAATATTTTCCAGTATTGAAAAATATGTTTTCATATTAGCAAACACACAATCTCATATGAAAATTATTCTTTAAGATAATATTAATGATATTTTACAAAAATTCACAAATAAATTAGTATAATAAATATAATGCATATGCATCTTAGTTTCCTTCATAAGGGCTTTTAATTTTTATTTATAATCATTATTAAATTTTTTATTTATTTTATATCAACTTATTTATATATTTATAATTCCATTCATTTAAATTGAATAGAAAATTTCGTTGCAAAAAGTCAAGCTTCTTTATGAGTGATAAAATTGTATACTAAACTTCCGACCCTTCCACTAAAAGTATTTAATGCATCAGCTGTGTTGAATAATACAATAAGTTTGTTTCTATCGGACGAAATGCATGAATGCAATTAATAATAGAATTACAACAAGGGTGTACAGCACAGTCAACCTCCGTCACGCAATGCATCAATAATAAACAAAAAATAACATCTTCATTAACGGCATACAATAGTATTTTACTCGTGATTTTTCAAATTCTATGTATATTTATTTGTACATTTCTGATTCCACCAACCTTTATTATAATTGATTAGAAACAACAAATTTATTATTATGAAGCAGTAAAACAATATATTTATTCAAAATTCTACTAAAAATCTGTTATTATTTTCATTGATAGTATAAAATTACACTCATGGTTAAATTAATTCATATTTTAACTTTTTATTACTCTATTTACAATAAATTAGATAAAAATAACAAAGGTTTGGTGTCTAAATTTGATATATTCATAAAATGCTTAGGTTGTACTTTAAATAAAACAACTAAAATATAATTCTTTTTTAATCTGGTTTTCATTTTGGGTTACAAATCAGAATGAGAATTTAAAACAATATAAAAATTTATATTCTCCTTAGTACCAGAATATCATAGAATATTGCTCAAGTTTTTAATAAAGTATAAAGAAATGATTTTTGAGGAAAGTATTTAAAATTTTTTATTCCAAGTTCTTAAGTTATTAGATAACTATATTTCGAGAAAGTATATTACTATACTTTTGTAGAAATATTAGAGAAAATTATAGAATATCAGTTTAATATTTTAAAACGCTTATGATTTTTATAAAAATATTGGAATGAAAAATACTTCATGAGTATTAATATTTTTTTGAAAAAAAATAAAGATTTATTTTTAAAATATAACGAATGAGAAAAATTACATATATATGCAAAAATAAAACAAAGAAATGTAAAATTAGTAGAAATATATAAAAGGTATTGGTATAAAATTAATATAAATTCTAATGGAAAACCTTCTGATTTAATTAAAAATAAGACGAAATTAAGTATGATAAAGGTTTTCTCTTTGATTTAATTCCTTTCTTCTTGTCTTTTTTCTTTATCTTCTACTTTTTTTAGTAGAACCTAAGTAAGAAATTACATTTTGGATGTATACAAAAATTATTCATATAAATGTTATTGAAACGAGTGAGAAACCTTAAATTTATATATTACTATCTTGAAACAAATAAAATTAATGTCATTCAGTTTTCATAAAAAACAAATATGAAAATTCTTACAGTACATATGTCAAAAAAAAGTTTGCATTATTTTCTTATTAAGAGCAACTAAGCAATTGCTTAAATAATTGGTGTTATCGAGTAATAAAAACAATTTTAAGAACATTTTACTAATCATGAATGTTTCGAAAAATTATAAATTTGTTGAATTATAAATCTTACATTAAAATTTAATTCATAGCTTGCTAACTGATTTTAATCATATCAAATCAAATAAGAAGTTAAAAATTTTCAAACAATTTCTAACAAACGTTATTCATTCTGAATACTTTTCAAATTCAAAAAATATTTATCTAAGGGAAGTATAATACGTATACAAAACTTTTTAGAGCTAAATAAATATCTTAAAAAAAAGTTTTATTATTAAGATTTTGAATTGTTGTCCTCAAATTACATTCGGAAAATGAAATAAAATCAATAAAAATATGTTGAAACCCAATAATTTTAAACGGCTTTCACATTTAATAACTTTTGTGACAGAAAAATTATAACTTTTGAAATGAAATGAAATTCTTTCTCAGTTGGAAAATAATATTGAAATGAGAAATTTTGAAAAAAAAATTTTCACGATTATATTAATTTTTATAAGATAAATGGGTATTTTTTTAGATTTGTATTATTAATTATATATACTTTAATGAATATTTTTTATTAAATGAATATATTTTATTTATAATATATCATTATAACAATATTATAAATATAAACATTTAATACTAAATAACAATAAAATGTTTTAAATGATATGTGAGGTATTCTGTCTTTTTTTAATTTTGTTTTGAAAAAAAATATATTATTAATATAAACTTTTTTATTTATTTTGTTTTTATATTTGCTCATATATATTTATTATAAATCTTGTGTATTTAGCCATATAAACATATATGCAGTCTTAGAGCATATATAAAATATGAAGATGCTTTCAATTTCAAGTCCTTCAGAAATTCACTACACTTTATATTAATGAAGATTTTTTATTATTGATTAAAAATTTGGATGAAATATAATAAATTTTGGCTGTTTGATTTCTTTTGAGAATGGGTACTATTTAATAATGAAATTTCTTTACATATTTTATTTCTACACTAAAACATATAGTACATATATTTTAAATCATGTTTGCTTTGTCACATAAATACACTTAAAATGTGCAAAAATTTCAAGCTTAAAAACACTTCTTATTTAATTTATTTAATAATAGTTTGTTAATTTAATTTTTATCGTCCCAAGGTGTGATTTTTTCAAATACATATTGAATGATACTGGATTTTTTATAGAATACACAATATACAAAATCAAAAGCATACTTTCTTTTCTATCTAATTTGCATTTTGTGAGAACGTTTAATTTTTACCAGGAACAAAAACTATCATGGCTAATAAATATTAAATAATATGTCATTAATACGAGATTAAATATGTATTTTCGTTTGAAACATATATGAATAACAAAACTTTTACAAGAATTTTCATTAATTTACATTAAATTATCAAATATTTTAACTCTGAAAAATTCTGATCTCAAATGCCATTGCTATAATTACTTTCTCGAGGAAATGTTCCTCTGGAGAAATGTTTGTAAAGTTCATTATTACACTTTATGAAATTTTGTAAAGTTAGAAACTATATCCAATTTTAATCAATTTGAACAGTAAATATCATTGAAATTAAAAAGCATTGAGAATATTATTCGTTTATTTGTCAGCATAATTTATTGGAAACAATTACGTTTTCTGCCATCAAAATCAGTAATTAAATGTAAATAAACTATAGCTTAAAATACTTAAAAGAAAATAACATTTAATACGTTTCTTAAAAAACATAATAAAAGTCCTATAAATCTTCAGAATAATCAAAATTAATGCAAAACAACAAAAGGAATTGTCAATTATTTCCTTAAAGTATAATTTTAAAATTATATTTTTTCTACCAAAATTGTCTGTATATCTAATGACATGATTTATTCAAAAGTATTATTTTACTGTCTCTTATTAACAGTAGTTCAACACTGTTGAACAAAAGTTCTCACTTTAGATAATGAAAAATTTTGAAAAGCTTATATTGCTATGAATATAATTTATAATTATAAGTATATGTTATTGGTTTATAATTATTATTATAGTTTTCGCTATTATTGCTCCAGTATATTTCACCGTACTTACCTTAGAGAAATAGTTATAGAATGTAAAATCAAGTAACACACACGTTAACTAAAATATAATTTTTCTATAGAAAATAAGTAAGTTGTATGACAAGTACTTTTGGAACATTTACATAAGTCTATTAAATATTTAAAATAGAAACCAGACTTATGTTAAATTATTTCCGAAGGCAATTTCGTAACTAGAATTTAAACTATTTTGTACAGAAAACTCTACTCTTAACTCTGAACTCAAATATTTAGTGTTTAACGAGCCGCTTATAAAAGTAAATTTAATATGATATGACAGATGCAGTGAATTAAAGAAAAAATTTTTAATTAATTTTTTTAATTTAAAATTAATCTGATGAGGATTTTTCATACGATATCGAAGATTCTATGATACGCATATTCAGAAAATATACACAGTATAGAAGAAAAATTATAAATGTTGAATCATTAAAATCTGTCTGGATGTTTTGGTATAGCAGCTATCTATGCTTTGGTAGACACCTGTTGAGCAATTTGAGATGGATGTTGAGATCATTGAAAATTTTCCTGATTTCCAAATTTACGATAAGTAAATTCGGTTGCATATCTGAAAAAATTGTTTTTCTGGAAGGCAGTTTATTTGGATTATATAACACGCTTTAAGAACTTAGGCTGTCCATTATAAATTATTTGAATTATGTTAAGTTGAAACCGTATTTTCCCTCCTTTTTGACGCATGAATGCAGCCTAAATTTTTTGGGACAACTTGTTGGAAAATTACCATCATCCTTAACACTATATCAATGTGAAGATAACTAGTTAATATGTTTTCAATTTCTTAAAAACTCTAAACATTTGAAGGCAATAAAAAAATTAAAAGCAAATTAACGGTTACAAATATCTTTAAATTATGAAGAACTTTCGTTTTTAAGAAACAAAAAAGTAACGAATTGACTCGCTACATTTTCAAAAACCTCTGTTAAAAACTCATTTTTATCTAGAAAACTTTTACGGCAAATACTAAAAAAAAAAAAAAAAAAAAAAAAAAACAATCTACTTTCATCGGAAATTTAAATGAAACTAAGTCATTACCATTTGCATGTCACTGCATTGTATTGTTTTTTATAATGTAAATTGAATAATTAAACTAGTACATATTATTTTAAAGAGGTCGATTTGAATAATAAAGTTATACATAGTTAAAAATTTGTTTTAATGAATTTATTCGCATATTTTAAGTATAAAGTATATCTTATACAAAAAGTCTCTCTTTTATAAGAAGAAAGCGATTCTACCTTAATTAATGATATCAAAAACTAAACATTTATTATCAGTAATACACGAAGACGGAAATTGTAACAGTACAAAATAGCAAGAAACTTTAGGTTTCGTGTTTGGTGAAATCAAATGGGAGGAGCAAGCCATTATTTGATCGTTTAACGTTGACAAACTCGCACGCAATCATCTGAATAACAGTCATACATAATTGGTATTCCCACTTTGTATTTATTCATTTATATTCATAAGGATTGATTTTTTTTTAACAAAAGAAAGACTAATTTATGCGTTTCTGTACGCTGGGAACACAGCTTTTAAAGAGTTATAATGAATTGATAGAAATATTTGTTTGATGGAAAACAAAACTACATTCAATATTCCAACGTAAAAATGTTAATATTTAAAGATTTATTAATGTAATTAACATTTATAATAAATATTTCAGTTACATACTTTACTTTATACAGTTAAAATATTTATAAAAGTTTCATTGTCAATAAATCATTCATATTATTAAGTAAAAATATTATAAATTGTTGATATTACATATTATATTTAATTGGTAGAAATAGATAAAGGAAAACAGGAAAAATGATAGAGGAGGCAGAGTTAGTGACTGAAAATATTTTGCATTAATATCATGAAGATCATGATTTATATAATTTTGAGCAAGTTTCATAATTATATAAATATAATTTCACAATATACTTCCTTCTTTGGATTTTTCATGCAATTTTAATTAATTATTATTCTTTCGGTTAATCTTGTGTATTATCTAGAATATATTTTATGAAATAGAATTTTGTTATTTCCTTTCTTAAAAACAATATATTTGAAAATTTTGAATATTTAATGTAAAACCTGAATTTTAATATAATCATTGAATAAAAGAATAAACTACTTAGATAAGGAAAATTTATAAATAACTTTAATATAATACCAAAAATAAAATATTATAAGCTTTTTTTAGAATATTTCTTCATTAAAGTAATATTTAAGGCATATTAAATTTATAATTTTCATTAAAATATAAAATTAAAATTTTTTTGAATGAATTATTAAAATTTGATAGTTATTGCTAAAAACTACCGAATAAAAATGTGTGCTTTCAGATTCTAACGATAAATATTTGCAAATAATTAAACTTTTTTAAATTTGTGATTAATTTGAACTGTAAAAGTAACATTTTTACTTACAAGACTAAATTTGTGAATAAATTATTTCTAACTGATCTTCCCAGAAAAAAAATTTGAATGAGACAAAGCCTTTCTGTGACATATATCATAAAATGGATGAAGAAGAATTGCCATGTATATTTATTTATATATGTGCATATATATATATATATATATATATATATATATATATATATATATATATATATATTTTATTTACATCTTTAATTTGACTACATTCCAAATATAAAGAATTATTGAGCAATAACAAATATTTGAATTTAGATGAATTAATTAGCAGTCGAGTATAATTTTGATTCGTTTCTTCATTGTTTATATTAAGATATATTTTATTATGAATGAATATATTTATATATATATATATATATTTTCTTTTACCGAATGTGGAGAAGGTGAAAAAATTTATTTACAATGCTTACTAATATTCGAATGATCTTTACTGTGGAGCGATATTCATATGTCAAAGAAATATAATATTATCATCAATATTTTTATATTTATTTTTGCCATGCATGCAATTATCTAATCTTTAGCTTACTGTGAAGGAAAGTTTGCACATGAATAATAAACAATAATGACATTTGAACTATAAGAGAGTTGTCTGTTGCTATGGCATAAGTTGACGTCATCAACATAAGTTTATGTGATAGTTCAGTGGTCATAACATTCTCTTTGACATATTTCTACTGGAAATAGAAGCTATAATCATCAGTCATACTTGATCAGTCAGGTGACTGGAAGTGAGTATCTTTCCCTCTTAGGTCTGAAATCCCTCTTTCTTAGGCACTCTAATAATCCTTAAAATATTCTGCTTTTATTCAAAGTTTTCTATTTTCAAATTTAATTTAAGGCAGCTACATTATGTAGCAAATCATCTATAACTCTTAATAAAACTCCAGTAATTTAAATTTATTCAAATAGGTTCATAAATCTCATAAGATGAATAATGAAAATTATCAGATTTATTTATGTGAAATAATATTCCTTAAAATTCAACTTTCTGACTCTGAATGAAAAAAAATTGTTAATAAAGGTTTAGTAAATTTAAAAATATTTAATATTATATAGCTTAAAGAATAATGTTATAATGTATTGAAACTGTTTTGTTCCACAATCATTTGTAATTTCATAAAATACAGTTTTACTCTTATAATTATAACGAAACACATTTTTAGAAAATAATCTTATTAAAACAATCTAAGCTGAATTTTGCATCAAAAAGTATATTTCACTTTTTTAAATAATTCATGTCTTATTTAGAATACTTAAATGCAGCATAAAAGTTATGTATGGGCTTTTTATTGAAGTTAAATAAGAAGGTAGAGATAATAATATTATTGTTTTTTTATAATAATTGTGAATTGATATGCAATTATAATTTTTTTATTAAAACATGAAATATTTTTGAAAGGGTTTTTCATACAAGTATTTTTTTGTTCTTAACAATTTTACATCCCATAATTTGATTTATTGATAAGCAACATTTACATGGGCTTGAATTTTCAAAATTAAAAATAAATATATTAAATTAAAATAGAATATCAATGGTACTGATCATTATCATTGGTTTTGAAAGATCCTACAAAGATTAAGAATTTGAAGTAGAGTAGTGCATGGTAGGCTATATAAGAAGACCGATACTTAAATTATCAGTTTTTTCATTATGTCTTAATATACTTTGTAAAATAAAACAGTTTTTATGCCTAAATATCCGACAAACAGCTGCTTCAAGTTTTAAGATGTATTATATTTTATTTTCTATTACCCTGTGTATAACATAATTTGGAAATTATAATAAAATTTCAATTGCATGGATTTTATTTTTCAAAATTGTTAATACATGTTTTTGGCTTTTTGCAGAAAATTTTGATTACACTAATTTATAAAATATGTGTATGTTAATCGAGAAATGTAAGTAAATAAAGTAACCGTAATGAAATCGGTGCATAGTTTGTAAGTTAATGCAGTATAAATTGGTGTAAACAAGAGTATTGACAAATATCCATGAATAAACTCTTAATGCAGAAAAATACTCATTACTTTTTAAAAATTGAAAGATCCTGTTTTCCCTTAGATGTAGAGTAGTTTTAAATTGAAATCTATATCAAAATTTTTAAAATGATTATTAATGTATTTAAAACCAGAAGTAATTTATATTTATCAAAGTTATGTGTTCTGTTATATAGAAATTGAATGGAAAAAATTATAGAAATTTTCATTTATATTGTTTATTTCATTAAATAGTTTGACATTATAGATTTAGCTCAAAGGCATAATTTATTCTGTGAGTATTTTTAAATGACTTTATTTCTCTTGACGTGGGAAGAAACACAAAAAATTATGAAAGAGATGAAAGCTTCACAGAAAAGTTAGATTATTTTCCCATTATATTTTTAATGCATTTAATTTAAAATTAACAAAGAATCACAATTTGTTTTCTAAGGAAATATTTAAAATGGTAATGATGAGTAATTTTTTTTGTAACTTAGAAATCTAAAAGTAGTTCATGATTTTTAAACAGTCTAAAATGAGAATTAATAATCAATTTTTGACTTTTTTCCTATAGGTTAAGTTTTTTACTGGAAATTATATGTAATGCCAAACTTAAAATAAACAATATAACTAAAGACATTAAATTTTATACACTTATTTTATGAAAATTTGAATACGCATTTATCTGGAATATGTTTGAGTGCAGATCTTGATAAATAAATTCAATCTTCATTAACTAATTTTTAAGGTTTTTATTTTGACACGAAGTTAGCACAACAAAATTTATTTCCAATTCGTAATATTTTATTTTTTTTAATAATTTTTAAAGTTTAACATGTAATTGAAAACATAATAAAATAGCAATTTGATAAAGTTTTGAAAAAAACTTTCCTTTTTAATGTACAAGCACAAAAATCATTAACTGTGATCTTCCTTTAAAAATATTTTTTAAATAATATTTTAGCTAAACTTTAATGCATATAAGCACATGTTCATATTTTATAATTATGTAAATGAAAGCACTTAAGTAAAATTATGTTCCTGAATTTGTTTTTATAAAGATATATCTTAAAAATATTTTATAGACTATTTTCTTTCAGACTAGTTTTTAGCTACTTTATAATTTAGGATATTCGTAAACTTTTGTTATACTAAAAACAAAAATACATATTCAGACTGATGAAAATTGAAGCTAATTATGTAAAAGCTTTAACAGTAAATTGCCCAACCTAAAGCATTTTAATTTCTTTCTCTTTTCTCAATGACGTTCAAGTTTTATCTGGGTAAATAGAACTAAACAATGCCTTTCACCAAAATGACATCAAAACTTCTGCGATATTTTGCAAAGATAAATTTTGTTAATTTTATGAGGAAAATAATTAAAAAAAACTGCTTATATTCAGTAATTTTCCTTTTTGCCATTATATTGAGTAATAGTTGTGAATTTTACTATCATATACTTATTAAATAATTTGTTATATTTTTCAAATACATATTTTTTTCATTTATATAATGAACGAATAGTAATATATAATATTAATGTTTTGAAAAAAATATAATGTTTTGCCTATGGAATTGTTAGATAAAATATTCCATAAATAATACATTCAAGCTCCACTTTAAGCAAGAAAAGTGATTTAAAACTATTTAAAATTAAATAATTTACACAAAAATTTTTATTTATATTCTATTTCCAACCTTTTATATTCAATTTATAAGAAATATTACTTTAAAAATACATAAATTACAATAAATAATTTATGTTCAATAGAAAATACTATAAAATAAATTCAAATTTGTGCATCTATTAAATTTTTAAATATAAACATATGCATAAATTATAAATTTGACAAACTGTATTTTCTAATCTAATCTGAATGCACACCCTAAAACACTTTTAAACCATTAATATCTTTCAAAACATGTACATATAAGACAGTAATTGCATGAACAGTTATTAAACATTCTTAATAAAGTTGAAATTTTTTAATTATTATTTAACTGAAGGCTGGACTGAAATATAGACAAATATATTAAAAACATGCATTGGATAAAATAATGCATAACTTAAAAATGATACGAAAAATAATTAATTGAAAATGAGACTTTTATATTCATTCAATTAAAAAATGAATTTACAAAGTTTAGTCTAAGGAAAAAAGTCTTTAAAGGTATCGCTGTTTTTGTTCAAATCTTACATTCGGTAATCAGAATGATTAATATAATTATAAATTTAAATATTTTTCAGATTTATTTGTATTTATTTTGTTTAATAAGCTCTGTTATCTGGATACACTGAATTATATATATATTTAGAAAAAAAATTGTATAAAAAATAGTAAAGAGGAAGTGCATTGTTGTTTGAACACAAAAGTTAAAGAACGTAACAGTAACTGAAATCAGAATTTTCCTACTAAGCAAAATCTAACATTACGCTTGGCGTAACTTTTGTGAAATGTGTTTCCGTGTAGTCCATGTATTTGTTGGATGACGCCAAACTTAATGCCAATCGATTGGATTCACTGCTTCCGCCTTTAACCATAATAATAAAACCAAGGAGCTGAATGGTGCAACGATAAAGGGAGAGAGCCACAGACCATTGAGACAAGCATACGTTATCAGGGATATCTTCTTAAAATCCCTCTTTCTCCTCTGAATAACCAACTATAAGGGTCATTGTCATCTTTTGGTTTCTCTCAAAGTTCGATGAACTTTGGGATGACAGAAAAGTGAAACTGACGCTCCTTCCGTCTTGTTTCTTAATAAAAGTAAACAAAGAAGAATAAATCCTCGAATATGTGCCGGAAAACATGGTTTTTTTCCCGATATCTTTCGTTATTGGTACAGTTGATTCACAGGTCAAATCCTAAGAGAGGCGTAAGAGATAACGAGTGAGCTTTCGCGGTTAAATGAAGCATCTCTTATAGATGGACACTGATTATTAGGTGATAAAATGCCCATGAAGGTTTATTGTCAGTTTTGGAGGTTTTCGCTTCTTGTTCGTTACTGCAAAAATACATTGAGTTTTTTTTATAAATAAAGAAAATGAAAATTTGAATTATTAATTCCGTATCTTCCTTTTATTATATATAAAGATTTTTCTATAAAATCATTTATTATCATACAGTAATAGTATTTCTTATAAAACAATGATAAGTAAAGATTAGATTACTATTATATGTAATGATAACAAGTAGAATTTATATATGTTATTTATTTATACTTGATAAAAATATTAGAATCAAGGATGAAAAATTAAGATGCATTAGTGAAATAATAATGCATTAGTGAACTTAATTAATAAACTTAAGTTGCATTTTTTCTTTAAGGTGTGCTTTAATAATTGTGCTCCTAATTGGAAGATGCGCAAAGATATATTGTTAAAGTAATTCTATATTAAAATAAAATATATAATTGAGTAAATGTAAATAGCACCATTTAAATTTATCAAAAAATTTATTAATAAATGGATTTTTAAATTAGTTTCTTAACTGAATGTTTTAGGTAAGAAAATATTATATATATATATATATATATATATATATATATATATATATATATATATATATATATATATATATATATATATATATATATATATATATATATATATATATATTTCCTTAATAGAATAATTGTACATACTCATATCACTACCATATTTTAATGTGTTGTAGAATTTATAGTAAATAATAATATGATAATAGTAAAGGTTATATATATAAGTGAAATAAGGACACATCTCACATCTCATACAACAGTTGAACTTCAAAATCATTTTAAGTAAAATAAAAGTTTTTTTTAAGTTTGTCTTAACAATTGATATATTCTGCTGGTAAAATAGTAAAAAAAACTCTTAAATAAAGGAAATGCATAGCATATTTAAAACATATTTGTTGTTTATGAAATAGTGACAATACTTTCATACAAAATTTTATGTAAAGCCTTTTCCCATGCTTAAAGAAAAACAAAAATATCTCAAAGAAATATTTTCTATTGACAAATTTTTATCAGTATTTAAAACATTTTCAAATATTCAATTCATTGCATAACTTGCAACAACTCTTTCAGCACAATAATCTTCAGTGGTAGACATCAAAATCTTTACTTCGTGGTTACGAGTGAGACTTTTTTTTCTTCTGTTTTTATTTTAGTTTATTAGTTTAATATTAGTTTTTTTAGCAATCATATATCATTGAAACCTAGAATATAAACATATATAAAATATATTTTTTAATTAAAGGATTTTATAGGTTTCTTTAGTATCACAATTTGTTTTCATAATTATTTCTGAAATTTTGAGTACATATTTACATCAAATACTGTTAGTATAGTCGCTCATTATTGGCTGCGAAAACTGCTACTTTTCTGCTAAAATTAATGAGGCTTTGGATGCAACCTTGGGCAGTTTATGGCAGTTTCTCCCTTTGCCATAAATATTTGCCAAAGCAGATCATATGTGGCAGTAGGTTGTGTATCGCAGGCTGCTGATTTTCAATCATGGATCACACATTTTGACAAAAGATTGGAAGTACAATCAGGCCAAGGAAGCAATTCAATTTCATTGGCACATCAGAGTTCTTGGACTGCATGCCAATTGTGATCATACATTACCTTACCGGAATATATTTGATAAAAAGCACTAAATGTATAGAATGACCATACACTTCAAAACCACAAAGATAAAGTTGTAAATTTTCTGTGCACCGGCGATGGGTATTTGAAGGATTCGGGAATGAAATTCAATATCACTGCAAACTATGATACCGGGAACCGGGGAAGAGTGGCAATGCATAACGATACAGTTTAATTATTAATAAATTGTCCCTAGATTGTAATCCGACTATCGTGGTTGCTACAAAATGAAATGGAGTTAGTCATTAAACAAATGTCATTTCTTTTGATATTTATATCCATCCTGCATCACACTTTTTTCTGCTCAAGAACCCGTAGCCTAAAATTAAAAATAAATAAATCAATGAACGCTTTATTGTTATTCCACTCAGTTTCAAATAATGTCGAATGGAATGAGTGGACACCGAATTATAAGATAACAATTTGAATCGGTTTTGATATAGTTCGGGATCTGGCTGAGTGACCCATCACAACCACGTGCACAATATGTCTGTTATCACGTGCGGTGGTGCAAAGAAGTGGGTACGATTGTTTCCATCGATCCTTAACTCTCTCCGTCATCAACAAATTACAGATCTGTAACGTAGATTCTTGGTTTTGTCCAACATGATCACCATTTTCTCTGAAGGATAATTCGCTTTCCTATTGACATCTATTGTTTCTTTGTTAAATTCAGAAATACTCAATAGAAGATGATCGACGCAAAAAAAAAGAAAAATTGTATTTTCAAGAAGGTGATTTTTTTTCCTTTTTAACACTCGCAGGTAGAATTACTCCTATTGTTCGTAAATGCTGCATATGCTAATGATTTGAATATCATATCATCCCAATTACATGTTGCAATTTTCACCTGATTTGCATGCTTCCTTCAGGGTGTTGTATTCTGTGTGACTTGCAGTGTATATCTACTCATAATAATAAAATATATATGCAAGAAGTTTCTTTTAAATTCCACTCATGAGTTTATGCATTTCTAACTTTTTTTTAAATATCTCTCTTTCTAACTGTCTCACATACTCATCAGGAGTAAACGAATCATGCATTTTCAATTTTGTAAATTTAAAATATATTTTTGTAACATAACTCTTAAAATAAGCTGGTTTCCAAGAAGAAATTTTTATTAATAAATGAAAACTAATATAAAATAAGAATAGAGAATAAAGAACTTATAAGAATAGAGAACTTATATAAAATAAGAATTAGACTTATTTATTTTACTTGTTTTAATTGAAGACAATATAATTTTTTTAAATGCAGGAAATATTATCTAAATGTACTATATTTCAATTATTTAAGAATTAAACAAGAACTAAAAATAACTGAAGATAACTAAAATTGCAAGGAAGGAAAATGGAATTATTTTGGAGATACTTTTCATGATAATGTATGTAACTCAAAAACAGAAGAAAAAAATTATATGTAAAATTTATATTTGATGATATAACCATGATTAAAAAAAGTTTCGTAATCCACACATGCACAGGTTTTATACATAAAAGAATTTCCGTGACGGTTATAATTATCTCGAACAAAAAGACTGATCTGCCAGCATCTTAATTCTTTCATGATATAGACGATTTCTATGACTAGAAATGACCATTTCTGACATAAAGTAGTTCTAAATTCATGTAAATTTTTGAGAGGACATTCGAGGCTAGAAACCGTAGGATCCACATATGATCAATGGCATTAAGTTTGGGTGAGCATGAGGACAATATCATACGGACTGTAACTTCCTCTCCAAGATATTGTTACATAAAAAAGCAGTGTAAGAGCTGGCATTTTCTGCTTGGAAAATTTTAGTATCGTATGTGTTCTCATTCGTAAGCAAATGACTGCGTGCCAGTTTGAAACGTTCTCTTCTATGGTAAAAGAGGCGCTTACTACCAGTTTCCTAGCATAAAACCTTCTTCATTCAGCATTCTGCTTACTATCAGGAGTACTAATGTATTTTATGTACCAATAACAGATCTCATGTAGAATAGAAATTTCGTCCAGTTGTAAATATTTGTCAGCTGTAGAAGTTGTAACTTTTGACCAACCTCCAGTAAATCTGCCAAACGCAGAAGTCGCATTTATAAACTGATTTGAAAACCAGGTCATCACAAAATGGTTGATATTTTGCCATCTTGCATCGTCAGACTGTTGTTGAATGGCTCTATGTAACGCAACTTTTTACACCTAGAACTCATTCTTGCAATTAGCTATTTCAAAATCGCTTAATCCATTTGCTGTTCATTGAACATCCATACCCACCGAAATTTTCATTTTAACCTCTATCGTATTGAAATAAAGTGGCGTCAGTACCATGCTTTTACATATTGCTACTTGATACAATTTGCTTTAATTTATAATATACACTAATTTCAAGCTATTTTTAGCCAATTTACTGTGATTTTTCAATTGCTTCTTAAAGTTTGAGAATAAGAGTATATTTTCCTCTTATTGTTTTCAAATTTTTTATACTAACTTTTGTTGTTGTATTAGAATTTAATTTAATTCGCACTTTTAAATGGAAATTTAAATTACTTTAAGATAATGCTTAGAATAAATTTTAATCAATGAAAGTTTGATCTGCATCTCTGTATCAATGGGAGAACTAAAAACATTTTAAAGAAATAGTTTAAAAAAAAGCTTTAAAGAAAAATTAATTAAATTTTAATCAATCTGTATCAAAGTCTGCTGAAATATTACGTGAATAAAATAATGAGTATTTTCGATTAAAAATACAGAAATTAGTGTGGTATCAGAATTATTTTCTACACTTGTTTAACGTGTTTTATTGACCTACGTATAAATTAAAGATGAATTTAAATAAAATATGTGCGATTGGAATATTAAACAATTTAAGAAAATAAAACCTTCTCATGGACCCAAGAGATAAAGTCTAGACGTTAGGATATGTGGATATAATTTAACTCAATTTCTTACATACGACAGGTGCAGTCTAACATTGCCCAAAAATCCAATTTACGTGGTTGTAACTGAAATTGAAGATTAAATTAAATGTGACAGGTAACTTCATGTCTTTTTTCACTTTAAATATGCATGTTACATGATCTCATTTATTTGAATTCCGTTTTAGATGTTGTATTATCATTTTCTATAAGAAGACTATCTAAATTAAGATTAATATGTTCTGCAATTCGTATTATTATTTTCATATAAATTGAAGGATTTAATAAAATTAAATATAAATATTCCCACTTGAGAAAATTTTAAATGTTATTAAAAGATTTCTTCAGTCGAGTGACTAAAAATTACTCGAGAATCTAGAAATAATTTTTAAACTTGGATAAGAGTAATAAATGTAAAATAATTGAAATCCAGCATTATAGATTTTTAAGTGTATGTAGTGTATCTTTAATTAAACGGTAAGTTAACATAAATTATTGAAACATTTTTTTTAAAAAAATATTCCTGTTGGGGAAGAAATGATTTATTTATTAAATTTCAGAAAATAAAAACTCTTAATTTACTTACGATATTTAGTTGAATACTTTTAAATAAAAATATTTAAAAATCTAAAAATATTGATTTTTTTAAATATATATTTTATTTGTTTCAGGAATTAATTAATATAATAATTAAATAATTTTGAAAATTATTTTTTTATAAATATCAAAAAGAAAACGTATTTTAAAAATGATTGATAAATGTGTATTTTTTTCAAAAACTATCAATAATCCTCATATTCTGCATAGGAGTACTAGTAAAAATATCAATGAAATATTTTGTGCCCTACGATGAATTGTAAAGGTTCGAGCCCTAAAAAAATATATAATTATTGACTAACATTCCATTTTTCTTCAATTTTGCAAAAGGTTTTCTTTTAAAATTATTTCTCCAGTATATTTATTGATAATTTGTTGTTCAACTTTAGTATTAAGTCTATATATATGTAAGTTTTTAAAAATTTATTTATCACTAAAAGGCACAAATTGTTGATATACATATGTATAGTTAATAAAATAAGAAAATTTAAAAAAAGTTTATCACACAAAATTAAGAAAAATTTAGTGTCGTTTTACTTACAGTTATGTAAACTTATTAATTCTTTTAGTTGAATCGAATTTTTTAGAAAGATACTCATACAAAAATTTACAACAATTATATAACAAGACATTTATTGAAAAAATTTATAAATTCTAATTTATAAACATATTCTTGATGTTATCACATTTCACACATTAATATGATTCATATACATTTAACTGAATTATAAATGGTCTGGAATAATTATTAAAACTTTATTATTACATTTTAATCATTATATATTGCAACTTATTTTTTAGTTAAAATGTGATTTATCAGTAGTCACAGCATCATGCCAATTAATCAAATAATATTTATAATTGTATAGGCGCATTTTATTGCTTCGATTCATATTTTATCATTTAAATGCCTTAAAAATACATGCATTATATGTAAAGTTAGCACAAACCAAAAAGGATTTTGTTGCGATTTTTATGTAAATATGAAAATGTGAATAGAATGGAAAATAGATATTTTTATTGGCATAATAATTTAACGTGTTTCCACAAAATATACCATTATTTTAACTTTATTAAGGAATAATATGATATTTTTCATTAAATTAAATGAAATTTTACTAAGAAATTAACCTTAAAACTTGACTATATAATTTAATGATTTTATTGCATTAAGAATTAGGTCATATAGAAAAGATAAATTTGTAAAGTAAAATTTAAAATTTATTCGGTATAAAATATAATATTTAAATATTTGTATCTATGTATAACTAAATATTCTTTATGTTTTACTTACAATATATCTTTACAAAAATGTTTTACTTAATATATATCTTTACAAAATTGATGTCTTATTGAAGATTATTTTTTCAAAGGCAATTTCTACTATCTTGTTACAGGTATAGTTTGATCAATGTTACCAGTTTCCCTAAAATAGTAAAATGTAGAACATTATATGTTTTATTATACATGAAACGTATGCTGTATATTTTAAAAATATATTAAAGTAATATATTTTGCTAGATACTTTAATATATAAAATTCCAATACCTCGATATAGTAAAAAAGAGCTAAGAAGTATGCGTAGATAGCAGAATATCTTCAAAACTCTCCTCATAAAAACGATGATTATCAACGTGAAGATTCAATATGGCTGAGTAATTTTACGTTTCAATATTAGATTGAAAGACAAAATGTTTTTTAATTAAAAGGAAAATATAGAAAGCATGCAAATTAAAAATTATTTCAAATGATCATTTATATAAAAAATACCAAAATTATACTTATTTATCCTATCTTAAAAATAGTATAAATATATTTTTATTAAAAAATAATTTATTCTGATTACAATACTAATATGTCACTGCTTTAAATAAATTTTAAAATGCTAAATTTTTGCTTTAATATCACAGTTAAATTTTGTTAAAATACAAGAACTGTATTAACATTAGCAAATAAGATTATTTTCCAGAGTCAAGGAAGATATAGCTTTCATGAAGAAATGCAGTGTGCTTTGAGACAAACAGTGATTCATTTAAATTAAATGAATAATATCAAATCATCGTCAGAAATAGAGAAAAGTTTTGGGAATAATGCATTCCTCTGATAATTTTGAGTTACATTATAAGCAATAGTATTTTACTGGTACGCTGAATTTAATTGGACATAAAAAATGCTGTATATTAATAGAACAATGTACAATTTAAATTTTCTCAAAAAAAAAAAGAAATCTATTCTTAATACTATGTTTCAAATTCCTATCATATTGCGTCTCTAAATCTACTACTTTTGTTATTAAAAAATAATAGAATAAGTTCATTATTTACCATTGAAAATTAATCTATTTTTAACTGTGTACATTATATACCGTTTTAATAACATTTTCAGCTACTTTTTTTAAAATAGTTTGAGTGTCGATGACTTTTTACTAACGCACAACATACACAGAAAAAAAATATTTTTGTATCTTTTTTTAAAATTTTGAAAGGAGAAATATGGTACTTAGTTAGTTTAATTTATAATCTTAAAATTAAAGAAATATGATTGGTAATAACAGGTTTGTTATTTTTCAATAATAATTTACTATAATTTCATACAATCCTATTGAATTTCTAATTATTATACTTATCATCATTCGAATATTGTAAAATATTAAATATATTAAATAATATCTTAAAAAATAATTTCAATCATAATTTCGTTTGATACAAAATTTATCATATTGTACTAGTACTTTGGATCTTCATTTTTACATTTTTGGTTCAACTTATATTTATTTATTAGTGTTAACGGAGACAAAAGGCAACAGATAATCATTTATAAGATTTAATTTATGTTTCATATTCAAAACTTAGAATATCTATAACTTATTTCTTATAATTTTGAGTAAACTGAAACACAACCAATTTATTTAAATGTAAAAAAATATACAAGCAATATTGGAATGAGCAAAATCGAAACGAACTAAATTAAGATCCAATCAGATAAAATAAAATAATAATTAATAGCTCGTGAAATTCATATAATTAAAACTTTTGATTTAAAAATTTTTTCAATACTGAAATAGGAAGTTAAATATTTTTAGTGTTTTAATTCTTAGTTTTAAGAATAAATGTGATTTTAACTATAAAATGATTGAAATGCACTTGAGAAAATTGATTAATGTAATTACTAAAATGTCTAATTATATAAGTAATTATCACTCATACAGATTCCTTATAAGTATGCCTTATAACATAGAAATATGATGCTTAAAGAGCCATTTAATTCAGATATAAATAGAATTGCATACTATCACAAGTTAGTTAATATAAGAAATATAAGATAGGTCTAATGCTCCAATAAAGTAACCTTAATTTTAAAATAGAGATTATAGAAACTTTGTAAGCTCATATCTATATAATTAGGTAACGTTTCACTTAGTAAGAAAACAGTAACTTAATTATCATTCCTGAATATGTCTAATTTATATTTTTCAGATGTATAATTCCTGGTATAAGAAATTTTTATTTTCTACTTCCTCTTTCAAACATTCTTTTTCTGAAAAATGTAATTGAATTGTAAAAAATGAAGTAAACGGTGCCATAAGCAAATTTTTTCTAATTTAAATTTCACATCAACACAATTAAAGAAATTGTACATCTAAAATATACATCAAAATATTCTTTTGCGTTGCATATTTGAATAAAATAAAAAAATAACTTAGCTTAATTCAATTAATTGTTATTTTGCGCTGAAGGAAATAAAATTTCACAGTATTGTCAATCTTTTCCTTTTTTGTAAGGTAAAAAAGTATTATCTTTTCTTTTTTTTTGTAATTTTTAAAAATTGTTAACTTTTTTATCCATGTAAAAAAGCAGTTTATTTGATTTAAGAAAAAAATTTTTCCTCCCTATCTGCAAACTAAAAATGACAAAAAATATGTATGAAAGTACATATACCTCTCTTTTTTTATTTCAAAATTCTTTCTCGGTAGTTGAAAAAGACTATCTTAGTAGTTTAAATAAATATTTTTCTTTTGCAGAAATTCCTATTAAAAGATGATACAATAAACTAGGTGGCAACAGAAAAAAAACTGTTTGTGTTGTAATATTTAGTTTATTCTTCAACATCTGCACCATTTTTATCGCATGCCGTTTTTAGAAATATAGTTGTTATTACTATGAAACTTTCTTGAAATATATATATATGTGTGTGTGTGTGACGTATTAGATAGAGAAATTATCAAAAACATTGTAAAATTCAAAACCAGAATATACTTTAAATTGTTAATAAAAAATGAAAAATTCTATATATTAATTTACTCAGAAATAAAAACAAAATTTATGTAAATGAAGTAATTACTTTGTTTGTTTGTGAAAAATGAAATTGTGTCTGTGAGTGAATTGATAGGACTGTTGAATGAGGTGACAATTATAGAAGGAGGTCAGCTTCTGGTTTAGTTAAAGTAAAAAGTATTTCTTTTCCAAATTCTTGATTACAGGATTTGTATTTAATTAAAACATATTCCCTAATTTCAAATCCCAGGAATGTTTCTTATGTCACTTTGAAATTAATTTAAGTGAGGTAGCATTCTATTCCGGAATTTTCCTGACAAAAAAAAGAATGTATCTTTTTAAATTTTTCATTTCCCATTACCTCTGGGAACAGAGAAAAAAATTACGGCTTCGGATCTAACTTTTTTTTTTATAAACTGTCGCATTTTAATTGTTTTTCATAAAGTTACTTTTTATTTTTACCACTACTTTTACTTTTGTTTACTTTTTATTTTTTTAATAAGTATCGTTTTTTCCTTCTTTATATTAAATGCATTTCTGCAGTTGCCAATAGATCATTGCACGGAAAGGCATTGGAATAAAGATAAAAAGTGCTCCGACTTCAATTTTTAAAGTTTTCGTTATTAAAAATCAGTTTGAAGCATCATGCACATAATTTGATTTTATCTTAGCTAATCTGTACTTGAGATTTCAATTTTTACTACAAAATGTCCCTGTAAATATGTTTATTAAGTTGTGATGTTTATGCGTCTATGAGTTGAACTTTATAATTTCACGTTTTCGGGAAGTTGGATCCAGGTGCATGGCTGGATGCTTTTGTGTTGTTAAAATACTTGATTGTGCTATTTAGCTCAATGATTGTGAAAGAAGGATCTGAGTTAGAATTTAGAATTGGATAGTTTTGTAGGATGTCTTGATTGATAAGGTTATCCGTTGTTGGAAGGACAACGGATAACCTTATCAATCAAGGTAAACAGATCTTTAAAAATGGTGTTCGAGATGTCGTTGAATTGGCTAGTTGAATTAAGAATTTCAAACTGGCTTGGGAGGAATAGCTTACCTGTTGCTATTTTGGTTAAGTTTCCGTATGGGGAGTTGATTTTGGAGCAATAGTTTGTCCAGCTTTTTAGTTTCGCCTGGAGAATGCCCTTTCTGTAAGTTGCTAATTTTTGATTGTAATTTTGATGGTGTTGGGATCTGACTGTGGGGTCTATTTCTGATTTTATTAATCTTAATGCTTTTACTTCGTTTTTCTTGGATCGTAGGGCTGGTGTCCACCATGCTAGCTTGAATATTCTTTCTGGACTCTTTATCAGCTGTTTCTATGATTTTTTAGGTTAAAATGTCAGTAAAGCGATCTAGTTGGCTGACTGAAGACATTGGTTGTAAGTAATTTTGCAAAGAAGATAGCTGAGGTATGGTTAGTTAGACAAATTTATTATGGTGCTTGGTGCTACTGTATCATTTGTTAAATGTTATTGCTGTTGTTTTTGAGTAATTAAAAGAAATGTAGTTGTGGTCTAAGCATGATATCGAATCTTGCACTTGCCAGTTATTGAGGTTTTGAGATATCTGGTTGTTGCATAGTGTTAGATCTGGCCAGCCTGACCTAAACTGGCCAGTGAAAGTAGGAGGGTTATTGGGTTCGTTGATGATATATAAGTTGTTTGATGCCAGGAACTGTTCCTAAATTTGGCCTCAACTGTCGCTTGAAGGATAGTTCCAGATGACATTGTGGGCGTTGAAATCTCAATTACTGATAATAATTTGGTAGTGATGAAACCGATTGAGCAGGGTATTAAGAATTTCTAGCGTTGTATTGATGTTTACAAATGACGAGACATACAGATTTATTAGAATTATAGGTAAAAGGAAGAAATTAAGTTGGATAGATATGGGATCACCATGACTGTATATGATGATCGGATTTATTAGAATGGTGATTTTAATTGCTGATCTGGGGGCTTGAGTCACGGATTTATCAAAGAGGATTTTCCAGGAAATTTGGTAACATTTTATGAGGATGTTTGAGGTGTAGGGCTCTTGGATTCAGGTTATTGAAGCTGAAGTTTCAGTTATGTGCTGAATTAGTTGTGTTTGTGCCGATCAGCTTCGCTGCATGTAATTTGAAGGAAGTTTAGCATGTTTTATCTTGAGTTGAGTGAAATACTTTTAAATGAATTGGATACAGTGGTTGCTGAAGTTGGGTTCATGTTGCGGTCCGTAAATTAATAATTAGCTGTGTTTAAACGTAGAACTTTATGCAAAGTAAGGCAGTGCTTATCGTATGGTAGGTGGTTAACTCTGAAGTTTTCTCCTTTTTTTATTTTCTGAGTGACAGTTTATGCAGAAAGGTTTTTGTGCACTGCAGTCTTGCGTTATATGGTTTTCTCTACAGCGTCCACAATAAATTATTCTGTGTGGGCAACTATGTGTTTCATGGGCAAAATCTTGGTAATTTCGGCATCTTCTGTTTATCAGCAATCGGTCTATTCTGTAGCTTTTGAGTCCCAGTATGATTCTCCGATATTTGAGAAATCTTGTTGCTAGGAACCTAGGCATTTTGACTACATAATTTCAAAGATTGTGTTTACTTAAAGTTTTACGAATTTATTAATTTTAATTTCTAAGTCAAGATTGGTGACTTGCAGGTCCTCTTTTATTGCTTTAAGTAAGTTTTCTTCTGATGTATTATCTTGGAGATTTAAAACTATGATCTTACTTGTTTGAGGAGCTTTGTCATTGACTTTTATGTTTTTATTCATCAAACCCTCTCTAAGTTTGGGAGAGTCCTTATGTGACCTGCATTGGATTTCAATATATTTTTGGCCTGTTATATATTCCTTTAAGTATGATAGTTGTCTTCAAAGCATTGAAGGATTCCATGACATATTTGTCCGTTTTTCAATTATTATTGATGGTTTTGCTTGGAGGACTTCACTATATGTTTTAGCTGGTTTTCCAGCTATTATAGCTTGTTGATGCTTTTCTTTGGTAATTTGAATGGATGATTTTAACTGTACAATTTCATTTGTTAACCTGGGAATCATAACTGTGGTCAAATGGCTAATATCCTGCAGGGCATTTTGCAGGTCATTCTTATTTTCGTTAGTTTTTGATCGTTTATTGGAACTTGAATGGTAGACAACTCGTCTAATATTTCCAACGCAGTGTCCCTAATGACTCTGGGGAGATAAAAATTTCTTCTTTTTTATAAAGGATTATATTATGCAATTTATTGATAAGAGTTAATGTGTGGAATCTTTGATTGGGTTGTGCACAGTGCGTTTTAACATGTGGTTGTCTTACAATTATAACATTAGTTTTTCCTGTGATTGAATTTCAATTGGATTCATTGATGAAGTAATTAAGGTTTTCCAGATTTAGGCTTGATAAGTTTGGTGAAGAATCTTGACGTCTAGGAATAAATGATTCGCTGTTTTCCATTATGATTTGTAATTTATTTACTAAGTGGTTGATTTGGATTTGTATGAAATAAGTTCCTTGAAGTCAGTGTTTCTAAAATGTAGTAAAGCACAATGATAAAGCGGAAGTGACCCAAATGCCACCCTACCCGTTCCGTGCACCAATCCACGCTCCCAATATGCAGATCGTAGGTCAGATCCCGGTGTAATAATATGAAAAAGAGCATTAATATGTAGCATGAATAGTAGTAAAGTTATATATAAACCGTTATGATGGAGAAGACACCTTGGGACAATAAGGTAAAATTTTGTGGGTACTTTTCCGCAGCTGGCGGATATTGTAAAATTTGGCAAGAATAATTTAATTACAAAAAGTTAGGGAAAAAATAAATAAATAAAGATAAATAATTAAAATAAAATAGAAATGAAGTAATGTACATAAATGTGGATTTATTTGGCAAGGGGTCGCCAATTTAGCCAATTATTAAATTTTTAATAATTTAAAAAATTAAAACGAGTCTTTTTTCACTCTATTTCCTTCCCTCTCTTTAAAAAATTTTTTTTTTGGTCCAATAGCTATATTCTCCCTCATGACATGCATTTTTACTGCCATATATGATAATTTCTAAAATTGCATATTGAGCTAATTAATTATAATTAGAAGAATAATACTGATATGAAAAACAAATTTTAAGGTAAAATAAAGATTAGAATTCATATTTCTGCAGCTAGTTAATGTGTAGTATTTTATTGCATAAAATTATATGAATAAAATACTTTAATTTAAGAATGGGATATAATTTGAACATAAGGTCCAATTTAGTAGAATTGAAACTGTTAATAGAAATAAAAAATAAATCTGTATATTATTTTCTAATTTCCTTGAAGTTAACGTGGTACATTTACAAAACCTGTAGGTATAAAAACCTTAAAAAAATTTGAAGCCAAGGTTCTAGGTTCACACGAGAAACTAACTTTCAAAAATATAATCTCTAAAAAAAGTTCAGAATTTGGTAATTTCAAATAAATAAATAAATAAGCAAATAAAATTAAAAGTATATAAATAAAAATTCTTAGTTCTAACTTATTTTAACTTTTACAGCTAAAATGTTATAGTCCGAAAGAGAATGATGAAAAATGTTTAGGTCCAGGATTTAGACTTAGTAGGATAGCGAAGAAGTTTAAGTGCAAATAGTGGACTAATAACATGAATAATATGTTATATTGAAATTATAATGTCTATGTGGGCTCGTTAGAAGCGCATTTAAAAATATAAAACTTAGAGAGGTGTCCCAGGTCACTACTGCAATTAGGAATCGAGACAAACGATGATTAATATTTAATTAATTTAATTGATTAAGCGCGAGGAATTCGGTGCCCAAAGGGTATAGGTAAACTTGAACAGGGGGACATGACGGGAAACTAAAGTGGGACTTAGAAATGTACAATATCAATGCATATACATAGGGGATAAATGAAGAGTCATAAGGAGAAAATACGGGAAAAAATATAAAATTTTATAACTCTAATTAGTCCATACCTCATTAACTATTGAATAGTTTTTTAAAAAGTAAAACATCACATTAAATCACAGCAATCTGCTCCGAATAAATTCAAAAAGATTGGAGTGGATTGAATTATAATTTATTGTTAATGAAAGTATTAAAAAGAAAAATACAATAAAAAAATACTAAAAAATACAAATTAGTACATTTGAAATGATAGTTTGGAAAGTCATGAAAAGTTAACTGTTGCACATATAATAATAAAAGATACATTTGTAAAAAACGTTAAAATGTCCAATCCAATTTAAAATTTATTCTGGATTGATAGGACTACTAAGGTCAAAGTTATTGAAGTGTAAATTAAAAAGTTAGTAAAAACATTTTCTTAAAATCTGCCTAAGAACATGGAAATTTTGCTTTAGTTAATATGTTTATAACTTCGAATCTAATTATCAAATCAACACGATCTATAAGCCAAAATGCACTGAATCAATGTACTAAACGAAGCAAAATGACATCTGGGTACTTATCTTGTTATTTAGCTGCTCATGTTGACTTTAATTTGATGACGAAACAAAGTTGATATGGAAAATTATCGATTTATCCAATATATTTAGGGAAAAAACAAACTTCTCTTTATCCAAAAAGTGCATAAGTGATGTAGAAAGTTGTTTAGAATATTATTAAAATAATTACTCCGGAGTTTTGTTGAAACAAGTGACTATTGTTGTTTAATTAATCACAAAACAGCACTTACTATAATTCGTTGCAAGGCCTTCTTCACTGGTTGCTATGCGCTCATTGTTCGCGTCAAAGGAACGCTATATTGAAAATTATTCCTGTAATTCGGCAAAAGCGTTGATATCTCTGACATTTTTGAATGAAATAATTTATAATTTCCTCAATAGGTGGAAATTCCCAAGCTTCACAAAATTTCTAAAAGTTCCGCTTTTAATCGACAGTTTTAAGTGGTTTAAAATACAATTTAAAGGAGCGTAGGAAAGAAACGACCTTCTTCCTCGCGAGTTGGGGACTCTTAACTTAACTTCAGAAATTTGTTATAATATATTAAATATCCATAACATTTTGTTTTCCATTTGGTATTATCAGAGGTTTTTCACTAGAGTTACGAGCAACGAAAACCAGGAAACAAATAAAAGCAATCTCCCTAAAAACTGTTCAACAACTACAAAATCGGTCTTTCACTCCAAAGATCTTTACGGTACCTCTCAGTACAAAATCGGTCTTTCACTCCAAAGATCTTTACGGTACCTCTCAGTATGTCGAGCTTTTATGTAACAATTTTTTTTCTAAGTAATGATAATACTCTGTTTTAATTTTCTAAAGTTTTCTAGAATGCTCCATTCTAACATCCCGGAAGGAATTTGAAAAAATAAAGGGCCACATTCCCAATTTGCAGAAAAGAAGGAAGTATTTTCTTTATATTATCATGAAAATGAAGCCCTGTTGCAATGGATGTGAGTGTAGAACATGTCAGTCCTTAACATATGTTTAGATCGAGCTCCAAACTATTCACTTAGAAAAGAGCAGCTTTATCTTTTAACAACATGTGGCCAATTCCGCTTCTTCTTGCAACACCAAGATGATCGTAGTCGCAACATTTCAGCTGGCTCCCACTGCTGAATCTGGTAACACTGTAATGAGATTTTGTAGAAATGTAGGGTTGTGCACTGCCTACTGTTCTTTCATCTGGTTTCATGGTTTGGAGTGGTATTGGATTTTAATCATACATCCCTCTAATATGCATTGTTAATGCATTGAACAGCAGCCACGACATCTTTGGGCTTTGGAGCCTATGACCTTACTCCACCTTCAGAGCTTGGATACAGACATATTCTAATTGGATAAGTAGTGAACTTATGTGGCAGAGAATGTTAAAGAATTTTCAGATTAAATAGCCTGACTGTTCTCTCAATCTATCACCAATCGTAAAAATTTGGTTCCTAGTAGCGCAACAACAAGCCAGGAATATATCAATCTGCTACAACATCAAGAAATAAGGAAGCTTCATGGACTGCTATGCTCCAATAATACATTCAAAGCGTCCATGATTCTGTGCAATGTAGGTGGTGACAACGGTTTTGACAAACAATAAGGACTATATTAACTGCTAGATTTTTTAATCATCCAAACTTTACAGGTGGTAATGATTGTAATCATTTGATGTTTATATAACATTATATGTTAAATAAAACTCGCTGTAATATCTCTGGTCTTTTTGATGTCATATCTTGGGTTACCATAAATGTATATGTTTATTTAAAAATATATATGTTTTATATAAATATTCAAAAAATTTTTAAACTTTGTTGCTACTTTTATGTTTTTTAAGAAATTAAGGTTATGCCTTACATGTAATTTATTAATTTATCATAATTTTAAATTTGTGAAATTTTTGTTTCAATAAATAATGTAACATGCGTCCCAAAGAGAGAGGAAAAGATATATAGTATTAAATTCAACAAATTTGTGATGCCACTTTTTAAAAATTGATACCGAAATAATAAAACAAGTTCAAATAGGAAAATGATCATTGAAAATCTTAGTGAGCTTACGAAATTAAGCTTATTAAATTTTGATGAATTCATAATATTGTGCACGAAAAACATTTTCAAAAGTCATTTTTTGAAGTCACACTTTAAGGGAAACAATGACTTATTTCAAGGATCACATTACTTACAAACATTTTACCAGCTTCAATATTTCCATAAAATTTATTTCTATATCTCATCAATTGAGAACTATATGTTTATGTTCAATATTAAATTGTTTTTCAAATGAACAGTATAGGAAAATATGATAAAAAATAATTTAATTTATCATTATTGTATACGTACAAACGTCTTCTAAATAAAAATGAAATGGAAACAAGAGGGATATGCCTTTCAAAATAAATATGCAATATTTATATTTGTAACTTATTTTTTCATTATGAAATAAAATACATGCTATGAGATTCCTATTTTCTGGCTTTACCAAATATGTTTGATTTCTTTCTCTATTTTATTTAAATATTTAGCCATAAACTTTAAATGAGAAAAATATATTAAACATCAACAAATACATCATTTTTCATTCATAATAACATCATCAGTTCTTTTACTTCTTAAACTAGCAAATTATGAAGCAGGAGAAAATGAGCCTTGTCTGTATTGAAAACTTGGAATAGCTTTTAGAGCTTTAATTTTTAGATGCGTATTAATAAAAATTGTTGCAAAATAAAAGCCTAACGAAAACTTTCACATTCCTATTTATTGTTAATTTCAAATTAGCTTATGACTTTTTGTTACATATTTTGGCTTTCTGAAATGCATTGTGCGCATTTAATTTGCTCTAAATATTTTATTTCAATATATAAACTATAAATTTTCTTTCAAAAATTTGGATGCCTTTCTGTAGCTATTATTTTATTCAAAGTGATATAAGTAACTGGATTATATTGCTGATTTATTGTTTCTTATATGTATTAAAAACTGAATATATTAATGCTAGTTTTATATTGAAAAAAATATTTATTTAAAGGTTGTGTTATTATTTAGAAAAGATAATTCTTGCTTATAGTGATGGAAAAAAAATCTCCATAAAAGAAAATAATAGAAAATGCAATAGTTTATTTAAAGCCTTTTGAAAAAAAAAAGTTTTCAAATTTCCGCTTCTACTTACAGTTAATTTCGTAATATTTTATAAGGACCAGTTGAGCATGAACAAAAATGTTACAAATAAAGCATAAATAAAAGTCTAACCTCTCAAAATAATCCTTCAATCAAAAAGTGTTATCGCTTACAGACGAGATAACATCATATGACGTGAAAAATTGGTAATTCCTGTTTAAACCAAGCGTCAAAATATATTTATTTTTTCGGCGTCCAATAAGTACCACAAATAGAGACAAATTGTGTCCCTCTCTATGTTAGGACTACTTCCCAGCCATTCAAAATATGATCCATTTATCAAGACGGGCACGTTCGACCCGCTTTCCTTTTTTAATTTCCTGCTTTTATGTTCCAGCGGGGAAATTCCCCTTCAGCAATCTCTGTTATCTGATCCGGAAAAACTCCAGAGAGCCCATTTTTTCCATAATAAGCTTGTCTGGCGAAAAAATCTCAAGGAACTGGGTCAGGACCTATGGGAAGAATGTGATGACAGCATCTTCATAACGTTTTTTGGGGTAAAGAAGATCCGTTGACACAGATTTTAGCGGTATTGACCTCAATGTAAAACAAACATTCTTTTCCACTCACACATTGTTTCATCTCTTGTCTCTTAAAAGACCAATCACCACTCTCCAAATAAAGGGAGAGTTTTCATTTCACTACTCTTTATTCCATTTTTCAAAACATCAAAAATGTTTCCCCCTGATGTCACCAACAATGGAGAACTCTGAGTACTAAAACTGATTTACGACTTAAGACTTCTATTAAAAATATTGATTTAGTCATGTTTAGAAATCTGTATCATATTTTGCATAATATTAAGTCATTAACTTAGAATATATTTAAATAAATAAAGCATTAAAATTATTTATAGTAAGAAGAGTATTAAAAAGGACATCCTTAAACATAAAAGCTTTTGCTAGTATTTAACTCTTAAGATAAATAAAAAAGGAGTTTCTCTGAAATATTTACTGCAAAATTGGGATCAAATCGGTTAAAAAGAAACTTATTTGTATCATAAATTAGTTAATTTAGTGCTGGACTGTCTTATCAAAACACAGGTTATACAAAAGAATAATTTAATTAATGATTTCCTTCAATATGATGCAGTTTTAAAAATTAAAAGGGATAAAGAAAGTTCAATTTTATTTTCTTAACAAAATTCAAAATATAAATTAAATTTTTTTTAGTGATTTTACATGAATTTAATTCTGATGTCATCCTCTAAAAAATGTGAAAATGACTTATTTTCTATCTTCCTATTCACTTATAATTTTTAGAAAAAAAAGAAGTAGAAATGAAATTTTGTAGAAATGACAAAAGCAGTAAGTTATTAAATTTTACTTATTAATTTTATTTATTAAATTATTAAATTTTACTTATACTTTGAGTTACCAACCATCAAAAAATTTATATATAACTTAATTCAACATTTACCTAAACAATATCATAATAATTTGTTTTAAATAATGAATTATAGCTTATTTATAAAATATTAATTTTCTAGTATCTCAAATGAATTTTAACATCAATTACAATTATAAGCGAAAGTTTTTTTTTTATTATTATTATTATTAAAATTGAAGAAGTGTACATGCACATTTTAATACCATGTACAACACGGAAGATCTTAAATGGTATTAAAACTGAAATTATACTCTAATAATAAATTTCAAAGATGAGTAAAGGAGATGTAAAAGGCAGGAAGAATTTATTTTCTGAAAAAGATAATTACCTAAGTTTATATTTTATTTCGTTTATGGTAGACATAAATTAAAAAAAATATTAAGACATGCATGAATGTTTTTTTACATAAAAACATTACATAAGTGTTTAACATTAAAAAATGTTAATTTAAAACATAAATATATCTTATTTTACTGTTTTTGTCAACCTCTTGTTTTATTGAGTTAATTGATTTAGCAAATGTGTGTGAAGTATTCATATATCACAGGATAGAGTTGCATCACTGTAAAATGTATTTATTTTGATGAAAAATTGATGTAATCTGAAATCAATATCAATTGGTTAAAGATGATTTTTAGTGTTAAGTAATTTTTAATCATATATTTTTTCATCTGTTTTAAAAAAATTAAACTACACTTAAATAAAATCTATAATGCGATAGTTTATTACTTAAATTATATTTTGTTTCTGTACACTGATTCAAAATGCGGAAAAATGATAATATATAGTACTGCGGTAGAGTAATAATAAGAATCATCAGATTAGGGAGAAAATATGAATCATTTACAATAAATAAAAGAATAACAATAATAATTAAATACTGTAAGGAATTAAGTATTAATCTGTGTTACATGTATTATACTGTTGAGAAAGTGATTTATGTATGTGTGTGAGTTTTTAATGAATAAATGAATTGCTGTAATTTAGTTCATGATTTAAAAGTATTTAAAGTCAGAAAACTTTGATAAGAGACATTGTTTTAAACTTAACTCTTGATAAATTTCCTCTCAATGTCGTTCATAACATTCACTTCTAATATATTAATTAAATCTTTTCTGAATTAAAAGGCTTTCAAACTGCCTAAGTATAAAATACCTTTGAATGATCATTTAGTCATTTTACTATTTAGAGTATCACAGATTTTCGTTACAAATTAAGAATCATGAAAATGTTTTCTTTTGTAGCATCCAAAATTAATTTATAATAGATATTGTATTAAATCAATTTTATTGCATATTCTTTGCTAGATATTTTCTTTATTTGGAAACTGTCATAACATTCTTTCTGCTTGGTTTTGATGTAAATATGTTTAAAAATTTTCATCTCATATTAATAAATAATTAACCAAAAATATAAAAAGTTCAAATAGGAAAGAAGCACAGTCTTTCCAATAATAATAAAATATTCAAATATAAAATACTTAAATATTTTTATTGCTTATGATACATCTATTTCGCAACTCTATTGATGATTCTCATCTTTCTACGCACAAGCCAAAAATTGATGAGTAAAACATCGGGAATGCAGTAATTGGCAAATTAAATATGTGAAGCTATTTAAAATATTAGTTTTTAATGTAAATTTATAAAAATTGTAATTAACTTATCTTTCATTAACGAATCATTTGCAGTGTAAAATTATGTCCTAAAACAAGATTTCGTTCTAGAATGTGAGCATTAAATTTTTCATTCATACTTTGTGATTTTTTTACCTTTAAAGGTATTTTCGATTTTTGTAAGAGTTACATTGCCATTGATAAAATTTCAAATAAATAAATGAACACTATTAAAAATGTAAAATGAACCCAGATATTTCAAATTCGATATATACATATATATATATATATATATACATATACATATATATATATATATATATATATATATATATATATATATATATATATATATATATATATATATATATATATATATATATATATATATATATATATATATATATATATATATATATATATATATATATATATATATATATATATATATATATATATATATATATATATATATATATATATATATATATATATATATATATATATATATATATATATATATATATATATATATATATATATATATATATATATATATATATATATATATATATATATATATATATATATATATATATATATAGAAAGAAACGATTTTATAAAAAAATTAACTACTTAGTATGAGTCACTATCACTGACATTTTTAAGAAAAACAATTTTAATTTTTCAAATGAAAAATACTATTTCTGCGTGAAAAATGATTTTATGCTGATATGATAATCATTAATTAAATTAAATAAAATATAAAATACTCAAACGTATATTATTTTATTGTTTTAAATAGAGCTAATTAAATATTGTATTATAAAGATAATATATTAAAATTTACAATAAATAAATACTATTTTTAAAGAATTATTTTAAATAATTTATTCAATTTAAAAGCAAAATTTTTAAGAAGACTCCAAATAAAAATAAAATGATGCATCAGAATTTTAAAACTGACTCAATAATTGCTTATATTAAAATAGCTGCTTATTTTTTATCGCTATTACAGTTTTATGTTAGGAGATATAAGTCATCCAATATGGTATTATGAATTTAGGAGTTTTTTTTAAATAAATGAATAATTTCTTTATTTATGGTTTTAAAAATTTTGAATACGAGCTATTATTTTAATTAAAAAAATATATCTTATAATATAATGTGGGATTTAAATGCTTAAATCTCCATAAAAAATTCATAATTTGATATCTTTAATAAATAATATATCAAAATTAAGATAACTATTTTTACATTCATAAAAAACGAATAATAGATAAGATCTTAAAATAACCCATCTCAATCAGATATTAGTTTGAAAATATGATAATGCTTATCAATTAGATTTTCTTTTGAATAAAAATTAAATCTACCTCTTTATTTCACAAAGTGGATCATGAGCTTATGTATAGTAATATTCAAATTAATTTTAAACTTGCAAAATAAGCTTCTATTCAAAAAACGAGATTAAAGATTATATTTTAACTTACATCTTCTATTGTGTTTACAAAACTGATTTCTAGATAATTAAGCTACGCATAAAAAGGTGATTTTTAATTTTTTATGAATATTTAATATGATTTTATTATTTTCAAGGTAATAATAAATTAAGAATATTTGAATAAAAATGTAAAAATTATTATTACATTACAATTAAGATAAGCTTATTTTTTTAATTTAGAATGCATTAAATTGATTATGCATACTTATTTTTCTTGATACGGCATTATTTATAAATAAAATTGTGCGTAGGAACATAATTAAGCTATCCCATCATTTTTAAATTACTTGTGATCATGAATTTGTATTTAAACTTTCTCTCACTAGAGCTACACATTGCGCTATTTGTCATGAAACTTATACTGCAGATTAGTATATAATGAAGAACCATATTCAAAATTCTAAATATACACACAATCTATATATTTTCAAGGATGTTTTTCATATAGTTATATACTATTTACTTATTTTTAAATAACTTTTGCATTATGAAATACCGCTTTCAAGAACGAGTCAAACTAACAGCTGTAAGGCCATCATTTTATGGGCTGATCTGAAAAATATGTGAACAAGTGAATCTTTTTTTATTTTTTAATTGTATTCTTGCAGTGTTTTTGATTTAATGAGTAACTCTCTCTCGTCAATAAACAATTACTGATATTAATTTAATTTTAAACAATTATATTTTTTTATATTCTGATTTATATTAACTGTTGACTATTAATAAAAAGTGATACTAACATAATCCAACAATTACTTGAAGGTAAGTATTTCTCCACTTTAATCAGTATCAAATTTAATTGATTTTCTATATAACAATGTCAAATCTTGAAATAAACTATAGAACTTGATACATTACTTAATCAAGATTAAGTAATATAAAATATATATTTGGTAATCATTTTATAATCTTAAGTGATTAAAAATGAATTAATTTATTAAGTTTCATGATAAAGTTTAAATCAATTTATGATGCTTGTGTTATAAATACGCTGAAAACTAAAAACAAATACTGTTTATGCATATAATTGTATAAAACCTATTTTCATATTCGCTTTTTTATGAAATAAAATTAACTATTATGCCAAAAAACATATCTTTGCAAAAATATGCATATAACCGCTTTTACGATAGATTTTGTTGCACTGAAAATACATGTTTAAAGCAATCTTGGGTAATAATTGCATGTAAGCTATTCTCCAATATTCACTTTATTTTCTCACTGGAATTCGCTTGAAATTGAAATATGTATTTACTTCTAGCTATGTATTTATTCCAGCTAAGTAATATTTTAAACCGTATCAAAAGTGTATCATACAACACATGATTTAAGAATGAATAATTTCTCTCTCCTGTTTCTTTATATTTATATTCTATATATATATATATATATATATATATATATATATATATATATATATATATATATATATATATATATATATATATATATATATATATATATATATATATATATATATATATATATATATATATATATAATTAAAAATAAATAACATTCTAATCAGCATTTTTAATACATTTTAATGTATACGAATGAATGTATACATACAGGTGGTTATTAAAATTTTGGAGACACCTGTGAACAGGACATTTTTCCATAAGAATAAAATTATAATAATTACACCATTTTTTTCATAAATAGAGATGCATATATTCTGGTGGTTTGAGGTAGATTTATTGAATTTCTGGAAATGTCGGATTTATTCAAAATCCTAAGATTTTGGGCCTCTTGGATTTCCAAAAAAGAATAAATTGAGGTAGTGTATCAATCTGGAGAAAGTGTTACCGAAACAATATAACTCTTAATGTTTTCTTGAGGAGTTGTGTCTGATGTCATGATAGTATACACAGAGTGTGACAATACTAGCTTACTAAAACAAATTTCTGGATAGAAAGAAAAGTTTGGTGAAAGAGCTTGATTCGTATTCAAACGCATTGCAATATTTAAAAAAACACAACTGCAATTAATGTAACCATGAATTTTCAAGCGTCCCATATTACTTTTATAAAGCCAATTCATAAGCAGAAAATTTATAGTAAAGCAACAATTTCTAAACCTCTAATCACAGATATTAATATCAAATGTCACTAACAATTTTGTCATAATAACTGCTAGATTTACTGGTGGAAGAAAATAACAGGGTCTGAAGAATCGTCTTACTCGTGCATACTTAACTACAATAGAATATTTCACAATTCGAAAACACCTGCATAGGCGTATGATCGTAATAATCTTCTTCTTACCGTCAACTATGAACATACTTGAGTAATGGTATTAGAAGGCTGACTACGTGTTTTCTGCAGTAACAAACGTAATTCTGAATGGAAGAATTACTGGGGAGAAGAATAAAGAAATTCCTTCTGACCTCATCCCTCCTATTGACACAAATTTTATTTATTGTTGCAGATGAAATACTTGAAGAGGATAATATACCTATTCATATAGCATGTTTTGCATTGTCATAATTTGAGGGACTTTCATAGTAAGAACTTAAGCCTTTACATGAACCAGTGCAACCAACCCATCTCAATATAATTGAACTTTTATGGTATATTTTAGAGTGTTCAGTAAGAATTCAATATCCTTTTACCGATATCTCTCCACTGGTATCCTTCATCAATATCTGATATCTTCATGAAAAATAATATGATTTTCTTCTAAGCCGTATTTAATATTTTTATGAATTGATTTCTTGGAGAATACCAACCTGTATTCCATGTAAAAAAACGGTCCTACACGATATAAAAACACACACACACATATATATGTATGTATGTATATAATATATATATATATATATATATATATATATATATATATGTATGTATGTATATAATATATATATATATATATGTATATATATATATATATATATATATATATATATATATATATATATATATATATATATATATATATATATATATATATATAAACAGGGGGAGTTACTCTGAAATTTTTGAAATACCCGCGCAGACGAGAATTTACAAAATAAAAATAACGGTTTTAATTTTAAAATACAAAGTATTTTAACAAATAAGACGATTTTTAACTGATTTACTTCCACTTTTTTAGCGAAGAATAAATTTTAAACAGAAGAGAAAATTGAATTGACGTGAGAACATTTTTGCGCTATGAATTTCTACGATTTTAAAAAGGATTAAATCAAGAAGAATGCGTTCAACGGTTCCAATTATCATTTAGTGATGAATCTCCAGCTCGTGCTACTGTATTCATATGGTTTAGAGTATTCAGAAGAGGTCGCAATTTTCTTCAGGATGAAGAACACACAGGAAAGCCGCCGTTGGCAGTAATCCTGGATAATGTGTCTGCCATACGAAAAATATTAATGGATGATAATCGCTTTACCTATCAAATGATACAGAAGGAACTTAATATTAGATCCGCAGCTATACACAAAATCATTCATGAAGAATTACATATGAAAAAAGTAGTTTGCCGTTGGGTTCCCCATAATGTAAATGAGCACCAAAAAGAGCAGCGTATCAGAATCAGTAAAGAAACACCTAAATATCTAAATGATGGTGGCCATCGCATCATTTTTAAAATTGTAGCAGCTGATGAAACGTACATACCGTTTTTTGACGTTCCGGCACGTCAAGAAAGCAAAGTATGCGTCTTTGAAGATGATCCCACTCCGACAATGGTCAACAAACAACGCGCACTAAAAAAAGTGATGTATGTCGTTTTCTTCAGAAGTAAGAGATTGGACAAAGCCATCAAGTTGGAAGGACTGAAGACAGAAACAGAAAACTGGTATACCACTAAATGTATCCCAGAAATTCTACAAGTACTGAATGTTAGAGGACTAATGCTTCACAATGACAATGCATCTTCACATACAGCCGGATTAGCAGTTGAGTTTCTAAACAAAAACAAATTAAAGTGATCGAACATCCGCCGTATTCACCTGATCTAAATATTTGCGACTTTTGGTTATTCTTTAATCTAAAAAAGTACTTACGTGGACGTCAGGACATCATTTTCATTCAGAAGAAGAGATTGATATGGCTTTAAATACATTTTTTCTTCTACTCCAAGAAATAAATGGCTTGAGGCATTTAATCTGTAGAATATTCGTCTACAAAAGTGCATTGATGCTGGAGGACTGGAGGATATATATCTATATCTATCTATCTATCTATCTATCTATCTATATATATATATATATATATATATATATATATATATATATATAAATATATGTATATATATATATATATATATATATATACATATATATATATATATATATATATATATATATATATATAGATAGATAGATAGATAGATAGATAGATAGATAGATAGATAGATAGATATAGATATAGATATAATTTATATCATATTTTAACTGTTCGAAAGAAAATACATTCATAAAAAATGATGTTCATTTCTAAAAAAGATGAACATTTTTTTCCTGAGAAAAGAAGCAGTCACATAATTTTAGATAAGAATTATCATTTAATTGAATACAAGATACTGTGGTTGAACTATGATTGCCAAAGCAATTTTTAAAGAATTCAATTTATTATTATGTAATATTATAAATCTCAAAAAATATTAAAGATTTACCTTAATATTTTTGAGATTTTTAAAAGAGTTAATATAAGCTTTTATCAACAAAGTAATTTTAGGTAAATTAAATGAAAATATTATTCCTTTTGATTTCTAATAAAAAGTTAAGATAGTATTACGATCTTCTTGGGAGTCAATTCAAAATAATTTCTTTCTAGGAAATTCAAATATAATAAGTATTAAATCCAAATGGATTTTGAATGTTTGATATTATTTTGGATAATATTTCAGTCACGTTAGTTATAATGACCAAGTTTTCCATGAGAGAAGTAAGTAGATAAAATATATAAAGCAAATTAAATGAAAAATTTACAATTTTCTTATATATCTAATTAATATTAAGTTTTGTGAACTGAAAAATGCATAATTTCATCAGAATTTAATAAATTCAATTACAAATAATAGATTTTAACATCAGAGTTTTCCTACATTATAAACTTCATTTGATAATTTCATATTGTTTTATTATTTATTATTAGTATTATTAAATATTATTATTAATAACAATTATTATTATTATAATGATTGATAATTATTATTATTAATTATTGATAATAATTTTATATTATTTATTTTAATTTTTATACATAAATTAAGCTTCAAAATGTAACATTTGCAATGTAACATTATTTAAGAGAATTGATTAGCATTCTTATTGAATGAATTTTTTAACTAAAATTAAAATGTACAATAAAAGACTCATTAAGCTATTGTTTAAAATTAGGCTAAATTAATTTTAAATTTTTAAGAACTTTTACGGGCTTGATATACTAACAAGCCTAACTTTTATTTGAAATAATATTTAAATGAATGTAATATCGTATTACTATTTATATTATGGAAATAGTTTAAGTTAATTATTAATTTATTAGATTTATTATTTTCTATTTACTGTTTCATTTTCCTTTCAATAATGCATATTTAATGAATCGTTGTTTTTGCTATTATGTACTTATTATAATGTTTCTCTAATTCAGCACTTGATATGAATATTAAAAAGTAAAACATATAAGTGTAAATATATGAAATACTAAAAGCACAAATTTATAAAATAATATTTAACAATATTCAATATGTATTAATGTTATAAATGTGTGAGTTAAAATATCAACAAAATTATAAATAATTTAAGAAAATATTTGAAAATAAATTTTACTAGCAGATTACTCAATGATTATATAAAAAGTGCTATAAAAGTATTTAAATTAATTGAAATTTTTTAGTGAATTAAGTATAAAATTTTTTTTAAAACTATTGGACTTAAGAATTTAATGAAGATAAATAAATCCTTTAAAACTATATAAACACTACGCATTCTAGAATTTTTCAGAGAATAGAAATTTCTTAAAACTAATGTCAATAAATTAGTTTCTATAATTCCGTTTAAATAAAGGTATGCTTTAGGATTAAAATTTTCTTTGAAGTACCTTCTTTCTACAAGCACACTGTATTTCAGCATTTATGTCTAAATATACATCGTATAACATTAGATATTTAAATTATTTGATTAGTTTATTTAAGAACAAGTAAATGCACTCAATCGCAAAGGTAAAATTATTCTGTTTTTGTTTCATTAGTTCTTTTAATATTAAAATTTATGCTGAATATGTTAAGTGAATCTTAATTATTTGTGTTGAATATAAATAATTTGATTTTATAATTTAATTTATTTACATTGTAATTCTTTGCTAATTATCTTATTTATTTTGGGTATATTAACATATGAATATACAAAATATAGTATATTGAGAGATATAAATATACAAAATATAGTATATTGAGAGATATAAATATACAAAATATTGTAATATCTCGAATTTTTAATTTTACGTAAATTTTAATATTATAATAATATAATACGAGAATAGGAACTGAATATTCAAGAATAAAAATTTTCTACGCCTTTAATAATTTAAATTATTACTATACTGTCATATAATTGTTAGCTTGAATAAGAGTAATGATATTAAGTATCATTAAGTTTACATTAAGTTGAATATAGTTGATGTTGAAAAGATATATATAGTTTAATATAAATGCAAAGTGTTGAAATGATGAAGAAAAAGTTGTTAGGAAAATATGTTGCATAGCTTAATGATATTGTATTATTTCAATTGTAGTATTTTTTTTCACTGCCTTGTTCTATAATTAAATAAGAAAAAGTTAATCTTTTATTGCTTCTTATCAGTTACATAATGATAGCAGAAATAAAATAGAATCAAAATCATTTGGTATTCAAATAAGTAATTAAAAATACTATCAAATAATATCCATTAAATAATTCATTGACATTAACTAATTCAATTGAGACTTTCTTTGGTTCATTATTAAAAAAATAAAAAAATGGAAAAAATACAATGAATTTTTTTTAATATAATGAAAATCTTGATATTGTCGGCCCTTTTTCTGTTGTTTAAAATAGATAAACTTTTAATTTTTTTACTATGGAGCAATGTACAAGAGTTTTTGTTTAATTATATTGTAATTGTTATATATTTGATACACAGTTTTGATAACTATTTTTAGTTACATGTGTTTCATTTTTCTTTGATATAAGAATACTTTTACAAATTCCTTCAAGTTATTGCATATCTCATTAAACACTTCACTTATAAATAATAATGTGTGTGCATTGAATATGTTTCTCAAATACATACATTTCCAATAAAAAAAACCCAATGAATAAAATAAAATATCTTCCTCTTCCAAATTAACAAATAAATTTATATAAAAATATTAGTTAAGATTTTATTTAAAAAAAATGAATTATCTCTAAAATTAGTCACTACTACTCTCTTTGAAAACTCATTTTATTTACTCCAGAAACTAATGTTTTAAAATGCATTTAAATTAATCATTAACTGTGAAAAAATTGCTATGTCACTTTTATATGTATAATCATGCTAAAACAAATTACTTCACTAAATTTTAAATATTTCAGGGGATTGTGATATTTTATAGGAAAAAGGTCAAAATTTAGATATTCTGGAAACATATCGACTCATAGTAGATGACATATTCGTACCGGTCCGGTCTCGCGGCAGACGATACAAAAATAAAATGAATAATGAAACAAATCGATTCAGGATTTTTCCAAGGGCAGAAGAGTACCAGAAAAATGAAGGATTGATTTATTTGCTTCTTCAAAGCGTAAGTTTGAAATTTGTTCCTGGGAAACATGTTTCTCTTATTCCCGCATTCAAAACTCTCTCTCCCTCTTGAAAAATTTATTTTTCTCTAATAAAAATAAAGTATCGTTTAATAATTGTTTGTTGTATCATTACTGTATTTCGTTTATTTTTTATGAACTAGAATATTACCTTAAAATAAAAAAAACATGCAGCAATATTGTTAAAAAGTAGTTTTAAAGAAAATAATCTACAAATAATGTTTTTCTCATCATGCACTATTTATCAGCTTCAGAATGTTTTTTATTATAATTTTTATACAAAAACTTTATAAACTATACTTTCAGGGGCTTTGTATTCGCTAAATACTATTTCTTATTGAAAAATGCAACCTATTTTGTATGGAAAATGTGAATTTTTAACAAGACTTTTTTTGTTTTTAAGGATTTTATCCTCTTAAATTCCATTAACTTAGCTTGTAAAATAGTCTCGATAGCATTCATAAAATAATACTTTTTATAAGACGACACATATTAAATAAATGAAGTAGTTTTTCTTGTTAAAAATATGTCTCACGTAGCAAATTAGCCATGTGAAGTTTAAGCATGTAATATCGGCTTTATAATAGCAAATTAACATTCTCAAGAAAAGTCAAAATGGCTCCAGTTGAAATGCATAAAATATTTGCAGAGTGATGAATCATATGTGATTGTTACTTTGCTCAATTGATTCAGTTTACAGAAAATATTGTTCTTTGTTTCAAGTGCAAAACATTACTTTTTAAAATTAAAGTATTGTTACTCTATCATCAAATGAATTCCCTATTTTATATATTTTAATAAAGCAAACGATATGAAAGTTTGTAATTAGTAATTGTGTTATGATGCAAAAGTCTTTCAAATTCAATCCAGTGAAACATTTTTACAAAGAACTCGTATTGCCCACTGTCAAATATATTTCATATTTTGTTCATGGAATTGTATTATTAACTGTTTATACTGAACAATAATTTTCATTTCATATAGTTTCTGAAGGAAATTATTATAGATGTGTCATTTTATACACTATAATGGTTTTGTGAAAAGTTAATAACTTTTTTGTTTCTAACGCATTTAACTAAAAAATTAAATGTTTTGTTATATATATTTTACGACTTATATGACAAAACAAAAACTTTTCATGAATTTTCAAACATTTCAATAATTTTATTCACAAATTAACTTAGAAGTTTTTATTTTATAAAAAATGCATAGATAATAATTTAGTCCGTTCAATGAGTATTTCACAGAAATTATTTCTATATATCAACTTAAATTATATATTTTTTTTAATTTTAGTATTATAAATAATGTGCTCCTCTCATTGAATTTTTGCAATTGTGCTGACAAATATTAAAATCGAAAATATTAAACGGATATTGATAAATACAATGTGTGATCGTAAATTTCAGGGTAAGGAAATAAAATAATTATTAAAGTTGTGTGAAATTAGTAAAAAAGTTGACTTGACAGCTAAGACCTCCATTAGCTGGATATGTTTGATGTCGAAGTGGTCTTCGAATTCAAAAATGGTTAGATCATTGTGTAACTTTAAGTCTATTCTATGTTTCAGGAACAATAATAGCTGTAGAAGCATGGTGAACCAGTCTCCAGGTATAGCATGATCAAATGTTTTAAATTGATAAAAGCTCTGGTGACTATGCAGGTAAATGCAAGTCTTGAATACCTTCCGTAGAAGGTCAGAACATGACATGGAAAATGTGCTCTTATATTATCTTATTGAAAAATTGCATTTCACAATTCCCACAAAGACAACACAAGCAATGGTCTTAAGAATCATAAAATATATTTCTATCACCACTTAAATAACAGTTAACCAGGATTGAAGTCTTGTGTATCGTGTTCCCGATGACTACCCACTCTAGCTGATTACCTACATCGCTCCAACATTGACATTGAATGCCACAGGGTAACAAGTATTTTCCTCGGTTCTTATGTTTTGCCCACAACTAAGACTCTCAGGAAAAGACATTGTTTTTTCATTCATCTAGTTTTGTCATGGAATCACCAAAATCACCATTTGTCTCCATGATGCATTGTCATGGAATCACCAAAATCACCATTTGTCTCCATGATGCATTGTCATGGAATCACCAAAATCACCATTTGTCTCCATGATGCATTGTCATGGAATCACCAAAATCACCATTTGTCTCCATGATGCATTGTCATGGAATCACCAAAATCACCATTTGTCTCCATGATGCATTGTCATGGAATCACCAAAATCACCATTTGTCTCCATGATGCATTGTCATGAAAATTGGAAATAATGTCCAACCTGATAACATTACACGTGCTCTATACAAGCTCCTTTCCTGAGTAATTGTCCGCGATATGATAGTACGTTTTTCAAAAATAAATCCACAATATTTCTAGCCACTCTGGCATGGATTGAGTTGATACTTTAATACCTTTCAGTATGAACAAATACAGTTGATTGAGTTATCCTTGATCAGTTATTCACATATAAGATAGACAAAATTTCTGATTCTATGAATACCCACACTTACTAGCAATTGTTTCTTCTTCGTATCTCAGGTATAACATGATATTCGAACAAAACATTGAATTTATAATGTCATTTTTCAAAGGAGAAATCGAGTGTACATTTTTATGAGGTTCTTCAGATACCATTTGTCCTTCCTATATCGTTCAATTGCAAGGTAATTACATGCTTATTTCAGATATTCCTTCTTTTCATGAGATTTTGACTTTGATGATATTAAAAACGGCTATAGTTGAACAAGTAAAACAATTAAAAAGGAAATTATGCATCCAAAATATAGTTCATGTTAATAAAAATAAACTTAAAAACTATCTGCTTAAAAACAACTTTTTCTGTCACTCTTGCTTGTGTGTGAATAACATATATTCTCTCTTGAATATATATTTATTAAAAGTTACTTAAAATGTTTTTTAACATCACCTTTGATTGATTATGTATAAATATATTTGCTGAAATTTTTGGATGAGTAAAATTATTACATCTAAGGTTGGTATTAGAATTTAATACTTCTACAAAACCTGAAATATTCAATAACAAAAAATTTTTTTGATTAAATTATAAGTGCTCAAATGGTCTTAATGAGAATAATATAAGTAAAATATTAAAATGTTATTAAGATTTCAAGAAAAAATCTAACTTAAAGGAAATTTAGTGCTAGAAATGAACAACTTTGATTGAACGAGATTGTACTAATCAAGTATAAGAAATACACTACTGGCCATTAAAATTGCTACACCAGGAAGAAATGCAGATAACAAAATGATATTTATTGGACAAATATATTATACTAGAAATAACAAGTGATTAAATTTTCAAAAAATTTGGTCTAGATAGATTCTGAGAAATCAGTACCCAGAACAACCACCTCTGGCAGTAATAACAGCAGTTTTACGCCTGGGCATTGAGTCAAACAGAGATTGGATTGCATGTACAGGTACAGATGCCCATGCAGCTTCAACACGATGCCACAGTTCATCAACCGTAGTGACTGGCGTTTGGTGACGAGCCAGTCGATCGGCAACCATTGACCAGACGTTTTCTATTGGTGAAAGATCTAGAGAACGTGCTGGCCAGGGTAACAGCCGAACATATTCCGTATCAAGGAAGGTCCGTACAATACCGGCAACATGCGGTCGGGCATTATCCTGCTGAAACGTAGGGTTTCGCAGGGCTCGAATAAAGGGTAGAGCCACGGGTCATAACACACCAGAAATGTAACGTGCACTGTTCAAAGCACCGTCAATGCGAACAAGAGGTGACCCAGACGTGTATCCAATGGCACCCCATACCATCACGCCAGGTGATGGGCCACTATGACGATGACGAATGCATGTTGCCAGTGTGTGTTCACCACGATGCCGCCAAACACGAATGTGACCATCATGATGCTGTACACAGAACCTGGATTCATCTGAAAAGATGACGTCTCGCCATTCGTGCGCCCAGGTTCGTCATTGATCACACCATTGAATAGCTACAAGCAATATACTTATGAAATCTTGAAATCTTTCAAAATTTTGCGAAGTGAAATTGCTTTAAGACTGTCTTCATTAAACTATGAACATTAAGGGCTCTGTTTTAGTTCTTTTGATTAAGAAACTACTTTTACTGGCTAAAAATTTCAAACTAAAATACAATTATGAAACTGGCAATCCCCATATCGATGTGAAAATTTTAATAAAAATTTATTTATTTAAAAATATTTTTTAATGAATCTTCATGCCAAACACATTAAGATGTGATTAATTTAAAAATTTTCTAATTTCGTCACTTTGATTTTGGGAAATGAAAAGATGTTTCTGTAATTTTTTAAAAATATATATATTTTAAAATTTTATAGTTAATTTCAATAAATATTAAACATTGCCAAGAGGTAACTTTTCAATAATCAAGTACAGTCAGTAACATGTGCATGTACTACTGAATTGTAATTTGATTAGTGGTTGATTATTATTTCCTCATAAATGAACTATAAACACGTCAATATGATTTGTGGTAATCCTCAACATCCTCATGATGCAGTCTGATGACACAATTTGATTCTCCTCCTGTGATCTCAGCTGCGGTATGGACATAAAAGTGTATATGATACGGGGATAAATTGTCTTTTCTGGCTATTTAAATTATATTTCCTAAAGCTGTGAAACTACATAGGTACTTAAATAGGCTATATCTACAGGTTGAACGAGTAGTGGGGAGCAAGTCATAAAATTTTATGGCTTTTCTACCAGCAATGTGTTCTTTAGGTCTCCATCTTGAATTGTTTAAATATGCTTTGGCATCCCTTTGTTCGGAGAAAGCTGAGATTATTTCGAAGTTCTTTGAAGCCGCCCCTACGATGAACTTAACTCTTGGCATTTTATTCTGTCTCTATGGCCTACTTTAATCAATTTATTTAAGATATCTTTTTTTTATGAAACATAATGATATGCATTCGATATTTCAGGTTAAGAATAGTATTTGTATAAAAATAAAAATTAATATAAAAATAAAAATAAATATAAAAATAATAAGATTAGAGAGAATTCATAATAAAAAATTTTATTTTAAAATTGAAAAATTTGCTTATGAACAACCTTACCAAGACTTTTTGAATACATCAGATACTTTAACAAAATGATTCTCTATTGTTATGCAATTTTCATACTTTCATAATAATAACATTTTTTAACAATATTTATAAAAGAATTTTTATATATTCTGAAATAATCCCATTTTAATTTAATTATTATTTATAAAATATTTTATTTGCCTGCATTTTTATTTTCTATTTAAATTTATTTGTTGAATGCTTTGCGACAGTTTAACATTGCCTCTTGCTTATCATCATTTAACTTGCTACAAATAATAAGAAATAATTCTACACTGTATAAAACTGTTATTTTTAATATGTGCCCCTATGCTGAACCTATTTGAGAATCCTAGTTATGAACCTATTTAAGAAGAACTATCCTATAAGCTGCATAAAAATACAGAAATATGAGAATTGAATTGTAAAAATGTTTATATGTTTTAAAATAGATAAGATGAAGCAATATGATTAACATAATGCGACATTACTTAATATTTACTTTTACTGTGAAGTAAAGCGAAGATATTCCAAAACAATGGACTGTCTTCTTAGCTACAATTATATTATATATGGCTGGGTTCTTCAAGCATTTATTGATATTATTTTGATAACGAACATTTATGGGTTTAATCATGGTATGATATTAGTTATTTATATTTCATTATTGCTTCGTAATTATTATACTCTCTGTGACACGACAGCTCATGTGGGCCAAGTCTTTCAGCACCCATCTCAATTTTCTTGACCGAGAGACCCTGCGGTGTGAAGCATATGTTCCGATTAGGTGGTCAGCCTAATGCGAAACCCCCAGTGTTAAGTTTCCAAGCATGCTTGGTACTCAGTTTATTGACCCACTGAAGGGATGAAAGGCTAAGTCAACCTTGTCCAGCCCGAAAATTGACTCTCTGATTGACTGGCCTTGGGAGTTTGAAACGCTACCACTAAGTCATCGGGCTTATAGTAATTATTATGCATTTTACTTTATAATTACCGTAAATACTAAAATTATAAAATACACTTGATATAAATTTGGATATATATATATAAAAATTAAAATGATATATATATATATATATATATATATATATATATATATATATATATATATATATATATATATATATATATATATATATATATATCATTTTAATTTTTAATTAAACCTTAGATTATTAATTATTAAGAGAACAGTTAATGGCTCATTTAAAAATTAAATATCAAATTCTAAATTACTTGTAAACATTTATTTCATTTGTTAAAGAAAATGTTTAAGGTAAGCTCTTAAAATCTTTTCAATTAAAGTAAATGTTTATCGCATTTATTTTTACATCAAAAAATGTCAATAGAATAAAATTAAACTGCAAAAATTTAAATGATATATTTGTGTATATAAAGTTTATATAATTACTTTCCAAAACATGCTATTGAAAAAATAACTATATTAAGAAATTAGTATATTATATTTATGTAAAATTATTTTTATCATACATTGTATATACATATATATCTATATATATATGTGTGTGTGTGTGTAGATATGTAGATAGATTTTATATATCGGATTTTTTAACTTTTATTGTAATTATTTTAGTTACTCATATAACTATTATTTTATCTTTGAGATTAAATTGTGATTTTGTATACTTAAGTCAAAAATTATACAATTAAAGTTGAAGCATAGTTATCGAATTAAATATTACCTTTATCAGAAGCAAAATAAACTAAAATATGACAATGGATTAAAAAAGAATTGCCTTACAAATATCTATATGATCATTAACTTAATGGGGTACTTTATACTTCCCTTCATTAACTTTTATAAGGTAAAGTTGAGCATTACATAAACAAACATTGAAATATGTTTTCTTTAATTGCTTTACATACATTTCCATCTTAATTTGGCATAAACTATAACCTTTTCAATTTCACTAATGATCAACTTCAGTTAAGGATTCCATAAGTAAAATAACAACGGGATAATTTTTTAAAAACATGCCATAAATATCTGTAATATTATGTTATTCTAATTTACAAAAGGGAATATTGAAGATGTTTTGCGTAACACATTATCATATTCTGAAAACCCCACAACACATAAATAGACAATCATTTTGCATTATATAAATTAAAATTTTATGGGAAATTAATTTTATTTAGACTAAAGTATACCGTTAAGTATAGTTAGATATTATATATCATTTATTACACAGGATGCTTGCGCAATTTGACGTTATCGTATAAATAAATGGCATTTCATGTTTTTTGAACAAAAAGTAGTATTACAAGATGGGGGCAAGTTATGTATACGTTATTAAAATTACTGACAGTGCTAACTTGGGGTAGTTTGCAGGTAATCTCAGACTATGATGTCAAGTCTGGTGCTCTAAACTTGTGGCTTATTCAAACCTGTTTCGAGATCACCACCAGACTCATGCATGGTGACAGTCAATTCTCAAAAGCGAAACCCCTCTGAAAACAATTTATCAACCAACTCAAACTTGATTCCGTTTTCAATATCTAGAATACATTGAAAACGGAATCGATTGGGTTTAAAGAAAATCTTCTTAACCGATGATGGCACAGAGATTCGACAAAGATACACGATGTGCATCTTGATATTGGAGTATCAACAGCACTTTCGTTAAATGTAGTCAGCGGTATAATTAGTACTTGTCTGCAGTACTTGATTTATGCATGGTGACGTTCCCGCAGCATCCACATGATCCATGAAATGCGTCATGTTCCTTTCTTCAAACCAATGTAAAAATGCAGTGGTTGTATGTAAATCCTCTTTCGCTGCAAATTGACGACTGAAAAGCCTGCTATTTTTAGCCTGATCATTGTATCTCTTTTGAACTAGTCTGTTGTTTAGAAAAAAACTGTTTAAGATCTTGATTTTAATGGCTTTTAGCAGATATCTTTAGACGCCGATTATTTTTTGTATTAAGCATTCCTTTTGGTTTCGTAAAAGATTTGCATGAAGATTATTCTTTCCGATGGAGAAAAGTTATTTTATTGTTTATTCTTACGTTTATTTTTATTATAATCACTTTATCTGTTGTTAAATACAATGCATCATTTGTTTAACTTGATGCCTTACACCTGCCATGAAATTTGGTATTTTCTGCAAATATTTTAAATAGTTATCAATTTTGTGACTTGAATTTATTGTAAAACTCATTTTGCCCGATGTTCCATTCTAGATCTCTGCCGATTTTAAAAAAAGGTGGTGTTTTCTAGTTTTAAAACGGTCATATATTTGTATCGTTAGAAATAAAGAAAATATGTGCGGTGTTGTTGAATCTCATTTTCTTTGAATTCCTTTCATTTTTTGAACAAATAATGATTCTTTTTTTTAGTTTGGAGGAAATTACTGTTTATGTTCACATGTTTTTGGTTTTTACAATATGCCGCTGATCAAAGAAGTTTTGGGAAAATGGTCTTCAGTAACTTTGTAGTTGGAAGGAATTTTGAGTACCCTAAATCTCATTTTACTTGTCTTTAGCTAATCTGTAATTTAGAATTTATTTTATTATCAGGTGTAATGTTAAAGCTATTAAGTGTTTCTTATGTATTATCATAATTGTAGATATTATTTCATTTTAATTTCTGTGGTAAAAATGCTTTATTTTCAATAACATGTCAATTGAGGATAGTTGTATGATTAAAAATGGATTCATCTATTTCTTTTTAACACACCACTTCATATCATACTGTTTATTCTAATTTACATAGGAAAAATTAAAATTACAAGAATTAAAAATTCCAATACGTTAAATTAATTTTCACTTACTAACTTAATTCAATAATAAAATTCAGATGTTTAGTACATTCTCACTGCACTAATATATGCAATCAAAATTTCAGTAATTCACATAAGAAATAAAGATTTAATTTACATCCATTACTATTTCTCTATTAAAATATTTAATTATTTCTTAATTTAAAAAACTAATAAGCGAGCTTATAGATAGCTGTAAAAGGAAGAAAGATATTTGTGTATCATTATAACTGAACTAAAAGAAATTTATATGCGGGAAACAGGATTCATAATTTCGGTGTAATTTATTTGTATTGTTAAAAATTCAAATCTATAATTTAACGAAGTGGCAAATCTTTAGTTTATGTGCATCCTCATATGGTTTCATAGGCAAACATAACAAAGTGTCATTTTATGACATACTGATCATTATAAAAGTTATTTAAAAGTTAAAAATATATATTAAAGAAGTACGAAGAAATTTCAATAAAATAGTAACTGTTTTTTAAAATTCATTTCATGTTTTCAATTACTTTTTTGATTTAAAGCTAGTTTTAATTTTGTTTTCTTTTAGTATTACACCTAATTGGAAATAAAATTAATACTTTTCTTAAAATTTTTATTTATTTTATTGCAATAAGATGTTACTAACAAAATCATTTTAAACACGTCTTATTTTAAAAAAATAAAATGAAATAAATTAAGAACACGTTAACAAACATGTGTAAATAGTATATAGACTAATATCTTATATTTATAGTGTTTTAACTAAATATGAAGTATCTTCCTAAAATATGTAAGGCTTTAGCAACATTTCTTCAAGGCTTTCTTTCTGAGTAAATTTTTTTCAGAATAAGTATTATGCATTCCATGCAATTTTAGAAACCGTTGTAGGTGCCAAATTTCTCTTATTTTTTTTCTAATGGCTGATTGTGGACAGTTACAACTTTAACAGAGTCTATTAATCAATTGTTCCCTGATACCAAAGAACCGGCCAGACACAGCGTCCTCTTAGACGCCGAGGCGTTGCCCCGGGTGCACCACAGGGGGTGGGCCACCATCGCACCCTCTCACATACCCCAGGGAACCGTTTATAGGGTAGGCATCATTCAAACTTCATTCACACACACAAAGAAAGGCCAAAGACAGGATAGAAAGAGAGAGAGAGTACATCCATGCCTTAACCGGGATTCGAACTCAGGACTTCCCTATTTGTAGTCAGGCACGCTGACCATTAGACAAGTTGGCCGGCAAATTTATCTTATAAAATGTAGTTCTTTTAAAATTTAAGCACATTTTTATGGAATATGTTTACTTTCATAACATTTCATGGGAACTCTTTGTTCGGATGTTTGCAAAAATAATAGCCAATATTTTCGTTTCCAAGGGAAAAAACTTTACTTTGACAGATGTCCATGCAGAATGCAGAAAAGTTACTCACATATCTTGTTTTACCTTTCGATGAGATAAAAATTATGTTTCAAATTCTATTCTACTCCAAATTCATCAAAAAAAGAAATTGTTGCACTTACTCCCTACAAACCATAATTGCTTATGTTTATTTCTGTCCAAAATGATTTATCACTGAATGTCATTTACACCAAAAATTTATTTAAATAAATAAAATTAATGTTATTTCAAAATATAATTATTCTCACTTTCGCAAAGCATAAAAATTAACGTATTTATGTTTACATAATCAAAAGTCAGTTATTAAAAAAGAATTGAATTGGTATTTTGAATCGTGACAACATTTGTATTAATTTTAATAAAAATATAGTTTTTATAAACGTAACATGAATATATGATTAATAAAAGTAAGTTTATTAAGTTAGTTTAAAAAGTGAATTCCCAATCTTGAAATCCGGAAGTCACTTCATGGATTAGCATGCATCATTCAATACTGAATTTTCAAGAAAGTATTTAAATTAATTGTTCTAAGCAGCGAAAAATTTATTAACGAGTGAGCATTGCTTGAATAAACATACACTTCTTAATATTTTTAAAAGAAAAATACATCTGAAATAGTTTAAAAAAATATAATTTATATAAAACATGTTCGTGGTTAAATAAAATGCACATGATCAGATATGAACAAAGCAATAAATTTAGTCCAAATGGTAAATATTTCACGTGAAAACTTAAAAGAATAATAATAATGAAAAGAGAGAAAGATTTGAAAACATCAACTTAAGTGATAAAGAATGTGGAATCAGACTACAGAAATCTACTTTGCAGAAGAAGGCATCTTTTCATCTTTAGCAAAAGAAGATAAATATAATTAAATAATTTATTATAATTTTAATACGTTTTATATATATATATACATATATATATATATATATATAGATATATAGATAGATAGATAGACAGATAGATAGATAGATAGATGTGTGTGTGTGTTTGTTAACAACATTTAAAGCAAAATTTTGGTTGTTTTATGAAATAACATATAATGTTATTCCACATAATATTAATATCGTTTCAAAATTAATTGAGAAAATATCAGTTAAATTTAAAAGGTATTTACTTAGTAAATAAAAAGTAAAATATTAAAACGCATTTTATGAATTCATGTCATAAACCTGTTTTATAAAATACCATTAGATCTGTTGAGCAAATCATTATTTTTATAACTGTTTCAAAAATGATGTTGAAGCTTCCAAAACAATTCGACAAGAGAATTTACAAATAATAATGACGTAACATCTTATATAACACAACACTTGGGAATTCATCTCTCCAATTTCAAAGTCAGTAACCTCTGCAGAAAGTAGAATCTTCATAATGAACTTGGGTAATGATTTTAAAATCACCAGACCTTAACCCAATTGGAAAATATCCAAGGCGAGGAAGTGAAAGGACTTCTTTACACTTCATGCTTCTAAATTCTATAAAAGAACAAATTTGGAAGAAGGCCATCAAAGTAAGGCTTCGTTTATTAGCTAATGCGAACCTTTCCTCGTTTAATCCGATAAAGGAAAGGATGATAGACAAAAGGGTTCTGTGATTTCATTTCTTTCCTATTAATATCATTGACTTTCCAAACACCAAATAGTACACAGCATTTAAATAGTATTCTATTAAATTACCTATGTCAATGATATTATACATTTTTATGTTTGTAGATAAAATGTATTTATTTAAATAATGTAATAAATGAAAATATAGAAATGCAAATAAGTAAAATATCTATTCTTCCTCTAATTGTACGTGTTAGTTTGGAATAAATAATTAAATGCTTTGAAATGGAAAGACACCTATATTTCTTCTATTTCTAGTTTGAAACAAAATACTACAAATTAGTAAAATTCTAATATATATATATATATATATATATATATATATATATATATATATATATATATATATATATATATATATATATATATATACATATATATATATATATATAAATATATATATATATATATATATATATATATATATATATATATTATACGAGGTTGCTATTTATATTTCTGGCCTAATAATGAAAAAACAAATATGTAGGATCAGAAATTGGTTTTATTGTTTTCAAAATATTCTCCATGATGATCATTACATTTTTGCATGCGTTTGAACCAATTTTCAAAGCACTTTTTCCAGTCCGATTGAGGTAACTCCAAAACATGCGTTTTGAATGCATCAACCGCTTCTTCCGGGGTCGAAAATCGTTGTCCACGTAATTTATTTTTGATGTGTGGGAATAAGAAGAAGTCATTGGGTGCCAAATCAGGGCTGTACGGCGGATGACCCATCAGTTCGATCTTTCGCTCCGTCAGAAATGCCTTTGTTTGAGTCGATGTGTGAGAGCTCGCATTGTCATGATGAAGAATGATTCGCCTGTTCTTCTGCTTTTTTCGAATTTCTCCGATGACTTCTGGCAAGCAAATGGTCGTGTACCATTCAGAATTGACCGTCCTGCGTTGCTCTAACGCCACTGTTGCCCCATGACCGTTGATGCCGAAGAAACAGGCAATCATTTGTTTCGATGTGCTTCTTCCTCGAACAACTTTTGTTGGTTTTGCCTCTTCTTGGAAGACCCATACAGTTGATTGCTGTTTTGTTTCCGGCTCATATACATAGATCCATGATTCGTCACCTGTGTAGATGTTATACACAGCCTTTGATGTACCTTGAATGTATTTTTCCATCATTTCCTTGCACCAATCGACACGAGCCTTTTTTTGAGCGTTTCTCAGATTATGCGGGATCTAACGCGAACAAATTTTTTTTACGCTCAAATGTTCATGCAATATTTTATTGATGCTAGTCATACTAATGTCCAAAGACGCCTCTATCTCACGGTATGTCACATGACGATCTTGCTTTATCAGTTAACGCACAGCATTGATCTTTTCTGGCACAACAACGGATTTTGGACGACCTGCACGGGATTCGTCCTGGATCGAACATCGACCACGATTAAATTCGTTATACCAATTTTTACAGTGCTGTAGGATGGCGCTTTATCGCTGTATAAAGAATTAAGTTCATCGAAGCACTCTTGTTTTGACAATCCACGTCGAAAGTTATGAAAAATAATGGCACGAAAATGTTCACGATTCAATTCCATTTTTTGACAGAGAAGAACTTTTCAATTTACTGTCAATAACACAAATAAAGCTATAATGGTAAATCGTCTGCTGAATTTATATATATAACATGAAAAATGAGATAAAACGATAAAACATGAAAAACATTGAAATCAGAAAGGCAAAATTGCAAAATTACTAAAATATAGAATAGAAATGATAAAAAGAAAGCATAACTAATCTATGCATTTTTATATTAATTTAATTAAACAATGTATGGTTATTTTAATAATAGTTAACTAAATTTAGTAAGAATATACCAAAGGAATGAGATAACACAATAATTTTTTTTGGTCCTGAACTTAAAAATATAAAATTAATGTGCTCCTTGCAAAACATTTGATTGATTATTTTCTTTTAATTAGAAAATAGAAGTAACATTAAAGAATATATTCCATTCTCAAAGATCAAAAACTTGAGTTTTTTTTCCTTTAGTTTGCAATGCTACTTTGATTTAATATTTTAAAATTTAACTTGATAACTTTTTGGCAATAAAAAATATACCTAATAATTTTATATCATCTATTAAAATTTTTCACTTGAAAATAATGAAATCAAGAAGCTATAAAACTTATTTATGATTCGATTAAGTTTAGGGAATATAATAGGAAATTATTTAAAACTCTATTTTCTCATTTATTCTAAGAGAGTCCCAAATAATTCATTAGATTTTATGCATGGAAAATGATTTTATTGCCTCCTATGTATCTGAAAGTTTGAAGAAAGTGTTAATTATGAATTTATTTTTGAAGATACTAAATAGAAATTAGATTTACTAAACTTAAATTACTAATAATGTTTATTATTTTAATTTCATGTAAAAGGAAATTTTCCAATAAATATTTCATTTCTAAAATACATTTTTTATTGTTGTCATACTAGACAAAATACGAAGCAAATAAATATTACACAGAAGCATGTCATTAACGTACAATAAAACTATTATCCCCAAATGAATTAATTTTCATACCTTTAATGACATTTTATGAAAAAATTTCAAATTAATGTTATGTTTTCTATTATTTAAAAATTTTCTAAAATTTATGGTATTAATTTAGAAAATTTTTAATAATAGAAAACATTTATAATAATTTTTCTATTATTTATGTCAAAATACATAAATTTGTGTATTTTGACAAAATACACAAATTTTATTGTGTATTTTGTCATTGTAAGGCATAAAATGCTCTACTATTAGCTAGTTTTGATATGAAAGTGGTTTTTATATTATTGCACAAAAACATTTGAGTAATAATGTACCAGTACTTCTTTTAAAAAATTTATCTACCTTTTTGTATATATTTCATATATAATATTGAAATAGAAAAAATAATTACTTCAAACTTTAAATTTCATTTATTGAAGCTTTAAATATTTATAACAAAATATATTATATATTCATCTATTTTATTTAATAATGCTTATTTAAATATAATAACTGATATCAATTATTATATTTATGATAGATTATTTCAATAATAAAATATTTTAATAATTGGTTGTTCAAATGTATAAATTAAAATCGTAATAGATCTTTCTATGATTTGACTATTGCACATGTAGATTGCACATGATTTAACTATTGCACATACTATTTCACCGACAGATAGTTACTGCGTTCTTAAAATATTTTAAATCACTTTTTGAAGAGAGGGAAAGCTTTGTATTATACGACGACATCATAGCCTAAAATCTTTAAGAGATAAATACAAAAAAAAAAAATAATAATAACAGGCAATATTAATTGTTTAAGGTTATTTTAAATGGTGAAAAATAGAATATAAAAATAAAAGTTTATAAAGGAGAGATAAGTAGATTATTTTATTTTCATGTATTTTTGCTATTTTGAAATTTTGATAAAATATTAATATCAAAAACAAATTTAATATCATGTAACCATATTTTTTTGCCAAGAAAAGATATTTATTAATGAAATAAAAACATTTATCTTACAAAATGAGAAATAATTTTGACAATTTCTTAATGTCCCCAGTGTTTTAAAAATAACAATAAGTATTTTTGTTTTTTATTTGTTCAGTTTCATTAAACTGGTAAAGAAAATATTTAACTAAAACTGTATCTAGTTCAGTGTCAATTTAAATCCTTTATATAATACTCAAAATGTTTCAATTGCCAATACTTTTAGATACTAACTTGAAAATTTGTAATAATTTCAGCTAAATTTGGATTCTATTTTTAAGAATTGCGCATAAATTCATGAATATTTAAGTTTCCATAACATTTCTCTATAATTAATTCGATATATTTCAAATTCAAGCCTTCAAATTAAAAAAAAGTAAAAAAATATGAGTTTTTATCAGGAATTTCAGGCTACCTTTAATAATATTTATATCGCAATGAGTAAATTAATTTATAACTCATTTAAATAAAAATGTTTTGAGAGAAGTAATACGCAAAATTCATTTCAAAATACTGATTATATAATATAATTCACATAATAGTTCAATATACGTTTTATTTTTGCGAAATGAAGATTATATTTAATATTCTCTATGAAAGTAATTTTGCAGTTAATCAGTTAAATTACAACTTACAAGATTTAAACATTTTTCTTATATTCCAAACGACTTCTCGTCAGGCAAATGTTGAATGGTTTTTAAAATTGCTAATTAAAATTGAATATGATAGTTAAAATACAGTAACAAAAATAGAGTGATTTTAATTTGTAAAATATAGAAATCATATATGACTTGTTAAATTTAACATCATACATCATTATATTCCTAAGAATTTGTTACAAATAATAAAATTTAACCAATATTTAAATTGTGCTGTGTTAAAATTTTTTAATTCATTTTATGTTGCTATTTATGCAATTATGAATAAAGAAAGCTAGCATAAACATTTATGATTTTATGCTTAAAAACTGCATGCGCATAAATTCATGTAGTTTTACTTTATATTTATTATAAAGTAAAACTTAGCATTATTACTCAGAGCTCTATAAATATTACAGAAAAAACTAATAGTTTTTAACAAACTTTTGGCCATAAGGTATTTTCTTTTTTCAAAACTTTTGGAATACCAATTAATTAGCTTTTTTATACTAAAAATACTTAAATCACAGAAATTAATTTCTTTAGAATAATTAATCACATAATTTAATTTCAATTTTGATTTTTTTTCACCTTAGTTTAAAAATACATATCACAGTAAATAAAAAAACATATATTATCTCAATGCAATCTTTATTCCATTAAAATACTTTGGTAAAAAGTATAATAAAAATAAATAATAATGAAGACAATTGAACTATTTATAACTTCATGTAACTCCTTATGTTTCATTTTTCTAAAATCTGGAATAAAATTCTTGGAATCTTACATTCTAATTTTAAAAAAGAAGTTTTGAACTTTTTTGCAATTTTATATTTATTTAAATATTATTTGATATCATAATAATGTATACCATAAATTAAATTTATATGCTCATTATTTTCTTAATTAGTCATTTATTACCATCGTTTTACTGCAAATTTACTCAAGTTATATATTTAGATTAAAACAATTTTCCAAAACTAAGTCTTTTTACTATTATGGTAAAAAGAGATATATTTACTTGACTACCATCCACCATCACCTAATTCATTAGAATTAACAGCTTTTAAAATAATTTATTTGATAAAGTGCAAATGTTTAGAGCTATATATATATATATTACATCGATTCTTTTAATATTAACTGAATAGTTGGTGTAATACAAAAAAAGTTTATATAGGGAAAATATTACATTTTAAAATGGGCAAAAAGTGATAAATAAATTCAATGAAATGCACAAAAAGTATACATCACATAATAAATCCATATTATTGTACATCAAATTATCTAATTCCCGTAAATACCGAAGGATTTAATTACTATAATTTAAAACAATATTTGGAATTTTATGTCAAATTTATTATCGAGAAAGATCTTAATTTACAATAATTATAACTATCACTTATTGCATAAATAATTTAAAACCAAATCATTTGACAGTGCCTCACGATTTTAAAATATGTAGGAATTCACTATAACCTAAATGGACGGCAGTGTAAGTCCTTCTTATCTTGAGCAAAAAAACGTTTCCAGGGGCCAGACAATGCGCTTCCCAATCGAACAGCAATTGAGGAGGAATATCTTGAAAGTCTTAGATAGGAGAAAAGAAATTGGCCAGTTTTATATCCAGGCATGAATCTAATAGAAAATTTATAATGCTCTCTTGGTAAAAAGGTTACTGCTTTAAATCCTTTTTCAAGTTGTGTAGGAGAAATGGAACCAACTTATTCGGTGTCTAATATTCGTTTCCAATTTCAGTAACCTATAATTTAATTGAGAGCATGTGATCGCGATGTCTCTAATGTATTTAAGCTAGAAAGGTCATATTCCTTACTAAAACTCTTTTATGTTACGTTTCTGTGATATTTTACAACATAAAAATATGAGTATTTTTCCTAAAGATGAAACTTTTGCATTGAGATCACTTTTTTATTGTAAACTATTTATGTATTTTTCTTATGCATTATTAATATCGCAATCACTGCATATCTTTTTTATGCAGGTCTTCCAAATTCAGTGTTTCTACATTTATTTAGAAACTGAGCACAAAAATACCGTCTGTTCTTTAACTTTTTGAGTCAAATGTAACTTCCAGTCTATTTTTATTTATTATCTCGTTTATTTTGCATGTATATATATATATATATATATATATATATATATATATATATATATATATATATATATATATATATACATATATATATATATATATATATATATATATATATATATATATATATATATATATATATATATATATATATATATATATGTATGTATGTATATATATATTGTCAACGTTTACTTCGGTAGATGTTTGTTTTTTCAAACAAGCAACAAAGAAATTTTCAATATATTAAAAGTTCTGTACTAAAATTCTACTCTATGGAGGAGATTTTAAAAAAAATAAAAATCTAATATCTTTCAAAATTATTCATCCTAATTTTTAGAAAATTAAAAAAATTATAATTTAGCTCTAATCAATATATATATTTTTCTGTTATTAAAATTATAGTTAAGTATTGTAAATAATTTTAAATTTTCAAGCTGTAACACATAATTGTTTAAATTATTCTATTATTAATATTATATCGTTAACTATTGTAAATAATTTTAAATGTAATTAACTATAACATAATTGCTTATAAAATTGAAAATATTTTCTTTTGCTCGAAAATATTTAATACAAAGAATGTAACGTCAAGAAGATAAGATATTAAATTTAAATATAAATGTAACAAAATCCATTTGACACATCCTATTCGAATGTAAGATACGAAAGTTAATCCCTTAGGCTTATTTTCTATTGAGTGAATATACATTTATGGAAAACAAATCTTATGTCCCGGTGTAACGGATATTTGAGAATCATGTTAGAGCCAAGAAGAATTCTCAGAACCATTCGAAAGAAAACTGATAAATGTTTCGTTTGAAAAGATTTGTGAAGCATTTCTTTGCACAGAAAAATAATTCCAACAACAAATATTTATATAAATATTTATCACAATTTTTATATAAATTTTTACGAGTAAATATTTTTTGACCTTCAACTTTATATTATTACAAATTTTATAGTATCAAAAAATGATTTTAGACACACATGATATGTTAATCTCTATCATCTGTATAACGCAATTATTTAAGTGCTTCAGATCTTTGCTAAATTTTTGAGTTATATTCTATTGGAAATTAAATAGCACTTAATATATTAATGTAAAATCAAAAATGTTTGAATACATTAACTTATAAGGAAACTGATATTTTTCTTTTTCATATATAAAATAATATAATTATTTCACATTATGGAAAATGAAGTAATTTTCGGTATTGCTTAGTAGAAAGCATTATAGATATATTCTATCGTCTGTTTCCTAGAATATTCTATTCCTTTATTTTTAATAAAAATAATAAATCTTTTCATAAATTGTGAAATTTATTCATGTAGTACAGTCAGAAACATCATACAAACAGCTTCAAAGTTTTACTTAGAAAATATGCCCGTTAAAACTTTGCACAATTTTAAATAAGATCAACACACGATAAAAAAATAAAACGTTTATTTCTCTTGCAAAAATGCTGTCTTATCCCAATTACATCAAGAACCTATAAAAAAATCTTGTTTTATTTGCATTTCCTTTTTTTCAAATTAAGTGTTATTGCAAATCGTAGTTTTTCTTTTTAAGTCAAACGTCATGCTTAAATTTTATATATACTCTGAAAAAAATAACAGTATTTGATCATTATTACTTTTAATACAATCACAGATTTTAAACTACCTTTATTATCAAAAACATTTGCAAGAGGGAATTAAAATAGAGCAAACTTTTATTACTATCTATTTCAATTTTGGAGAATAATTTGGAGATAAATATTTTATTACTTCACAAAGAAGGAGTCTTTGTTTACAAAAGTTTATGAACTTATATAAATTGCGAAAATAACAAATATTTCCTGTATTAATTTCAGTTAAAATAGAATAAAGAATATAAACAGGTTTTAAATAATCACAGAAAGTTTTAGCATCAAATGTATATAGTACATTGCCCAATAAGTTGTAAATTATTAAAACTTGATTTATATATTCAATAAAATATTATGTAAGACTATATTTGCATAAATAGCGAATATTATACGTCAAATTTGAAGAAGAATTTTGATATAATATTGTGCACCAATTTTTAATAATAAAACATTTAAAGATGAACAAATATTTTGGACAACTTTTAATTAAATTTCCTTCAATTCCGTAATTGCTAAGCTATTTATTTGCTTGTTGAGTTTATTCCAAAGATTCAGTTAGGTTTGGGATAAGCATGCAACATTGATTAAATTCATCAATTCTTTAATGGCTTTCAATCATAAAGTACTTGATTAGTGTTAAAACTTTCCATCTCAGAAGAAAGCAAATTACTTTGTCTTTTTCGAGTTAAATTTTTCTGTACTTATTTTTCAAGTTTATAAAATGTGAATTAAAGTCTTTATAACTTTATCTTAAGTCTTTATCTTAGTCTTTATCTTAAACTGAATTATTTGCTATATAACTCATTCTATTTTATTATGAACTTTTATGCTCAGCAGATAATAAGGTAAGGAAAACAATGAATAAAGGTTCTTTTAATAAAGGTTACATTTCAAATTAAATTTCATTTTTCAATTTTAATTCAATACACTAATTTGCAATAAAATATTGAAAATGACACTTCTTTTGCTCTATAATTTTTCAATATTAACTTGAGAAGATAGAAAAAAATTCATCAACAACAATTTGCGATAGTTTTTTTTTCTCTACAGTTTTGTAATTTTTCTTAAATATTTTCTATTTATATACATATGCAACTGAAATAAGTGAACAATTGTATTATGTTTTGACATTTGTACGATAAATAGCAAAAGTAATGACTTTATGTAAATAGGATATTTATCCGATATGTAAATAGTATATCAAATTACTTTAAGAATAATTTAATTACTAAAATTAAATTGAAAAACTTAAGAATAAAAAATATTTATTTAAGTTTCATGAAATATCATAATTTAAATAAAAATAATCTTTTATTTTACCTTTATATGATATTGAGTATATTTAACATTTGCTAAAGAATATCATTGTGACTAAAATTCAGTGAAGATTATGATAGACACAGAATAAAATATTCAGATCTAATGTTATACATATTAACATTCTGTGCACAACTATATGGGGTAAGATACTGTGTAATTATTTTATAACCATGTATTTACAGATCAATATCTCTTTTACAATAAAAATATAAATTTAAAAGTTAAATTTAAAAGTTATAAATTAAGTCTTTCTACAACTCTTGTTGTGTTATACAAATCATTTAATTTTCCTGTAGATCCTTTTATACAAAATCAAAAAAGTATCCTCTACTATATTCAAATCAAAAAAGTTATCTGAGGTCATTGTTTGAAAGAAAATAAATACATAAACTAAATTGAAATCTTTTGAGCAATCAAAAATACACAACTTATAGCATAGTTCATTGAATAAATATGAAATGATTTACTTTATCTTATGTTTTCAATTGATGCTTTTACACAGAAAGTGAAAATAAATAAGAAAACTAGGAAATGATTTGAAACGTCATGGATGTTAAAATTTTCACACAATTTGGGTTTAATTCAATATTTTTTAAGCAGTTAGTAAATAAACAACAGCATCGTACTCAACAACTTGAATAATTTCAAGGAATCGAAATAATTGGAGAAATTTTAAAATATTTATGTGAAGAAGTGATTCATATTTGGGGCTTTCTACTAACATATTAAAAAAATAATTTATTTTCTACAGTGTTAATTTCTAAAAATTAAATTTAAGCTTATATTTTAACAAAAAAGAAATTTATTTCAAAATTAAAAATCTATGAGTTTAAATTGAATCACGTCAAATATGGCCTTTTAATTCATATTTTTACAATTATTAAGTTATAAATTAAATTTAATAACTTATTTAATAACTTAAATTTAATAAGTTATTATTAAATTTTAATAATTTATTTTTTTTACTTTATTAAGTTACAAAACGACAGCTACTTTTCTTAGAAGTAATTTTTAATTAAATTCGATACCTAAAAAAAATTTAAAAAATTCATTTTAATGAAATGAAATTATTGACAATAATTTAAATTTTATTTATTTAAGTCTTGATAAGCATTTTGCTAATTTAAATTATTTTTATTTGAAGATTATATAAAGAATAAAGCTTCTTATAAAAATTATCATGAAGTCTTGATTAACTTAAATTAAATACTTTAAATATTTGTTAAAAAATAAAAATTTTAATTTTAAATATTTAGATTCATTTACAGAAGTAGTTTTCTTTACTATTAATGATATTTTTTTTAAATTCATGATCATTACTTAATTCAGAATAATCATACGCTTAAATGATATTTTTCATAAAATAAATTTTTATCTATAATAAGAAATTGAAAAATAACAATTATTATTAATACATTTTTCCATATTACAAATAATGTTAATAATGTCTCCTATAAAATTTAAAGTAAGTATTTCTTTGTATGATTTGTAAGCAAATGAAAACAAAAACAAAATTAGAGATCTGATACTTCTAGATTAGAGATCTGATAAATCAGAATTATAAGCGATCTGTTACTTTTTAAATTTACGAAAATTTACTTGAATATTTCTCTTTCTTTTACTACGTATACAGATAATATGCTGAATGTCAATTATATTTTCTATGAAAACGTAAATTAAAAGAATTAAAAATATAACAATAAATCACAAATGATAGGTAATTTAGTACACTGAAAATTTAGTGAGTTTAAACATACAAAATGTAATTTATAATGGCAGTTAAAAATGTATTCTTCTTATAAATTATAGTTTTTGATCTTGAAAAGTAAAGAAAAAAATAATGCAAAATAGAAAAATATTTTTAAATATGTTTATTCATCCCACAAATATATATATTTCAGTAAATACAACATTTGCTCTCATTAATATATTGAAATATTAACCATCGCGCACATAAATTTGCATAAAAAATGCTGAACTCATGTAAACACAAAGAAAAAAATTTAGGACAATATATAACAGTTCCTAATCACAAAAAAACATGATACTGAAATATCTATACCTGTACAGAGTTACATGAATTTGTCTCGATAATCTCAAACGGATATTTTCATAATTCAATTTACATATTTCTATATCTCTTATAACAGTAACAGTAAATAATGTAAACAAATTTTCGTACAGAATTTATTTATTAAGTGATTATATTTGAAAGTTAAAAAAAACAATAATGATGTATTTCATAAATCAATTTTAAAAGGAAACATTTACTTAAACGAAACTATTCTTGATTTTTTCAAAAGTTTTTTTTTTATAAATTCATAAATAACAAATATATTTTTGCAACATTGACAAATAATTAAAAAGGGTGAACGTATTTTATGGCACGTGGAATATTTTGTATACTTCTTATATGACTGAATTCTTTCAATAACAGTATTTAAAAACAATATAAATCATTTAAATGCTGTTGCAAAAATACATGTTTTTAATTCAAGAACATAAAAATTCACAAATTGATAATTTGGAATAAAACTATGCATCCAAATTTCTGGCATGAAATTGCATTGCTATTAACGTTGAAAATATATAACTGACTCGTGTTTCGATTATCTTAATTAATTTTGCACTAGACATTTTATGTTAATTAATACTAAAATGGTATTTATTTTTTACTTCCTAAATCATAAATTAAGTGATTATATTTGAAAGTTAAAAAAAACAATAATGATGTATTTCATAAATTAATTTTAAAAGGAAACATTTACTTAAACGAAACTATTCTTGATTTTTTCAAAAGTTTTTTTTTTATAAATTCATAAATAACAAATATTTTTGCAACATTGACAAATAATTAAAAAGGGTGAACGTATTTTATGGCACGTGGAATATTTTGTACACTTCTTATATGACTGAATTCTTTCAATAACAGTATTTAAAAACAATATAAATCATTTAAATGCTGTTGCAAAAATACATGTTTTTAATTCAAGAACATAAAAATTCACAAATTGATAATTTGGAATAAAACTATGCATCCAAATTTCTGGCATGAAATTGCATTGCTATTAACGTTGAAAATATATAACTGACTCGTGTTTCGATTATCTTAATTAATTTTGCACTAGACATTTTATGTTAATTAATACTAAAATGGTATTTATTTTTTACTTCCTAAATCATAAATTAAGTGATTATATTTGAAAGTTAAAAAAAAACAATAATGATGTATTTCATAAATCAATTTTAAAAGGAAACATTTACTTAAACGAAACTATTCTTGATTTTTTCAAAAGTTTTTTTTTTATAAATTCATAAATAACAAATATATTTTTGCAACATTGACAAATAATTAAAAAGGGTGAACGTATTTTATGGCACGTGGAATATTTTGTACACTTCTTATATGACTGAATTCTTTCAATAACAGTATTTAAAAACAATATAAATCATTTAAATGCTGTTGCAAAAATACATGTTTTTAATTCAAGAACATAAAAATTCACAAATTGATAATTTGGAATAAAACTATGCATCCAAATTTCTGGCATGAAATTGCATTGCTATTAACGTTGAAAATATATAACTGACTCGTGTTTCGATTATCTTAATTAATTTTGCACTAGACATTTTATGTTAATTAATACTAAAATGGTATTTATTTTTTACTTCCTAAATCTTTTTTGAAATTTCTCACATTAAAATGCTTATACGCTTAATTTTGAACAATGTAAACTTTGCACACCAACATTTAGCACATGATTTTATTTAGTCAGATTCACCACATTTACTTTAACTCAACTAACACAGAGTTTGCAACTTGATATTTTATAATTTATTCTTACTGTAAAAAGTATTTAAATTAATTTTTTACTCATCATATTTTACTAAAATATTTAAAGATATTTTCTTAATGGTAAGAACAAAAAATTTCTCATTATAAGCTCTATCCTAATGTTGCCAAAATAATTGTGATATGAATGACAATAAATTAAATTTCTTTATGATTATTCAGGAAAATAATGATTAACATAATTGTAAACACTTATGCGTAAATTAGCTCTTTAAATAACATGTCTAAAAAAAGAGCATGAAATATATTTTTATCGTATTTTGTGTCATTGGGAAAAAGAGAAAAAAATCAATGACAATATCATAATTGCGAACATTTTGGTTAAAAAAAATTTTAATATCTTAGAATGTAATTTCAAATATATGATGCGATTTAGATAAGATTTCATAAAAACTTATTTGTTTAGGTGAATTTAACTGGCACATATCTTTAAAAAGAATTAAAATCATAGGGTGTGCATTCCTTTTCTTTATAGATTTCTTTTATGTAATTCCAACAAATACTTTGTTATTTGCAAATTATTCTTTGATGCTCCTAGAATATTTGATGCCTTTTAATGTTGCATTTCTATGTTCGTTATTTTGTTAATTATCTATTGGAAATGAAATTGGAATAGGAATTTTGTAATGCTTTTTGTGTATGTGCAAGATGATGAATAATTGTAAAATGAAATTAAATGAAATGGACCAATGTAAGCATAGCTTAATTTTAATATCAATGATTTTAATGTTTAATATTACTTGCAATGTTAATATCATTCTATAAAATTATGTGTATACACTATTTTTTCAACATTAACAAAATAAATTTAAAAGACATTGTTTCATTTTAATTTTAAGAATTTTAACATTATTTTTAAATACAAAAGGGAATAAAATAAACAATCTTGATTTTGGGAAAGAAAAAAACAATTGATTTTTTATCATTTGTAATAATTTGAATATCTGAGAATTCTAATTTAATATTTTTCTAAATACTATAATTTTTACAATAATATGTAAATTTTTTCTATGAATTTGTTTTAAATTAATTCAAATATAAAAATCGATTTTTTATTCAATCATTTAAATAAATAAAATTCTCATTCTGGATATTTAATATTGTTCAGAATTGCAGTTAAAAATATAATGTTTGAGGTAAGTTATTTTTATACTCTTGTAAGAGTCAATAATAATTTATCGCAAGGAATGTTTTAAAAAACGTCTGCTTTTTGTAAGCTAAATATTTTTTTAAAATATTATTTTATTCTTAAAAATAACATATTTCTGTCTTCATATAATAGAGTGATATATTTAATATTTACTGTTAATAAAAAATATGAACATAATATTTGAATGTACTATGTGTTAACATTTGAGCACATTTTTTAAGCTTAATCTATTTTTAATTAACATAGGGTTATAATTCCTCATGTATTTTTTCTTAAATGTATTTTCATTGGAAATAATTTATAAATAATGCAATTTTTAATCTTTTTAAGAATTAAACTTTAAATGAATGCTTAAATATAAAATTAATTCACTGTTTTAATACAAGATTATATATATTTCTTGAACACACAAAGTTAGTTAGAATTCGTTAAAAATAATAATATTAATAGTTCTTTAAAAATTATTTAAAGATAAACAATAGTGACAGTTTTGAAATTAAAAAAGGTTACTCTATTTTAAACTGAATATCATAAAATATTACTTTTCTGCAAATATGACATATTATTTTATTACTCTATAAAATATTACATTATCATCGATAAAATATGTTAGAGTAACTTTCTCGAAAAATATGAATGAAAAGTTTTATATCAACCAATTTTTATTCTTACTAAGTTTAAAGAAAATAATATATGCTTTCAACAGTGATTGTAGCAATTATTTTATATGTATGCAGATGTGTCTATACAATAGCAAAAGTTTTAACATTACTCTTAAAGAAGCAAAGGAAATATAAACAGAGGTTGTGTTTATTTCAAGTGAACATATAAATGTATCAAATACTATAATTTATACATGTTATGTGTCTTAATTAATTCTATAACTATAAAGCATAACATTGTGCCATAACATTTTATGAAAAATCATAAAAAAAAGTTTTGACTCCATTAATTCATTAACATCACACTGCTTTTATTATGAAGAAAGGTTTCAACTAGAGTCATAAGGATAAATATTTTTATGATATAGCTAAATTATTATATTTGTGAATTATTTTACTACAGTTACAGCTACACTTGTGAAAATAACAGAGCTATCAACAATTATTTTATTATATTTACAATTCATTTCTTATACCCTTTACATACAGATTCTTTGAAAGCGTAAAATTTTTATAATAATAAATAATTATATTAAAAATAAAAATAATTAATTATAATATTTGAAGAAAATAAATGCATTTAACAAGCGATTTATTAATTTTAATTTTACAATCTGTGATTCTTTATTCTGTAAAAAATATAGAAAAATTAATTTAGCAATATTAACAGTTAAAGTATAATTTCAAAATTTTTGGATTATTATGTACTTTGTGTTTATATTTTATTCCTGTAATTTATTTATTAAAGTATGTTTGAAGTCAAAAATTATTATGCAAACTATGTAATTATATTTTTTCAATACTTCTTTATATTTTAAAATATTCGAGATATACAAGCTATTTCTTAAATTATTCCTGTAAGATGTTTTTTAATATTACAAACATACTACTTTAATTTAAAAAAGTTCAATTAATTTCATTTTCAAAACACAAAAATAGAATTTAAAATTTAATTGAAAATACGTAGCAATAAATGGAGTTCAACTAATAGACAGAAATGATTATGATACTGATAGCTATAACATATACATTTATTTTTCTATATAACTATATACTGATAATATATTATTAAATGTGATTAGAAACACTTTATTAAAAATACTATTTTAAGTTTTGAAAAATGCTTAAGCATTGCAGCTATGTTTAAGCTTTGTTGAAATATTTTTTAGGATTTGAAGATAATGTAAACGCATGAATCTTATTAATATAAAACAGTAATTAAATTTTGAATGAATGTTCCATATGCTACGAATTCCGTGAATAAAGATAACTATGTTGATAGTCAATAGAAATAATTTTTCTCTCTCTCTCTCATTTCCTAAATTATTCTTTTATTATTATTATTACTTCCTTATTATTATATTCAGAAATTTAATTTGTCATCATAATTGTTTTAAAAAAAAACTTTAAGATCGTTTTGTATTACTGAAAATAAAGTCTAATTATGAATATATAAATTTAAAGAATAATAGTATAATTTTAAATAAATTTCATCGTAAATATTAAAAAATATATACATTTGATATAAATTACTAGTGATCGTTATTTTATTTATAAATCAACTAAAGAAAATTCAAATAAAGACGTAGAAAATAATTAAATACAATAATATAAAATCCTGTTCACTGATTTTTAGAATTCATCAATTACTAAAATTTTACAAATCTATATTATTATAATAAATTCCAAATTAATGTGTATATATATATATATATATATATATATATATATATATATATATATATATATATATATATATATATATATATATATATCAAAAACATTTATTCCCTTTTCTATCGAAGCGCATTTGAACACCATGATCTAAATTAGCTTATTTATTTCACTGCTCACGTAAATTCAAGCTCATATTTTACACATTTAAGCATCTAAAATAAAGTGTGCCTTGAAAGCATTTCTTTCTTTTTTGCGTTATCTCAACTTCAGTGAGAAAAATAGCACACAAGAGGAAGAGTTTCGTTTTCTTACTTACAATGCGTATTAAAATTCTCAGTCAGACTGCAAACTTAGTGTTGCAATTTTTATTGCAAATAATGCTACAGATGTGTATTATATTTGGACAGAACTATGTTTCTCTAGGCAATAAAGCTTATGAAAACTATTTAAAACATGTTATGCATTATACGTAGCAAATTAAATCATATAGCATTGGGTCAGTTAATATTAGAAAATGTCATTTTTAAAGTAATAGAACTGTATAAAGCTGCTTATTGAACTGTATAAAGCTGCTTATTAGCTGCTTACAATATGCTAAGATCAAATTCAATGCATTTATTTTTGAAATTATCATCGGTCTTCAAATACAATATTTGTATTTGTTAAATTGTTATTCTTATTTGCAAGCAGTATAATGTCATTTTTATGCATCATAATATCAGTTGAATTAATAATTATTCATTTCTTAAATCTTTTCTAGTATTTTAAAATGTTTTTAGGGAGACTTAATGATAATACTTGGCAAGAAAGAATTTTTAGGTCTCACGTAGTGTAAAAATATGAGTTATATATATACTCTTATAATTAACACCCAACATTCATAATTAATATTTAAACACATATTTCTTTCAATAAATGAATTTGACATCATTATTAACACAAACTAATAACAATATAATAAACAATTAACAAAAAGATTTATAAATGTTGCGATAAGCATTTTTTAAATTTTTTATGAACAATTTTATCCTTAAATTTCACCATAATCATCTGGTGGTTCTATAGTTTTAACTTGTCTTATCAATTTCGGTCGAACACCTCCTTTATTGGATTTAGTTGAATTTCCAGAAGAGGAATCAATAGTTTCAGAAGTAGTTGAGGATGTCAAAGTAGTTTCGCTGGATTTCTTGTGTCTAATGTGACTGTGGATGAAAGACTTTCTCCTTTCACTTCCAAAAGAAGACATGGTCTTTCTAGTTTCATTGGGAAGCTTCTGATCTTCATTCAATGTTCCTGCTGACTTTTTATGATACGTGACTGCTGGTCTTGAATCGTAGAGTTCTTCAGACGTGTTAAAAAGGTATTTACCAATTCCTCTCCGTGAAGGCATTACGATATCAGAATCAGGATGTTGTTCATTGCTGTTATTACTTTCTAGAGATATGCTGCAGTTATCTGTTGTGTCACTACTTGTTGAATCTCGTGTCAAACTTGTTTTTAATCTAAATAGCAAAAGCTTGTTTGATGGATTAGCTTGGGAGATATTCGTGTTTTTTAATGATGTACTGCGAATAAAAGAGTTATTGTATATAGCTTGAACATTGCTGTTTATTCCTTTGAAATTTTTTCTTATTGGTAAACTGTGTATTCCTCCATCAAAAAAGTCATCGTCTGATGCATTAGACACAGTCTCGTCTAGATCTTCTCTACTTCTGTCTTCAGAAGTACTAAAAACTTGCCAGTGACCATCAATGTCTTGATACAATGCGGGTAAAGCTTTAACTTTTTCCGAACCTTCATTTTCAAGACTAGCAGTTAAAATGCAAGGATTGAGAGAGGCTTGATTATGCTTATCTCCAGTTTCTTTTTGGAAGATCCACTTTTTGTTCTTTGAAAGATTTGAAGGACAAATAATTTGTTTTATATGCTTACGAGAAGTTTTATTTCGAAATACATATAAGTAAGGATTAATAACACAAGCACTGGAAGAACATAATATCACCAGAAATAAAACATAATCAGGAATTTTATTGCTGGCATAAAAATAGGCTTCCAGTGACGTCACTGTAAAATATGGTAACCAACAGAAAGTGAAAGTCATCACAACAAGTAATCCTGTTCTCACTGCTTTCCATTCCTCTCCAAAAAATTGATTAGATCCTGAGCTCCATCGTCTGTATTTTTTCTTTTGTGGTATGTTAGATACTTTGCTGTTTTCTGGCAATGCTGATTCTACAATGGTACTATTCACACTGTGCTTACGGGCTCTTTCAGAGTTATCCCTTGCTGCTTGAAACATTGATGAATAAACACATATTGTAGTGAGAAATGGTACCATGAATCCTAGAACAATTAGAATGCTTCCATACGCTAAGCTATAAGACTCATTTTCTTCCCATTCAAGAGTGCACATATGCCACGACGGTCTATACTTTATGTTTGAAATACCAAAGAGAGGGGGAGAAGCTACTAATGCACCAATGAACCATGTAAGGAATATTAGGAAACCTGTGCGTTTCTTAGTGATGGTCATGGAATAATGCAAGGGGCTATTGACAGCAAAATTTCGATCTAGGGCAATAAGTAGGAGAGATAAAACTGAAGTGATAATTAGGGCAGTGAAGAAGAATCCACTAACGTAACAGATGACATCTCCTAGCAACCATTTTCCGGCAGCCACAGACATGACTGTAGCAGGCAGTGTGAGGATGCATTGCCAAAAATGGGATACAGATAAGTTCAAAACGAATCGGTTGGAAAAGCTCCTGAGAGTAGGTTTTCGATAAAAGAGCAAAAGGACCAGAAAATTGCTAACAAGACCAGAGGCAGTGACGAGCACGAGCGATGATAGTTGTATGTAACGTAATACTTCGGTGGGTAATAAATCAGCTGGTAATGATTCTGTTGCTGATGGTAAGGTTGAAATTGGCGTGGATGGGAAAATGATGGTTGTAATGTTGGCGGAAAAGTTGCTGTCTTCAGTCCACTGAACTCTATCAACAGCCTCTTCATTTTCCATCTTTCTGTAATCCTGTATATGAGGAATCTGAAATAAAATGACTATTTTAGTAAATGCTACAAAGTTAATTTTTGTAATTTTAAACAAATTTGATCCAATTACGTACAAATATAACTGAAGTGCAATTTTTTTTTACTTGCAACAAAGAAAATACAATTTTCACCATTCTGGTTGCTTCTTTTTTAACTTATAAAATGATTTTCTAGAAATTTTATGGATATGATGGAAATATGCCTCAGTAATTTTATGACCATTTTTTTATTATTATTAGACAAAAAGGGATGTATTTTCTTTCGAAATTAATTATAATACACTATTAAATTTCTTTACTGATTGAAAATGCATTTAATTACAAGTAATTTACATTAAATTACGATTTAATATAGATATCAATATTTGGTTTCAATTAAATATATACAGAAATATAAAAATAACTTCATTTCAATCTATTATAAAATAAGCAATGTTTTAAGGAACGTATTTTGAATTCCATATTCATACATTAAATACTATTTCATTGCAATATTATAGTATAATGTGTATAGTGTATTAACTTTTAGTATAAAATTATTTAATGTCCTTTAGAGATCGTATAGTAACAGCCTTCTTTATTCTGACGCATTTCAGCTAGAATAAGTTTTATGGCCGCAAAGAAAGAAAATCAGCTTTCAACGTTTCAAGTAGCTAGTATTCTACATAGTACACTCAACGCATGAGATTTATCGAGTAGAGAACCTTAGACGAGTAGTTTCACTTGCAACAAGTTTTTGTTAAACTTGATTTTGATTTATAACCTAGTCTATATTGCCATTGCATGCGAGACCTTTTCTTTAACTTTGCTCTTTTCTTGATCGAAGCTCTGCTCTCTAGTTCAAAAGGACCTTTATAAAGACTGTTTGAATTTAAAAGGAATAATGTGTTCAACTTCCTCTCTCTTTTTCAAGTACATGTTAAATCAAACTCAGTGGAAATTAAATAAAGCACATTCCTTGATTTCTTGTTGTTTTGTAAAGAACTTTAATTTCATTAATACTGACATATCTCAAAATTTGCTTAGAAAATAAAATTTAAAACAAAAGAAAAAATTCTTTAATTAATAGCTGATAAATTAGTATTTGTGTATATTTTTTAAGAATAATCTAAGTCATATTAGATCAAATATCTTTACTGCCAATGCTTTCTTTGTCCTGACAAATAAAAGGCATTTAAAGTTAGAATATTTGCTTTGTTTTATTAAAAATGAAGATCTCCTGTAATGAGATAATTCCTAAACTAAATTATTATTAGATTACTTTTGTAGTACTAGTGTGATAATTTTTATGATATAAATTAATAATTCAATAATTAATCATTTCAAATATATTTTTCAGAAATTTTAGAGTTCATTCTGTTTAATTTGAGTTTTTTGTTTCTGTGTGGATTTTTTTCTTATTTTATCACGTCCATAAGGTACAAATGTACGTAACATTACTTTGTAAAACTAACCTGAAATACAGGCTCTTTTAATTACAAAAATAAAATTTTTAAAAAATGTATAAGTGCATTTTATAATTATAATTTATTTTGAAAAGAAAACAAAGTATTTTAAGTTCAAATGTAATAAAACTCCTTAAAAACAGTTACGATTTATGGTAAAAAATTATGTTTCTCTGATTAACTTGTGCTCTATTAATAGAGGTAAGACAACCATAAAGTTCTAGTAAAATTTAAACATCATTGAATGCAAGTTATGCATTTGTACTTATTGCATTACACTTACAAATAGTTTGTAAAAAACATTGATACTTACAAACTATTCATTATTAATATGTTGATAATAAAAAATATTTTTTCAACTTTTGTAGAATATTTGGTTGACTAATATAAAATATTTGCTGAATTTTACCACTGAATTCATCCTTCTATGTGTGTATTCTATATATTGAAATTATGCTTAGTTATAAGAAAATAATTATTGAGAAGTATCTAAATATTAGAGAATTCTTAAAACATTACATTACAAATTAAAAAACATGATATTAAACATAAAACATGCATATTAACTATTAATAGTAATAATATCAATTTACATGAATAAAAATTGCCATCGTTATGATGTAATTAGATAAAAAAAATATTAATTTATTTTGAACTCTATGTAAAATATTTTCAAACAATTTCTTTAGATCTGGATACATTTAATTTCTATCGAATTATTATTTCAAATATAATTTAAGTAAGCATATAAGAAACTCCAACCCTACTTAATTTTAAAAATTAATAATACTTTAAATAATTTAATTATTAAGAATTTTTTTAAATATGATAGCTATTTTTAGAACTAACATTTCTTATATATATTTGAGTAGTTATTTAACTAATTAGTTCGAATTTTTGCATTTAAATAATTTATTGTCTACCACATAATTATTCTTCAGAAGTAATTGAATTGAATTAAAATATTACGACATAAATTGTGAATGGTAAAAATGTATTATTATTTATTTGCTATCTTTATATACGAAGTTATTATATTGAATTAGAATTTTAATCATATAATTCCTGATTCTGAAAACAATCTTTAAATTTTCTGCACAAAAATAATTTGATAAATAACTAATACTAAAGAAGTATGTGTCCATTAAATTATTATTTTTAATTATTATAAGATTTTTAAATGCTTCATGTAATTTTATCTAATACAAAATCTTTATTAAATTTTCATTTGAAATTTAATATTATATTTTTCCTTGTTTACAAGGAAAAATTAGCTGAAATTCTGGCACGAAAAGCGAAAAATTATATATTTGTTTTCATCAAAATTACGTACAATTATTTTTTTATAGATTGTATATTCCGTTAAATGGCACAAAGTATTTTAATGCAAATTAAATTAATTTTTAAGAAGCATTAGTCCAGACTTGTGAATGTAAGTTAATATTTTTTTATTTTCTTTTTTACCTCCAATTTATTTTGGCTATTGATGCCAATAAATACAACTGAATGTTTTACAAATTGAATCATGGCCAAATAGTGGAATCAAATTTGAGTTGGCAATTTCTCCCTTAAATATTTATGAATCCGAAAGGGCATAAAGCCATATAGTCAACTTGCTTGACATCTTTTAAGAGTCTGTATTAAGCCTTCTTGAGAAAAGTTTCATTTTCATAACTCAATGATAGCGATTTTCTTCAAGCGCCAAGCGAAAATTCACCAAGATCATTAATCGTGGTTGCAGACTATAAAATTAGCCATAGATTCAATGATAATGATCTAATAGAAAAAACACTGTAAACTGTGTATGCAGACAAATTACGTTTACTTAAACTATTAATACTGTGTTTCTTCGTTTGTTTTGATTTCTATGTTAATTTTAATGATACTTTTTATAGGATATAATCATATTTCTAGCGAAAAGGAATACTTCTTTTATTTTACTTTTTATAAGTCTTTGTTTAGCACTTGCTATATTTTTTTTCCATATTTCTTTCATATGAAGCAATAATTTGTATTCTAAATCTACCTCGTAATAACTCAGAATAAATATCTATTTTTCATTTTCAATCTCTGTAATTTATTGGAGAGAGCTCATAGATGATAACTAAAAATTGTCTATGTATGCTTTATTTATTCAGAAATTATAAAAAAAATTACATATAAATTGTATTTAATAAAGAATTTATAGTTTAGAATGAGAGTAGGTATACAGTTAAGTGTTACTTAGAATTTATTTTATTCACAATAATATTATATGTAATTTTATAAAAAAAATAAAAACTTTTTTAAACTATTTTTGTATCCTTTATTAAAACAGCTCGATTATTTTAACAACTAAGGAATTTAATTCCTTTAGCAGACGATTTATTTTAAAAGAATCAAAAAATCGATTCTCATATAAGCATCACTAATTGATGCTCCATTAATTCGGACGTGGAGGTGGTGATTAATACAGTTTCTTAGAAATGCCTCATTATTCTGAATTTCAACCGTCCAAGCAATTATAACACTTCTAACAAGTACTAACTGAAACTTTATTTAATGCACCATGATAAACTTAAATGTTTCAATGTTAAGATTATTTTGTGGTAAAAATGCATTTTAAAGTTATTATTTTGTGATGCTCTCATATAACTATGAATAACTATTGTGTTGAATAAATGATATAATAATTGTAATGATATGACAATGGATAAATCCTAAAAAGCTTTCTTGAATTTTTTCAAAAATTATATTTTTCGAAAATGTTATCATAGAAAAGATTTGCTCGTTTGGTTCTTATACTTTATACCACATATTATTAAAATATTTGCTATTTAAACACGTCTCTCAAAAACTATATTAATAATATTTCACTTTAAACGATATTATTTTACTTTACTTCATAATACATTTTATTCACACACTACAGTAAACATTTAAATAAACATATACCCTCCAATAAAGAGAAAATGTACTGTATTAAACAAAGAATAAAAAAAATATATTGAATGTATTTATGATAATATATATATATATATATAGGCACTGGGGTGAAAAATTAAGTACAAAACGGTTTTTCTAGTGCAGCGTCACTCAGCAGTGCTCCAAATCGATAACAATCGTACTAGAACATCCTCCAGATGTAAGAGTATGGAGAGAAAAAGTTAAAAAAAAAAACTCTCCATAAAAGTTCCAAAATGATTAAAAAGGAACTTTATTGAAAAATGAGCATGGAGCAGAATGACAGAGACGGCCGAAACATCCATGTGACATCTCTCTAGCAAGAAGCATCCAACTTTTAAGGAATATGATCTCTCCTGACTGCAGTGCAGGATTGATATCGTCTCTCCATACTAAGTATAAGGTTGTCAATAAGTTGTTGAGGTATTGCTGCTCATTCTTTTTGTAGCGCCAATCGCAGCTTCAGAATCGTTACTGGCGGTTGGCGACGTAACGCCAAGCTTCTCCTTAGAAAGTCCCACACTTGTTCGATTAGATTTAGATCAGGGGACCTTGACGGCCAAACCATTCGTTCAATATTCTCCCTTTCCAAAAGCTTTCCAAAAGTCTCTGTACAATGAGGTGGAGCATTGTCGTCCACGAAGAGGAACTAGGGACCCATAGCACCTCAAAAAAGAAGCACATAAGGAAGGAGAATAGCATTACAATAACGGGACCCGGTGACTGAAGCTCCTTGGACGACATGAATGTCTGTACAGGTACCAAGCATCCCCAAACAAGAACACTGCGACCTCAAAATCTGTCCTTTTCGACGATGTTGAAGGGGTTATTGCGTGTTCCCCGCTCTCTCCAGGTGTGTATGCGTCAAGAATCGGAAGTCAGACTAAATCGGATCTCGTCCGTAAAGAGTACTCGATCCGATTTCTGATCCGTCCAGTTCTGGTGTTCCCGGCACCATACAAAGCGCCTTCTCCGGTGGGCAGATATTAATGGTACACAACTTACAGGTCTTCGTGCGAATAGCCCACCATTGTGTAACCTCCTGGCGACTGTAAGCCGTGATAAAGTCAGTTGGAGTAGTCTCGCGATTTCTCCAGTCGTCTGCAGCCTGTTCCTTCTTGCCTGTAGGACCATATACCGGTCATCGATTGCCGTATTTGCTCGTGGACGACCACTGCTGAACCCTCGGACAACTGTTCTTGTAGTTTGAAATGCTCTCCAGGTACGTGAAACGATGCTGTGAGCAATTCCAAACTCCGCACCCACAGTTGTCATACTTAAAACTTCCACAATGTTACCAATGATTTAACCTCACGTAAGGTCATCTAGATGTCGTCTACGAGGTTGCCTGTTCATTATTTCACACTGATTAAGCAGCTCTACGTCATTTAAACTGATATACGCCGTGCATTAGCTTTCACAGAAACGCTGAGAATACACCGGCAGCCTGCTTTATACCCCTCCGACATTCCCCCTTTACGTCATAATGTGTAATTTAAGCATGCCCTTGCGTACCTGACCGTACTCGATCTTCTAATTGGTCTTTCGGTCCGATCTACCTGTTTGTACTGCTGTTATGCTAATTTTCCCATTTCGTCCTTAATTTTTGCACACCAGTATGTATATATATAAATATATATGTATATATATAACGTTACATTCATTATCACACAAAATATGTATCATACAAATGGAATATGCAAACATTTCAATCTTTCTTTCATAGTAAAATAGATATTTTAGAAATTTTATACTTTTTACTAGAATTAAAATAAGGAATTTACTTTTAACATTTTATACAGGAAAATCAGAAAATCAAACCAATTTTGTAAATTACTTCAAAAAATGTTGCTATATTTTACAAAAGAAAATATTATTTTAAATATATTTCATTTTAAAATTTAACTTCACCCTTAATTTATTTTTTTTATATCGCATACTTTAATTTTAAACTTTAGATTATTGTAACTTTAACTCTGCTTTTATAACACTCTGACATATTTATGCTATTTACAAACTTTATCACATGCTGACACCTACAACATATCATGAAATATATGTTTCTTTATTTATGCTTAGCCTAATTTTCTTTCATAAGATCCACTTTTTCAAAGTATTCCTTTACTATCAAATGATATTTCAGTAAATATTTTTTATATATGCGTGAGATAAAATACTTTACCAAATATGGTACCTTCAGAAATAGGTTTAGGGCAACATCATAAATAAATAAACTGCCATATGCATATATAATTTTATTTTCCGACTAAGGGTGAGAAAAAACTTGTCACGACAAATATACAATTACAACTGTCTTATTTTGGCTCTAAAGCATCGTTTCTTTGCAAATGTTAGCTATTTAAGTATACACAGGAAATTTTTATTTAATAAATATTTTATGTTTATCAAAATCGTTGATATATTTTTAAATACAAATATGACTTATTTACGAAATTTATATTGATTTATTCATGTATATGTTATGTATATATATATATATATATATATATATATATATATATATATATTTTGTTATGTGTATATATATATATATATATATATATATGTGTGTGTATATATATATATATATTTGTGTGTGAGTCTATATGTCTGTGCTTGCGCGTGTGTTTGTTTGGTTTTTTCCAATACTTTTTCCTTCAGATTGAAATTGAAGCACAATCAGTTATTTTTATTACAATAAAAGATTCAAGTAATATGTAATTTGAAATCACGCGCACGTGATTTATTTCAAGCACCACATAATCTATCGAAACTCATTTTCGAAGGTATTACTTTTTCATCATTACTTTACTAGTATGTAACTTCCATTCATTAATAAAAATTAATTTTACTGGTTGGTTGTTGCTGGGTTTCATGGCTCAATGTTTAAAAATGGACATGCTGCGCCAAGAGTAAAAGAGTAAGATTTTGTAGTTTTATTTTTATTTATTTTTACTTTTTTTCAAAACACCCAATCATCATTAAAAATTTAATGAAGAAAAATCAATTTATATATTATTTTAAAATCAAATTATTAATAAAATATAAAATCAAATGTATATATAATTATTAAAAATTCAAAATACAAATTAAATAAAATGTATAAAACCTATTGCTCTCAAAAAACGAATATGTTTCTATGGGGTGGGTCCCCAAGTAAATCAATCATAGTTAAAAAAAATCAGTATTAAAATACTGTAAATGTTGTTGGTTAAAATCTAGAAATGAAATCAAAATATGATAAACAGTAAATGGTTCATAACCCGCTTCACACCATTTCTTTTTACGTTAAATTAATTAGTTATATTAAGTTCACTAGTTTAGTTTAATCTTAATTTTATTATTTTATTTTTAAAAGAAACCAAATGAAATGTAATAAAAGTAATTAGATTTGAAAGTTCCTTTAACGATATAAGTTTAGATTATATATTAATATATTATAATGATATTGTAAAGAAGATTTCGTTGTCTCAAATGACAATGGAAACATAATTAAAAGTTTCAAGCGCACGCATAATGAAACGAAAAAATATCATTCAAAAATGTTATAAACTATAGTTAATTACAAAAAAATCAAAACCCATTATAAATTGGTAATAAGTCGTTTAATTAAAAGAGTTTATTAAATATATTGTAATGACTGGTCAAACAACATAATAGTATAAGTAGATAAATTCAGTTTAATGAAAAAATTTGACAAATATCTTTCTGATTTTGCTGAAAAATTCTAAAATAAACAGTATAAAATAAAATAATAATTTTTTTAAACCTACCGATGATTTTAAATTTATTTTATATACATTTACATTTAATGCAAACATTTACTTTACGTTCATCACGAAAACAGTAATAACAGTAACGTTTAAAATGTGTTATAGAACACTATAAATATATTATAATTTATTAAATAAGTAAGCCAAAATAAATACTCTGAGCACATGAATTCATATTTATTTTCACTTTTATAATGACAAAATGTCTTTAGATCGATTAAAAATTAGCTTTTGTAGCATTCACGTAATATATCTCAAACTTCAATTTCACAGTTAATAAACTTAATTTAATAGATGATTGGATCTAGAATAAGTCTGGAAATCAAACTGTATAGAAGAAATTCTTATTCTAAGGAATAAAATGCTTGAAAGAAAGTATGTAAGATCTGATACCATTTTATTATAGGAAAGCTAAGGAAAAGCCTTGATTTTTATAGGCTCAACTCTCTGCCAATCAAAGTAAGTTTGTTAAATGTAGTCACGTACCTCATTTGTGGAATGTACACCAAATCAAAGAAATCTTAACTAAAATAATGGAGGTTCTATTCATTCTGGTGATTGGTTTTATTAGTATCATACTGATATCTTCAGTGAAAGTAAAAGGTGTTTATTAAATAAAAACTGTCTTCAAGTTCAAATTTAATTTTTGAGGTCTCAAAAACTAAAACGTAATGAGATCATTAGCAAAAACAAAGCATTATTAAGTTAACCTTTCTAAATTTTACTTTAATAAAATTTTTATTTTATTTTTATAAATGATTTTCGACTTATTGGTATCTAAAAAGATATGATTGTTATTTTTGAGATTTCTTATTAAAACTAACATTGAAAATTGTAGTAATTATTTATTAAATGTAATTTTTCTTAGAAAAACTACTTCAATTGTATAATTTTGAATTAAAATTAACAAAAAATTTATTTTTCTTTCATGAATATATATTTGTTAATAAACTGTCTTTCATATGTTAAATAAATACACAGTTGAGATATATATGTAGATATAATCAGTAATTCTTGAATTTTTTAAAAAAAATATGTTTTTGAATAAATTTTTTGAAATAAAAATAACATATCTTATGTATATCTTTTCAATGTAATTTCAATCAAATACTTAAAAATATTAGTTTGATTGAAATAAATTAATTAGGTGTAAAATAATTTAATATAAATTTAATAAATTGACTAACATACAAAATATATGTAGTATTAATTTTTCCTTAGCTTAAAAAAATCCTTCATTAAGACAGATTTAATCAAAATATTTTAATGAGAAATTATTTTACTAAAATTTAACAGTATAATACGGGATCTAATTGATTTTTCATGAATAATAAATTTCGAATTAAATGAACAAATTTATATCATTTATTAATTTTTTTAAAAGAAACCAATTCTTATATTTGCTTTCATCAGAAATAATGAATAAACTTTACATATTGAGGATTAATTTTAAGGAAAAAAAATAAAAAAAAAAATTGATAAATTTCAAGATGCCAAGCATGACATAAAAAAAGATAGAGGTAGTTTAACAAACTAAAATACAGAAAAAAAGTCTCAAAAAATATATCAGAGCTTTATGATGTATCAGAATGATAACAGAGCTTTATGATGTATCAAAAAATGATACATCAGAACAATAATTTGTGTGTGTGTGTGTGTGTGTGTGTGTGTGTGTGTGTGTGTGTGTGTGTGTGTGTGTGTGTGTGTGTGTGTGTGTGTGTGTGTGTGTGTGTGTGTGTGTTATTAAGATTATTTAAGTTACAAGAATGTTTTTCTGAAGATGATCTCCTGTTAAATAATTCAAATTTTATCTGGTATTAAAAGAAAAAAGTCATAAATTTGTGTGGTTTAATGTACAAAACTATTTTTTCAACAGAGAAAATTTTTCCTTTTCATCTGAACACATGTCATTCATTGCGTTTATTATTTTTCATTTTCTGTGGTGCCATGTTGACGATTTGATTTTTGAAAAATTTTATTAATTTCTGTTTTTTAGAATTATTTTCAACTTTGAAATTATATTTCTCTCACTAATAATATTTCCATTACTTGGTGTTTGCCTAAATTGAAGTCCGTCGATAGAATGAAAAATCAGGAATTCGAAGAAAAATTGTAAGATACAGTATCTTAAAATAGATTTAAACTGCATTTCATATCAGACAGTTAATTATAGTGCCTATGCGATCTTTTTATTATATACATAAGAAATAAAAAAAATCACTTGATTTAGAAAGAGTCGGTCTAACGAAATTGAAAGTCTTGTATTCTAATATTATTGTAGAGAGAACAAATTTTTCTTATAAGTAAAATTGGTAAAAACGTCAAAAAATACAGGTTCCTTACATCAATAATTAAAAATTTAATATCTGAGAATAGTTTTTGTTAATGTGAATTTGAATTTTATTTTATATAGTAAAAGCTTTCACAGAATTACACACTGTTTATTCTTTACTCATGTATATAAATTCTTGTTGATTTTTAAACAGTTTTCATTTTTTTTTATTTTACAATTATTTATTTCAAACATTTTTTCTGCAATTATAGTTAACAATTTGTTATTAGTTGAGATAAACATTGTTTTAAAGGTTTACATCGTGTTCTCACAGAATTTGAATGTGATTACTGAAAACATTTTTCAAAGTTAAGAAATTTGTTAAAATTCCCTTACATTTTTTAATTTTACAATATTAACATTTATCATAAAATAATTTATTTTTAATGATTTTATTAAAATTTATTTATTTGATAAGTTACAGTTTTTTTACTATTTTTTATTTAACATTTATATCTTAAAGAATTTTTTTGCAAATACTACTATAATAAAACTCTTACCACATTTTTAACTGTCCTTAACGAATACAAAATAAATTTAACTTGCGTAATTCTCAAGGAATGAAATTTAGAATAAAACATTTTATTGTTTAAAAGTACTGTATTGTCATTTCCCTTATAACATAACTATTCAAATTCAGGGAATATTATACTTTTTCTTAAAAAAACATTCTTAATCTTAACAAATGAAAGAGATATTTTGAGTAAATAAGAAATTACTGTAATTAAATTCTTCAATGTAAAGTTATACAAAAAAATTTTTTTTTGTTGAGCCAGGGTTGACTTGAAATATCTGAAATTTGGGAATGATTATAGTATGATTCGCCTTTGCACATTTGTTATTTCATGACTATTTCTGTCATTTTCACTGACACATATTGTAGTTAATTTATTAAAATGTTTTCTATATTAATCAAATTTCTTATCTTGTTTTCTCAAAAATTTCGCATTTTAAAGGAAATTAAAAGGGTTTAAAAGATTTAAATTATATTCATCCCTTAAATAAAGCATGAATTGAGTTATAAATTTGTGTTTAAAATTGTCATTATCATTTATACAAAGTTCGTACAGATAATAGCATATAGATATATTTAATATAAGAATCCCGATGGCTTAATGGTAACACTACACGCTTCCGAGTTAAAGGTTCAATCCCGGGATAGACAAAGTCTTTTCTGTTGTCAGTGAATCGATAAATTGAGTACTAAGATTCTTAAAAACTAAACACTTGAGATTTCGCATTAGACTGACGATCTAACCCGGACATATGCTTTGCACTCCAGAACCTTCAGCCTGAAAAATAGATATGGGCACTGTACGCTTCAGTAGTTACGAAGCAAATGGAACTTGATACCATGCTTCCACTATCTGTTGTGACTGGTGTGTGGTGATAGAGCTATCATTTGGCTACGAGAGATTACACATTTACTATCTGTAAAAAGTTTAGAAAATACACTGACAATTTCAACAGTTGAGCAGTTTCTGTAGCAAGGAATATCCATACCACTCCGTCAATGGGTGATCACACCTTGTCTTATTGAAACACAATTAAATGAGTTCTTGTGTTCATGGTGAAATCATGAATTTTATCAAAGAAATGATATTCAAGTGTTGACAGTCCATGCCCCTTTTAAAAGCCACCTGGTGTCTGTAGATGCTCGTAAATTGAGATCAGCATATGCCTTTTGTTTTTAAAGTACTTTATCTCTGGACTCAGCCCACATAATATGGTTGTGTGGTTCATTGTACCATAAGCTATGCGAGTAACATATTTGGCACCTTGGATGTTAGCACAGATCAAAACAAATTTCCTGAATCTATCGATTTTGCAATCAAACGTTCAAAGGATTTCTACCAACATAACAAGCATTATGAGGTATGATAAACTTTAATCCCTTTAAACTCAACCTTCATAAATATCGGAAGTGAAACGCGCTAGTAAGTCTTTCTTTTCATTACAAGAGAAAGTTTTCACTAGGTACATTTTCTCACTGGGCAGTAATGTTCAAATGAAATTTGTGTATAAGAAATTTATGGTACAGTTTATTTTTCGCTTAACACATTCTAAGTGTCTCTTTCATTCCTATTTCATATGAATGAGTTTAAAAGATAATCAATTCTATAGCATGCAATCTTTTTATTTTCTTTCGATCGTGTAAAATTCATGTTTGTGGGATTATTATTACATAGAAAAACCTAATTAATTTAAATATATTTCTAAAATGTGTGTGTGTGTGTGGTAAAATAATTGGAAATATATTAATGCTTGTTATTGTTAATATCTAATATATGAAATCGCTTTTTAAAATATTATAATTCTTTTTCATTTTTCAGAAATTATATAAGAAATATAAATATATCTGTACATCAATTATAAATAACTTAATCAGATGTAAAAAAATGTATAATTTAAGTTACATTCCATTTTTAATATATTTGGATTGAAATTTGTGTTGGTGTGTTAGTTTTTAATATCCTGCATAACCTTATGACATTGTACAGTAGTATTTCAAAAAATTGTTCGTATTCGTATATTTGCACCAGTTTACAGCTGTTGTTTGGATTGTTTATTTCCATAAATCATTTCAATAACGTATTTTGATAATATCAATAATTTATTTGCAACTTTGTGATAATTTGTCATGGTAAGATTTTAATAAAAATACGAATGCTAAAAGTGCACAAGAAACAACCTATGAACAATCAACTATTTTTATTAAGATTTCATGCACCAGTAAAATGTCATTAAGTAGAAACTTGTCTTGAAAACTTTTAACAATACATCAATATCTACGATTTAAATGTGAGGTTTTAATTCCTAAATCCAAAAATTATTTTAATAACTAGAAAAACAATGGATTTAATACATAGCTATTAAAAATAAAAAAGAGGTACTTTTAATATCAAATGGCTAGAGATTTCAGATTAATTTGATATCAATGTTTTCTCAGTAATTTATTAAAATAACAGAAAAATTAATACAATCCTGACTATTAGATTGTCAGTTTTGTGCAAACAATACCACCAATATTATTGCTTATGCATTCTGGAGTTTATTAATTTATCTAAAAACATGTAAGCCTTCAAATTTGCTGTTAAAACTTTCCTACAAGCATTACTAATAATTAAATTACTGGAAGAGAAGGGCGATGTTGAATCTTTGCCATAATCGGGTTTTCAGAGTTAGAATCGAATCAAGTACAACAAAGGCGCCTAAATAAATGTCAAGGTCCGCTTTTGAGACAATTACTTCGACCTCCAAAAGAATCACTCATCACACATCTTCTCCAATTAATCACGATAAAGAAATGAAAGAATTTATAAATTAAATAAAACTGTTGTATCGGGAATATCTCTCAGTAAATCTTTCATAAAGAGGGTAGAACATAACAAAAGACAGGTTTAACATAAATGGGAATGCTTAACAAAAGACTATGAAACATAGAAGAATACCGGTTAAATTATGTTTTATTTTCATTATTATATTCTCTTATTAGTAAACCTGAAAGTAATAATTTACTTCAAAAGGCTTATAATTATAATTTGATATTAAATAAAAAAATATATGACAGGTATTTGTTATTAAAAAAGTAAATTTATCTTAAAACGAATTTATGATTCTATGATATAAAATTATAACCTAAATTCACTATGATAATATGAGTTAATACATTAGTTGACATCACCTGCATACTTATTTAAATTTTAAAAAAAGGGAATGAACTTAATTTATTGTAACTTTTTTAAAATTAGAAAAGTATGCACAGTATATAATGTATTGCTTACTGGTTAAAATAAAATAAGAATTTTTTGCTGCCCAAAGAAAAGTGAGGAAGATAGTTCTAATAGAACAGTAATAATCAAAATACATAAAAACTATGAAAGAAAAACGATTAAAAAAATTAACTTTGCCATGCTAAGTAGAGTTTTACTATCGCCTGCGAAATTTATTTAAAGGTTTGGCAGAGAACCTAACCAATGCAGTTCTGTTTTTGAATTGTTGTTGCTTTTTTTTCTCCCTTTACCCATAAGAATTTATATCAATTGAAAATAAATTAAAATATGAAACAGAATATTTTTACTAATGGTTGACATTTCAACTAATTCAATGCAAAATTTAGGGTTTAAATAATAGATTAAAAATTAAATATATCAGTTTCCATTGAATATATTTCTTAATCAATATTGTTTAATAAAACGCAGTTTGAAGAACATTTTATTATTTAAATTTAAGGTAAGAATAAAAAAGAGAAAATATCTATAAGTATCCAAATAAAAAGAAGAAATATTTGCAGTAAGTATGCCCAACCTATGGTTCTAGGATCAGATTTAGCCTCTGAAACGTAAGCTTCTATCCCATTAAAAGTAAAATTTTATATTTAAAACAATTAATTTATTATTATAATTCCATTCAATATTAATTTTAATACTTTGAAAAAAGAAATAGAGTGATATATTCTATCATTTGTTTCTATATTTATGTTTAAACAGCATGTATAAAACTAGTTTTGGGTAAATGAGTGATATACATAAAATAACACTCATAAACTCATTGCAAAATGACAAATTTGTATCCATTTAAGGAAATTATTACGGATGTAATCCATAAATATGAAATGATTTATTCTATTTTACATAAAAAAGAATTTAAATGATATAATTTACTTCCAATTACGAGCCCTTAAGAATTTTAAAAATGAATCTTTAGAAATGTATTACTTATAACAAATTATTTCCTAAAATTTGTCTATTTTAAGTAGAATATTTCTTTTTATCAACGAAATAAAATTATAAAAATACCATATATGAAATGAAAATAAAGCGTTTTGTTTTTATAACAGGTTTATAAATGTCTGTTAAAATTTTTTCTTCATAGATCTCATCTAAAGTAATAAGTAAAATTATTTTCAATTTGATAATACAAAAAACTTCATGATTTTTTTATTTATTTAAAATTGTTTTAATAAATATAACATTTGTTATATGTTACTTATTTATGAATTGTATAATTTCTTAAGTATTTAAATTTGAAAATTGGATAGCTCTATCAAAGACAATAGCTTTTGAGGAAATATAATTCCAATATTTTAATATTTTATGTCAATGATTTAAAACAATTCAAAATGCAATTTTTACTATAATAAACTTTTAAAATCTTGAAAAAATTTTATTCACTTATTTGGTGTAATATATTTCAAAATTTCACAAACTATATATCATACATACGATATGTCTTATCTATAAGCAATTATTAAAAATATTATTATATTCCACAATAAGAGAATAATATCAAGTTCTCATATTGTTCAATATAATATATTAAAATTTAATTATATTGAAAAATATGAGAATTTAATTTTTACAGCTGAATTTCAATTGCAGTTATCGGCATTTGGTAGCCTAGAATTTCTAAGAAATTGTTCTACAAGAATAACTCAAGAACACCCTATTCTAAAAAGTGTTTCAAAACTTCCCAATAAACAATTATACTTTAAGAATACACCATTACAGCTGTAAATATAAAACAGCTTTGTTAAGTTTTAATCAGTTTAAAATGAAACTTAAGAATTCAAATGTTATTATGTATTTTCTACACATAATTGACACATATAAAAATGATTTATTAAAATTTCTTATATGATTCCCAATTAACTACTGCATTGCTGTTAGCCAATCGTCAGCACTCTTGCTTTTTGTACAAAATTCATGGGTTTGAATCACACCTTTTATTTGTTTTAAGGTTGATTATAGCGATTCAGAATCCATATTAAACTGTAGAATCCAATCTAATTAGCCCTCATGTGCAAGAAAAGACTGCTGAGTGATAAAGAAACCTAAACCTATCCCAATTAACGGCAATATTTACAAAATATTGCAACTTTAAACACATATGTGTTTAAACTCAAATAAGTAATGAAATTCCAATATACATTTAAGAAGAAAGTAAAGTAATCCTATTAATTTGTGATAAAAACACAGTCATTAGCTCCTTAATGAAATGTAAAAACTAAGATAATATGTAATGATTATAATTAATAAACTATCTCTAAAAGCTTTTTAGTTTCATTTATTCAAGTTATTTTTAGTTAATATTCATTTTAAATTATTTTAATGATTGTTCTCAAATTATATGTAATAAAATTTAATACACTCACAAAACCGAACTTAATACCTATAATTTTATTTATAAGTATCAGAAGAAATTAACTCCTCAAGCAAACATATAAACTTTAATTGAAATTGATGTTCGAGACTGATTATATCAGGCATAGTTTAATTAGAATTTCAGGTTTATTTTTTAGCAATTGAATTTAATTACTTGTTTGTTAATTTATGATATTAGCATGATATTAAATTTTTTTAATAAAATGCTAAATGAGTTACAATAAATTTTTAAACATTAAATTTTATACTGGCTCTTAATGAGCCACATTTAATAATATCTTAAATTTCAAAATAATTATACGTGAGTATTTTATTTAGTTTTATTGATGTGGTTTGCTAGTATTAATAAAGTTTGCAATATTAATAATAAAAAAATTTGATAATGAATGGAACACAACAATTTCAATTAACATGCATAAAGATAGCACATTTGTGACTTCTCTATTTTAAATTCATTATTGGAAAATATTAACATATTTCTGATTGCCAATTAATTTCATTTAAATTAATCAATTTATAGATAACTTATTAAGCATAACATCAAAAAGCATTTCAAAAGTAAATATATTTAAATGAAATATATTTCAACATAATAATAAGTATTATCATTAAATTTTAAATAAATTAATAATTTTTAGATAACCTGAATGACTGGTGAAGAAATCTATTGAATATTTTTTAACTCTTTTGGTATTATTTTAATACAATTCACATCAGTTTATTCGATTATGTCAACCTATGTCAAAGACGAAGATATTAACAAAAACTTAGATTGTGGCATAGTACTGCCCAAAAAAAAAACATATATATACTTTAGAGTTTCGCGCATATAAAGACGTGAGTATTAAACCAGTTTATATAGTAAAAATACTTGTTAATAATGTTAGAAATATTCTATTTTTTAATAAATGCTATAGATTAATGTCGTCATTATATAATATGAATGAGAGACAATTAATAATATGTTGAGATTTCTAAAAGTTGTAAAATAAAACGTAGCTAACAAACGTAAAATATAACTTAATCAAAAAAGATTTCTTTTTTTTTCTTTCTTTTTTTTTGATAACAATTAAATATATTTAAAATAATCATTTCTCAAAAGCACTTAATATTGTGCTTTATACAAAGGTGGAATTCCTATATAGAAGATATTACTTCATAATAACCTATATATCATTACAAATCAGTTTGAATATAGTTTTTTCATTGTTGTAGAACGTGATTCCCTGTATGCGCTTTTCTCCGTAATGGCAGGAAGGCATCTAATTCCTCATATAATAATTTCTATAATATTAATTTCTATAATTTTCAGAATTATTGACGCATTATAGCATAACTAATTGCTTAAATGTGGTGAATTTAATAAAACTTTATGTTATAAGATTTTGTTGGTTATTGAAAATTCAGCAGCTCTTCTATTTCCATTACAGAATATTTTAGAATATGAAACTAGATAGTGATATTCATGTTAGAAACTTTTTAAAATTTTGGGATATCAATGGATTGAATTAATGTTTATTTATGAAATTATTATGATTTAATTATTTATGTATATCTTCCATATTGAGGCGAAAAATGTGTTATATGAATAACAACTTGTGAATTCATTTAGTTTCCGTAATTAAACATGAGTCGTTTTGTACCGTATATTGTATTTCACTGTCCCCTATAATGCTTCAATCAATTAATACTTTATATTCGATACATTTTGAAATTTTGAATCATGGCTGCTTATCAGATCCAATTCATTTGAGATTGTTAAGAAATTTTTCAATTTTGATAACGGATTGAAAAAACGCAAAAGAATACTAGCAGTTCAGAAATAAGGTATATGAATTTATTCAGTAAGAAAATAATTCTGAGATTAAGACGATGTAAGATGATACGGACTTCTGGACCTCGATCTTATATTATTTATTTTCAAGCATCATGTGCTGGATAACAAGAAATAAACTTCGGTTACAAGTGGTAAAACTTATTCACTTAGATTAAGATTAGAATTCATCTACGTTAGTAAAACAAATAATAAGGATATTGATTAGTCTGTGCTTTCACTCACATATTCAGTATTGATCTACTGAAATCCGAAAAAGAATAATAGCTTTACGAAATGTCTATGGTAATTAGATATGACAATTCTTCATAAATGTGCCAATGTATTAAAAAAAGACAAGCTTAAATGTATTTTTTGCAGTAAAATGTCTTAAAAACAAAAAAACAACTAAAAATTATATACGAAAATTTATTTTATGCTGAATAATAGATGATTTAATCATATTTATACAATGAAATTTCGATGTAATCATCATATCTCCTGCATCAATGTTCAATAATCTCATATATACTTTATTCTAGTCGTAATATTTACCCAGCAAATACTACCATCAATTGTTTAGCACATGAATGTTTTTATCACAAATGCTAGTGGTATTTACTGAGTACTATACTCTTGTTATCAATTACTATAGATTCCCTTTCAGTGCGATGTTGCCTAGGTGGTTTTGTGACTTGTTGAATAAAATCACTCCAGATTTTCTTTTCTTTAGCTTTTCAACCCTTACAGAGCACTTTCAAGTATGTTAAGTCCTTTTGTTGCGCCATAAAAGGATTTAACTACCATAAAAGGGAAGAACGAGAAATCTTTTAATTGTTGTTCTTCTTCTGGGTGTTTGGTACAAAAGTATCCATTTACAATTTTCTTAAATCCATATTTTCAGCTATTCTATTAATATGACCCAACCATGATAAGCACCGAGATTTAAAAAGTCGGAAATAGCGTTTACCTTTGATTAGAAGTTCAAGTTCCATATTGTTTCATATTATTTACTGTGAATTATTTTTATTTGTCCAAATATTCTTCTGTAATTTTTTCTTCCGAAGAAGGGTGTTTCATTCCATATGATTTGTAAGATGAAGTGCAAATTTTAGTATCATATATTACATTTAAATTTTTTTAGTTAGAAGTATATTCTTAAATAAGTGTTCGTATAAATAACAGCATTTATTTCCTGTTTGCATCCTATAATTAATTTATTCGGAAATATTTCGACAATCATAAATAATTGAACCATAACAAGTGAAAGTTTTTCTTTTTCAAATTTAAAAATATCTACTATACGTGAAGACAAAATATTAGTATAATTTTGCAGCTTGATATTAAAACAAGCCAAAATCTAAAGTTTTCAGTACGTGACTAATTTACAAATTTCTACAATGTTTTAACGGTTATATTGTTTGCCTTCTTTGGGTAAAACTACTTTAGATCTAGGAAAAGATAAATCATCATTTAACCACATAAACATATTCTATTTCCATATCCTTGTTACAAAAAACAAAAATGCCGGGAAAATCTTACGAAGCAATTTAAATTGAGTCAAATTAAATTCTTTTGGTACGAATTTAAATTTTTTATTTTAGTTTCTATTAAGTTGAATTTGTATAAAATTTAATTAAAGTAATGCTCAGTTTAAAAAAGAAATTTAAATTAATTTAAATTTTTTTCAAGCTAAATTAAAAAAAAAATCAAATTAAGTTTATTATTTTTATTTTAAATCAAACCATGAAAATTTAAATATTTTAAAATTTTACGTAAAATCATTTCTAGTAAAATAACAAGGTGCAGGATTGTATATAGTATGGAAATTGATTGATATTCACTACATAAGTAGTTTTATGAAAATTGTTTTCCACATCATATAAAGCCAATATATATATATACTCGGAATATTTAAATAATTTTATTAAAGTTTTTCGAAGTTTTTTATACAATGCTTCCACAAAAATTTAATGGAATTACTGTATTAAACTGTACATATATTATAATTAGCTCAAACTAAACTACAATTTTAAGCCCTTTTGTACATTTTTCTCATTTTAGAAGCTTAAATTTAAAAGAAGATTAAACTTTTATAGTTAAATATATATATCAGATGTAAACTCTTTTAAAACTGTAGAAACATTATTATAAGTATGGAATTTCTACCAAGTAAATTAATATTGATAAAAATTGGAAAATGAAATTACGTATCTGAAATGAAAATAGTTCAAAATATCTCTACAAATAAATACATTGCATAATTTCGTAAAATTTTGGATTTTGCAGTCCTATAGACTAACGCAAAACCAGTTTCAAAACTTTTTCCCATGCATTAAAATATTCTTATTACTCTAGAAAACAAACAAAATGAACTAATTTTTCATCTTTCTAGGATTAAATTAAGAAATGATTTTTTTTTCAGTCCAAATGTGTTTTTTCAGAAAAATATTTCCAGGGTTACTCTTAGCTGAAATTTTAAAGTTGACTTTAATTTTCATACTAAAACATATTCTTCTGACATTTTTAATTAAAAACTTTAAAAAATTCATTTTGACATATGGTAAAACAAATATGACACTTGAATATACATGACTTAATGAATAGTATGTCATAAGTGGATGATTATAACTCAAAAAATTATTTTATTGTTTGAAATAAAATTAATAATTGTAGCCGTTCCCAATTTCTTAATTTTTCTCTCACCTTAAAATTTACGCATCAATTACATGAATATTGAATATTGTGCCATAAAAAATACAATTTTAGCTGTTTTTTAAATAATTTTGATTTTTTTCATCACAATAAATACATTAAGTAGATAATTAAATAAAAAAACCCTTTTTCCAATATTCATATACCAATTTTAAATATTGATAACTAAAAAGTTTAATTTATTCTACCAATTTTATATACCATTTATTTGTCAGAAACTAACAATAAAATTGACAAAACTCGAGTGTTTTAAAGTACTTACGAGAGATTTGTGAACACGTAAGTACATACGAGTTCTTCAGCATATAATTTTTGAAATTTGAAGAGCATTATATATTTCCTTTTACTCAATTCACAAACTATTAGCTTTTTCATCTATGATATCTGTAGTAAATCAATTTTTATGAAATATTTAAAAACTGTGTAATTATTCTGTAAAAAAAGTGAATGGTATACAAGATTATATCTAAGTGTTTAATCTATAAATAACTTGAAACAAGAAGCAGATATTTTTTTACATAATTTCTTTTAGCAAGACATATTTTCATTTTTTTATTTGTATTTCTAATCAAGATTCTAAATAATCTAGATTTATGTGAGATAGTATTCGTCTCTCAAAACTTTCAAACAATTTCATCAAAACAAAATTTGATTTTAACTGTTCCAAGAACAAACCAAATTTACCAATCTAGTAATAACTTAATAAAAAGTCAAGTTATTTCATTTTAAATATTCCTTGAAATTGAGAAATTTGTATATGAATAATAAGTGAAAAAAATGTTTCATTTTTACTTATTATAGAAATATTAACATATGATTGTGGAAGCTCTGAATCCTTTGTATTGAAGCTTGCTATATACATACATAAATCTATATAGCAATAGATATATAAATAGATAAATAGAATACAAGTTTTGAAGCTTGTATTCTATGTTTCTATTTATACGAATATAGAATATTTATGAATAGAATATTTATAGAATATGTTTCTATTTATATAATATGTAATATACATATATATATATATATATATATATATATATATATATATATATATATATATATATATATATATATATATATATATATATATATATATATACATATATATATATATATATATATATATATATAAATCTATACAAATAGTTAAAGATAGATTCTTTAGCTAGTTAAAATTAATGATTTAAAAGATTAAACAATTAATGTAATTAAGCCAATATAAAGTATTTGCTTACATGATTATTTAAGTTATTCAGAAGTTTACTACTATTTTATTGCGTTATTTTTTACTTCATAGGAACATTAGATTTAATTAATTCATTAGTGACTAGAAGAGCAATGTAGCAGACATTACTGTAAATTAAAAATCTTGTTATATTTTATTGTTTTACTCATGCACATGAAAAAAAAAATATCGTTGAAAATTTTCCTTTAAAAATGTCAAAAAAAATAATTACATCTTTATATAATTATTTTTATATAAAAAAAATTCTCTTCTTAGTATGTAATAAGTGAAAAATAATTTCTTTTACATTTTTAACTTTAGATAGTTAAACAAGGAAGCATTGTAGAAATCTCTAAATAAGCAGCAGTTTTTTGATTACATTTTGTTAAAGCTTACTTAAATCGATATGCTTTTACATGTAATGGTAGAACAGCTCTCCAAGCGTTGTTTCTTACAATAAACAGGACATTTTTTCTTTGAGAAAATAAAATATTCACAATCTGTCTTGAAATGTTAATGCCCCGTTTATTTAAAACAATATCCTGGTTGCTTATCAACAAATCATGTAAAATAAAAAAAATATTTATTGCTTTGAGACAAGTATAATATTTTGCACCTTCATTTTTATCCGAATGTAGGAAGTTTGGAGGCGTTGTAAGAAATATACAATGATTTTAGAAATGCACACTGTGATTAATACACATAAATGTGAGAAATCACATAGCATATACACAGCCGTAGATTTAAATGTCAACTCGTGGGTGTTTATCCTATGACGATGGAAATATTTAAGACATTTTAAGATATATATATATATATATATCACATCCTACGTTTGATATATACATCACATCCTACGTTTTGAATAGTTAAAAAGCTTTAATATTAGTTTCAGGTGCATTCATTGCAAGAATTACATAAAATAAAAATTTATTGTGATATTTTGAACACATACATTTCTGTCTTAAAAATTATTGTTATTTCAATTTTTTCAGATTATTATACACTTTTTTCTTATTTTTAAATTTGCTTATGTTTTGAAAAAAATGTTTATTTGTTCAAATATGATTTTGTAATTCATTATTGTATTCATAGTATTTAAAACTTTCATTTAGATTTAATGACTTGCGTGAATTATCTTTACCTATATATTGTTTAAATGTTAGTTGTCATGGAAAATTAGAAAGTTTCAATTAATAGCATTATGCAATTGTAAAATATCAGAACTGTGTATTATAAAATTGCAGTTTTATTTTTCAAGCAATTTTTGAATTTGATCTAATTTTATTTGCTGCTTAATAATAATAAATTTCCAATTTTTTTATTATTGGTAACTAAAAAATAGAGATAGATTGATCCTTCACATTGATGTAATTTTAATTTTTCTCAGAAATAAATAGCATTCGCATAAATAAGGAATTGTTTTTTTTAAGATAGAGAATGCAATAAAAGTTTTGCATTGTAATTTGTTATAATTAAAAATGTAATAAGTAATGCTCCTTGAAAAAACTATAGATTAACAATAAACAGTGAATGTATATGGTTTTTATATAATTCAAGTTAATATTCTTTTAATAATTGTTATCGGATAATAGTCACACATCTGGTGTAAATAACAAAATTCCACTAAAATGATTTTCGATGCCGGAAAATTTTTCTTGAAGGAAATTTGAACTTGGTAAAACGTATATTTGATGTGACAGAAATTTTATCATCAGAAAATCAGAAACAAATACATAACCTGAGATTACTGATAATATCTATTATTTTAGAAATAAACAGGTTTGATGATACTACCGTTATATTCTTATTTTTCAATAATGTTTTAAATTCGTTATTTTTTTAATTTAATGCTATTAAAATATTAGTTTATACAAAGAAAAATGAAGTTTATTTAAGAACTTTTTTATTATAACAATTCTAACAATTTTTAAGCAAAATTTAGAAAAGCATTTTAAAAAACTATTCAACAATTTTCAGAAAAATTTCGAAATTCATATTATAGTACTCAAATATATGTTACTTATTTCTTTTAAAAACTAAAAGAAAATGCTATATAGTAAAACAATAAACTGTTGAAAGCTTTGTATATAAAATTTTTATACAGAAAAAACTTTTTTTACTACGTTTGCATGTCCTTAGAAACAAAAAAATAAGTAATACGTGCACTTTTAGTTTAAACTTCAATGCGTACATTAATCTGGAATAGAATTTCCTTTTTAAAATCCTGGAAGAATTTCTGAATATGTAACTTTATGCTTTCTCTAGATTTTTATACAACTGCAAACTTACAAATATACAGCTTGAAAATATTTCTAAACATATTGAAATCACTTTTTACTATTTCAAAATATTATTGTAAGCTCTGAATTGCCAATCAAAAGGATGTATTCAAGCATATGAGCTTATGAGTTTACACCTACACTCACTCACACACACACACACACACACATATATATATATATATATATATATATATATATATATATATATATATATATATATATATATATATATATATATATATATATATATATATATATATATATATGTATAATATATATATATATGTATATAATATAAAAGAAAATAGTTAAAACATTTCTACAATAGACGAGAATACTTCGTATAATTTAAAAACTATTTTTAATATTTTTGTTGCTCCTTATATTTGAATATTCTTTGCAAAATATTATGTTAAAGTTAGTTTATAAATTATATAATTATGATGCTGTATTTATTGAAATTAGCTTACAATGAATTCATTCTTCAATGATCCTTATTGTTTAGCTGCAAACATATATGGCAAAGTAACTGTAATCAATAATGTAATTGAATATTCCAGATACTATTGTTGCGACCAATTAACTTGTTATATCTTCTTGAGTTACTATATCTTATTCATCATTATTAGCTTGATGGGTACTCATAAGTCTCTGTCTTCAGCAGAAAATGAAACTAGCTATCTTTATTAACGGCCACTATTTCAGCACTTACAATATCTGAAGTCACTATATCCTATTTCCCACTACTCATCAATCATTTATTATTTTCGTTACACATTTTCTTAGATTTTCGGATGTATATAACGAAAAGACTTACGGTAATAAAAGAGTAAATTTATTTTGGAAATATACATTGTATTTCAGTTTTTATAAATGTAATCATCATTTCAAAGTGTCAATAGCTAGCCAATGAAAATTTATAAATTAAATAATAAAAACAACATTATTTAGCTTTTTTAGTGATAATTTAAGAGTTGTAAAATTCATTGCATATTTTCATTAGTCCTGTAGCTTGTTGAAAACGTGTTTAATATCTTAAATTCATCATCTTAATATCATATATTTTTAATTAATTTTTATAATAAACAAAATAGATATCAAACGTAACCTCATTTGCTGAATATGTAAAATTAACTTCATAAAACATTTGCAAACATATTTAAAATAATAAATTATTTACTTCCATTTTAAAAAAAATCAATGTTCAAAAATTATTCCCCTTTTTTATAATAATAAAAAATTCCTCTTTTATATAAATTAAATATAATCATATAATTTATTTCATGTACAAATACATTTAAAAGCAAATTAATATAGAATAGATAAGGACATTATGAAACATCAAATATTTATAATATGCTTAAGCATAGAACTACATTATTATTTTCCACCGATATTCGTCTAAAATTATGAATATCATGCCAATTTTTTCGGTACATTATTATTCAGAATTTATAAGGAATACTTTATGTAACAAAATCTGTATAGATGTTTTATATTTATATACATTTACATATTTTTTCTATGTATCGTTATTAAATTTTCAAAACATAATATAACATGCAATTTTTTTAAACAGAAGTTAAGGCAGCATCAAATCTTCATACATCAGTAAGCTATTAAATGCATGGACAAATTATTCTTATAGATAAAAATTAAATTATTCTCAAAAATATTAATTATTCGATTATATTAACCTGAAATGCATGCTAAAGTAGGGTTAAAAAATTTTAGTTGCATTTTTACAATATTTAAGATAGACTTTTAAAGCAGCTTAAAATTTAAAATAAAAATGTTTGAAGTAAATCTAAGAAACTATTCTTAAAAAGGATGGTCTTAAGGAAAAATAATTAAAATTTAAAAACTTGCATGAAACGTATTAGGAAAATAAAATATTTTGAATCACAATAATAAGAAATTTTTTACAAGAAATTTCTTCTGCTTGCAAACACAATAATTAGTTCTGTCACTTAAATAATAATGACATGACTAAGTACCAAATTTTAAATTCTAATTGATGCGTCATATGAAACAAGTCTGACGAGAAAAATTAAAGACCTGAAATATCAGATGGACGGTAAATTTACTTTGTAATTGAATGTAAATTAATGACAGAGATAATTAGGTGATAGGAATAAATAGCTGACTGACAGTATCTAAAGGCCAAAGCCAGAGGATTATCCCAGACGAGACAAAAATTCAGTCAAGAGCAAGAAGTTCGAGGAGGTAAATTACTAAGTAGGTTAAAAGACGTCAATAACACATATATAAGATGACCTGAAGGTCTGGTATCTTAAAGAAAATTTGGCTTTTCTGACTTGCTACACATACACATCTCATAAATATTATTCAAAAAATTTCTGCATTAGTAATATATTTAGTTTATAAAGTTACTAAATTTTATTACAAATTTAATTCCACTTAAAAAGTATTTTATTTTTAATTAAATAAGTTTTGAAAATTTTTCTGTATGCTGTTTTCGTGATTTTGAAAGCAAGTGAATAACTTCTGCAAATATGGATTATCTGAATGAAATTTATGATGGAGGAATTATTTAGAAATAATATGAAAATAAAAGACATATTAAAAAAGCTTTATTATTTTATGAATATTCAGTGAGAAATGAAAGGTTTATAGTTTAAAAACTTTAATAAATAGCTGCTTTCTAATGTCTTTAATTTTCTTCGATTTGTATAAAGTTATAGGAAACTGATGTTAGTTTGTTTTAAACAGTATTAAGGTGCTTTATATTATTTCCTTACTAAACTATATTGAATTAAATTATTTTACCAGTATCTTAACTTCATTCAATGATACATTTACACCATAAGCTAAACTAAACATCGAAATAAACCTAAAAGATAAGCAAATATAAAATATTAAATAATGCAGCGTTTCTCAACCTTTCAGTATTCACAGCACGAGTTTCGATCATACATTTTATCACGCCCTTCACTCACAGTAAAATGCATGCAATAATAAAAAATTTTGAGTATTTTGACACAAAACCTTCACTGCTAACTTAATTTTAAACATTAAAAATTACTAAAAATATAGAAATTTTTGACATTTGTTCACACTGATCCTCAGCATTGAAAAAAAAATCTAGTTTCTTTTAATTGCTATTGCATTCATCATGTCGGATATTTTCATGGTTTCACAAGAAGTTCCGATTTGTCTCGAACACTCTATTATGTCGATAATATGCCAACTTGAGTATGCCCGATGAGAGTAATTGCTTTTATAGAGGAAGGAGAATGTTCAATAACGGCAGTTACAAGTTTTAGCAGTTTCATTCAAGTCAATCCTTTTATCGAATCTATCATGAATGTGTAACTCATAGTTCATATCATACATGCTAATTGTAATTTCCCATATTAAATATTCAAGGCCGAAAATTTTTCTTGAATTATTAATAATATTTTAAGCGGTCTAGAACAAGGCATTAGTCAAGCATCAACAAATATACAAATCACCATTTGACCGATAGTAAAATTAAGAAAATATTCTCAAGAATATTTAAATATTAGGTTTATTAATACTGTCTAAAGTAAATGAAGAATAAAGGTCCTTGTGTATTATTTTCTCAAAATCACTTGTCGCAGACAACATGAAATCCAATAAGTTTGAATAACATTTAAAAAAGGTTCAGTGCCTACATTAATGTACCCAAACAAATTTTCCAATTAAAATGAAAATCATATAATAAACCAGAATCATTTTTAAGAAAAACTTTGTCTGTGAATGAAACAACCTTAACTGCCACTAACAAATTCTAATATAAAATAACCATATGCAAAGTCTCCTAACATTAGTTAAAAGCGTATTTTGCTAGCATCAAATAAAACCATAGATACTATCTTTGGCGATATTTTTGTAAAACAATTGTGGACCATACGCTTTCAGATGATTCTATTGTTCTTTGAATTGGTGATATAGCAAATGTAGTGTCATTTTCTCTCAAAGCTGCAAAACAAATTATTTTCAATGAAACTTGAGGGTATGCTTATTTTATTACTAATGCTCAATTTTGGGACGATATGTCAATGGCAAAAAATAACTTTCCTTCAATCTAATAAAACTCAAACCAGCAGCATTCCCATTGTTAGCTATAACAAATGATTTTATGAGCAAAGCAACCATAGACTGGAAAAACTGAGTTGAAATAATCACCAATTGAGATCGTTCTATGTCTGAAAGATTCAAAAGTATACAAGCATTTGTAAAGCTAAAATTACCAAAATATGTCTGGACACGTTGCTTAATCCAAAGAGAAGTTCTGGCTTCCGAAGAAATGCGTATTGGTTCGAATATTTTGTTGTCTATGGTTCTAATCGTTAGTATGTAATATAAAAATGAGACTCTTGTAATTAAGAATCTATTCAGCATTCTGTAAAGACATGGGTGCGATACATTTAACGTTAACATATTATTACGGGGCAAAGTGTAACGTACGAAATTTTTGCAACATATTTAGTAATTAGGAGAAGAAATAAAAATATTTCTAAATGTAAAAATGAAACCAGAAGCCAAGGGGTTTATTTGTGATAAAATTGAGCTTCTGGGTTGATATATTGGACAAATTAAATAACATCAATCTTTAATTCCAAGGATTAAATACACATATTGCATGCGAGTGATATAATTAATGTTTTGGTAGAGCAGAGATTTACAGCAAAGAAACCTAACAATGTCTACAAATGTAGATGATTGTGCTACAATTAATAAGAATAAAGAACATTTTAAAATTGTTCTTGTAACCATTGAAGATCATTTAGCCATTCTTGTAAAGAATTTTCAAGAGTATTTTCTTGTTGTCAACAAATTGATAGCCAGTAGCGAGTTGGTTAATATTCAGTTTTATAATACCCTAGAAAATCTCAATTGTTAAAAAAGTGATACCCATAGATTTCACGACAAATGGTCAAAGCAAAATGCAATTTAGTAATAAATTGTACTTTGAAATTTAGACAGGGGTATTATGAACTTTGTGTTTTTAAAAAAACAAGGACATTTTGCGTTCTATTACGTTTTCAACATTCTAACATAGTGGAACTCGATTTTCTACGGTGGTTCTTTTGAAAACATCTCTTTTGTCTCAGCAAAACATTGATTAAATAAGTTGTCTTAGTTAAATATGTTTATTACTAAATATTATGTCGAAATGTATTTCTTTATGTTGTGTGTGTGCTTCCGTTCAGTCCATTAATCATTTTTTACAAATATTTTCGTATGAAAATGCTCACAGCCCACCTTTACTGTGTTCGCGTCTTCTAGAGGAGCATGCCTTACAGGTTGAAAATTACTTTAATAATATGTTTGCATTCTTTTAAACATTTTCCTCAAAATTTTAACCACGCAAATGGTTTTAATTAGGTTATCTAAAAAAGCAAATAAGATTACAGTCATAGTATATAAAATTCTTCTTATAAGTTTCTTCTTTGTGAATATCTTATTTTAACATGAGTTATTTGTTTAAAAGATTATTTGCAAAAATATTTTCTTTTTCCTCTGATATTCTTGTTAATTTCTCCTCACAAATAAAATATATATATATATATATATATATATATATATATATATATATATATATATATATATATATATATATATATATATATATATATATATATATATATATATATATATATATATGCATCATTTGATTTTCTTAGACTTACGTAACGTTACATATGATGTTCTATGACAACAGAAACCTATAAAATTTCAAAACATTTAAACCAACAGATTTTAATGAATAACATGGAAGTGCAAAATTTCCTGTCTCTAACAGTAATGGAATTAAAGAACTAGATTTTAGCTCTATACAGTGTTATTTTTTAACATTTCATTCATAGCAATTGACTGACTCAATAAAATAAAAGAAGCAAGGTGAAGTCCGAAAAAATATATAAAAATTCATTTTTGTGAATTTGGTCCACAGTATCGAAACTATTCATTCCAGTTGAGAAAAACATTCGAAGTAAAGTATTTGCTCGTGTCTAAAGAACACCTCGATTTTGAGTAATGGTGAAATAATAAATTATTCATTCATTATTTATTTTATCTGCATCTTTCTATTAATGTTTCAATATTAATATCTATACAATAGTTTCATTTGCTTTAGTTAGTAAATATTTCTTCATGCCAAATATGTATATTCATTATATAATGTATAATTTAGTACATATTTTGTGTCATACAATGCGAAATTCATAGATATAGCAAAAAACTTTTTCTTCCCTAACACTTACTATTATTTATTATAGTGTTTTTGAATTATTTGTCTTCATATTAAAAAACTTACCAAGTTCCAATTGTTCTGAAAACAAGAAAGAAAATTGCTCACTTCATATTTACTTTATAAATAAAGCAATTTCTTGGAAGCTGAAGATATTTCAAAATCATCATGAGTTCTAAGAAGTATATACCGTAAGAAATAGTATTACTTTAGATACTTATGTTTACCTGAGCATTTATCTTTCTCATTTTTCAAAAAAGGAAAAAGGCAACAGGAAATTAAGTTAAAAAAAAAGATAAATAAAAGAGCAATTTCCAGTTAGAAACAAACCATGACCTTTCATGGAGTTTGACCATCACATATAAAAATTCTTGTCAAGTAAAACAGCTGTTGATATTATTGTGAAAATGCTCAAAGCTACTGTTTTTATTTCTTTAAAGTGACACAGAATCAATCATCTGTTTAGATACGTAATAGAGGGAAAGAAAGATATGTTTGTCAGTGCATTTAACTCCAAAATATTCTTCAAAACTATACTTGAGTATACTTTTATGTCTTATTAGGAAATGTTTACACTTTGAAATAAAAATGAAAGATATTTCAACTGCAATACATAAAATAAAATACTAATTATAAAATGTAAAACAAAATTTCGATAAAATCTCGCTCTAAAATACAGCAACATTTAAATAGTTTTGCGTGAAACAAAGCCCAAAATTTTTATCACTGATAAAAATATTAATATACTCTATTTATAAAAATTAAGGTATACTTTGGTTAAAAAAATTTCATTGTTGAAAAATTAGGCAATATTTGCATTTAAATATAACACTTTTATTTCTTCTATATATTTTACTTATAATTATCAGAAACAAACTTTTAAGTATGAAAATTAAGCACATGGGAAATTTTATATTTAAAACTTAAAAAGTACAGTCCAAAAATATAAATTTTACATATTTTAATACTTTTTTCTCAATAAGTAAACACGAAATTTAATTTAATTTTTAAATGTAAAATTTACTTAATAAATCTTATTAAAATATCTCAATATACGCTACAAATTTTTAATTTATCTTTTCAAATTTAATTAGTATTGCTTTAATTATCATTGAAGAAAAATCCTATATCATAATTTATTAAATTAAGAGGATTTATTTTTCTGTTTTTAAACATTAAAATATCAAAAAATTAATTTTTTTTAATAAAAATCTCTGTTTATGAATTTCTATTTTGTTTATTTTTTAAATAAAAAATAATTTATTGAACACACTAAAACAAATGAAAACAAATAAACTCGTATATTAGACATAAAACTTCTATACATTGTTATTTATTTAACAAAATTTATTATCTTTGAGCATCAAGAGAGATATAAGCCAGTGACAATTTGACTGAGAGTTTTTCTTTACGCCGAAATTTATTCATTGACTGCTTCCTTGATCTGAATTACAAATCAAATCATTTGTAAATTATGTATAGAATTCAAGGAGTTGAAGTGAAATTCCTATTTAAATGCAAAATAGCATAAATTATTTCTTAGATCTATTTCCTATAAGACTAATATAAAATAATTGCATTATTTTCCCCCCTAGTTTAATATTTTGTAAGAAATCTCACACAGAATTTGACACTGCGTATAAAAGATTAGAAAAATTAAGAAAAAAAACTAAGTTTTTTCTTGTTAAATAAATGAATTCCTAAAGTATTCTAAACGTATTTAAAGAATGATTAGAATAAGACTATTAAATAAGAAAAAATAATTAATTCCAAGAACTTTTGCGTTATATAATAATAAACTTTGGCCTCATTTCTTTAACTAAGTTAAGGAAAATCTACTGTCGTATTTTCATGAAATTTTTAATTGGCTAAGAAACTGCAGATATTCATTGGAATTTGTAAATCGTAGCATAACAATGTATATAAAATAAATAAATAAGTATTTTTCCTGTTTTAAGCATATTGTATTCTTTATTAAATATAAAAGACTGTGGTAATATATTTGAAGAATTCTATAATTATATTAGCAATAATGATAGGACTTTTTTTAGCATAAAGCTTAAGATCAAGCAATAGTTAAATAATTTCTTCACGCAGAGCATATCAAATAGCATTACAATAGCAAATAGCATTTTATTTAATTTTCCTCCCACGTTTACCAAATAATTAATTTCCTCAATTTAACCTGTTTTTCTAGAAAATTTTATGACTTTTGTACTCATTATTTAAGAGCACATGTATTCAAATTTCTATATTATAAATTTCATAATATAAGTAAATTTTCCGTAAAATAAATCAATTTGGGGTAAATATTTCATGATAACCGTTTTTTTGATTCTAAATTAAAAAGTTCAATCCTATTTTTAAATAATCAGGATACTATTAATATTTTATTATATTAAGATATCAAAGAGCAGTTGATTTATAACGATTTTATTATACTGAAGACCAGAAAATTTCGTTTTATTGTTAACTATATTTTATGTCTTACAAATTTTTAAAATATTATGTTATTGAAATCTTATAAGAAGGCATAGTTAAACTTTGCCTATAATAAATTCAGTAGATAATATAATACATGTCAGAATTATTAATTCATATATCTGTGTGTGTGTGTGTGTGTGTGTCTCTGTGTGTGTGTGTGTGTGTCTCTGTGTGTGTGTGTGTGTGTCTCTGTGTGTGTGTGTGTGTGTCTCTGTGTGTGTGTGTGTGTGTCTCTGTGTGTGTGTGTGTGTGTCTCTGTGTGTATGTGTGTGTGTCTCTGTGTGTGTGTGTGTGTCTCTGTGTGTGTGTGTGTGTCTCTGTGTGTGTGTGTGTGTGTGTGTGTGTGTGTGTGTGTGTGTGTGTGTGTGTGTGTGTGTGTGTGTGTGTGTGTGTGTGTGTGTGTCTCTCTCTCTCTCTCTCTGTGTGTGTGTGTAATATGTGACCTTATGAACACTAATAAAAATATTAAATGTAAATAATTCTAATATTTAGAGACTTAGAAGTAGACGCTCATTTGCATTAATAATTCATGTAATTTAAATAACAGTGTATTTACAAAATAAAATAAATGCAATTCATATTTATTATAAATGAATGATTAGCAACAGATAATTTATGTTTTAAAAAATCCTATAAGTTAGGAAAATAATATAAAAGTAAATCTAATAATGAGCACGTGATGTACACCTATATTTGCTTGGTACACATATCAGCTTTACTTTCATGGCCATCTGGAAAAGATGTGTGCTTTATATATATATATATTCAAAAGAAATCAATGATCAATCAATTTTCTAACAACTTCAATGTAAGTACTTAATAGAAGATAATAATGGTTTATCAGTAGGCTTTTAAATTCTTTTAAAACATGTTTTATAAAAGAACGAAAACACATTGAATGAAATTTTCAACGCATTTTTAAAATTATGTTATAACTTAATAAATGAAATTATTTTTCTTATATGATATTTAAATTTGTTTCTTCTAATATAAATCTGAAGTATTTAAATAACTAAAATAATTGTAAATTCAGTCATACTGTTAAAAAATTTTGTTCCGATATTTTCTGTGTAAATAAATAATTTTCCCAAAACTGAAATACACATTTTTAAATCTTAAAATCTAGATAAATAATTCTAAAAATGGTAATTGATTTTTAAAAAAATGCATGACTTACTAATGTTTAAGTTATTTTAATATTTATTTTATCGTAGTTATAACATTTTTTGAAAACGATGTTAACAAAATTCCATTTTGTATCATAATAAAATGTATATATTTTAAGTAAATATTTATAAGCATCCGTATTTAAACTGACTTTGCTCAGATTTTCTCAAATAAATTCCATGTAGAATATATTCATATAATAATATTTCGTTTTGTGCTTGGAAGAAAAGTTAAAAACGCAATTTAAACTATATAAATTCTGATATAAAACAAAAAAAATAAATCATATTATTCAAGTATTTTGAATTAGTTGGGGTGCATAATTTTGTCTACAATCATAAATAGCTATTTTTAACGTCTATACAATAATGAAATTGATAATTTTTTCTAGCCAGTGTCAGAGTTCTACATACATAATATTTCAACGCAAAATTAAGGAAGTATTTTTAAAAACATTTCAAATATACATTATTTATTTGCTATACATATTTTTCTCACAAATACTTAAAATCCGATGATTTTAATATTCAAAGTTTTGTGAAATTAAGACAAATTATTCACAAACATAATATCAAAATCTAGATATTTGATGAAACAGATATTTTGAGTGATTTTTAATCTTATATTATTAAAGATATTTTTAAAAATATTCATTAGAATTTATTACCTATTTACTAAATTATAAATTGAAATAAAAAGTAATTTTTGTTTTAAAAAAATTATAAAATAAGAATAAGTTGTTTAGAAATGAAACTTTATATATTTAGCTTAATACTCTTTCCATTTAAAGCTTTAAAACATAATATTAAATTTAAAACTATTAATGGTTATTTTGATTTGTATGTTAAGGCTAAAACATACATTTCAGTTATTTTTCAAATTTATTATAATGTGTGACGTAATGCAGATTATATATTTTGGAACTTGGTTCTAGTTAAAATAATTTCAAGGAAACCAAATGTCTCATTATTATGAATCAAATAAATGTTGTTAAAAGCATTTCAGTACATGTGATTTCAGTATATGTTGTTAATAGTATTTCATATATTTCAGTATATGTGTGTATTCGCAGTATATATTCAAATTACTTATTAGTGGTTCGATACTGAAATCTATATAAGGTTCAGTTTTAAGGCAAATTGTATTGCATTTTTAATTTGAATGTGAAATTGAGTTTGATGAGCACATTTTTGCCATTTTAATCAACATATTAAAATTTATGTTTTGAAATGTTCTGAAAATAATCTTTGAAAATGTTTCTAACATTTAAAACAATTGCTAATCAATAATAAATATCATTCTCACAAAATCTTAAATTTAATAAATTAGTTATAAATTAATTTATAAGAATTTAGAATCGTATTCAGAACACTTAATGATATTTACCGTTTATAAAAAATTTAGATAAATAAATAATTTAGATAAATTTAGATAACCTTATTTATAAAATTATTGTTAAACACTTCGTTTAAAATTGTATTTTCATAAAAACCAAACAAATTACTTTTCTAAAATTCAACTTGATTTTAGGAAAATATTTTAAGTATTTCCAACGGTTACAAGCAACATCCCATTGTAGTCAATCGATAGAGGAAGAAATTGGAAAACCATCTCTTAATCAATATCGAATTTTCCTTTCTTTATATAGATGAATGGGATATCCAGCTTATGTAATAGAAAAGCCATTGAATGGCTTAGGTTTAGCGAAAGAAACGAGAAACATGTTTGTAACTACACGTTTAAATGATTTGACATTTGAAGGGTAAGGTTACCATTTGGTTTTATTTTTCTTTCAAAAAGTAGTTAAGAGGTCATATATTATTTAAGTTATATCTGTTCAAAAAAGATGTTATTATAAGATCTGCTTGTGTCTGGTTAATATATGAAGAATTGTTCAGTATTATAATAGAGTTTTTTGTAGGAAATTGAAATTGAATTTTGCATGACATACACTACGGTTGAAAAGTGTATCATAAATATCTTTGAAAAATAAATAAATACATTCTATTAAACAAATGGTTTTATCTTAAGTGTTAGACACTGATATCTTGCCAAATAGAGAAAATGAATGCTGTTAAATTTATGGGAAATTTATAAATGCTTGAATAAGAAAATATACTTAAACGCTGACGTTGTTGATGGCAAATGGAATGCTGGGGAAAAAATCTCTTATATGATATTCTAAATACTTTTAATAACACTAAACTAACTATATGGGGAAATATAAGCTCATTTTGTTGTTGATAACAAATGAGGTCTCAATAAATGATAAATTAACAGTGTAAGATGATGTGTTTTATATTCTCTACTATTTGGCATGAAATAGTTCATCTAAGAGGAAGTCATGAAGTATATACATTTGTATTTTTTAATTAATACTAAATCAAATACTCCTCGAGTAATCAAAATGATATTGATTGATATTCAAGAAATATTAGCACTCTTTCTACTCAAAAGTAATTTGACACCAAGGAGAGCAAAGGAAAACGATGCTTATTCATCTTTATTCAGAGACACTCTGCGTCTTTTACGAAGGAAAATAGTATTTACTAACACTCATTTTTATAGTTATCCATTAACAGTGGTCTTTGTGAAAACAGCCTTATGTCTACATTCCAAATCATCTGATAAATCTTAAATTTGATTGAATTGCTTGTGACATAGGTATAAATATGTTATGAGATTCTAATTAACCAGTTAAAGGGTTGAATAACATTCTAAACATAACAGAGTTTGTTGGCTCTGGAAGCATGATATTTTGGTATTGTTCCTAATTACATAAAACTACTGTACTAGAGTTTACAACGAAAACTGCTGTAATATATGAAACAAATGGTCCTCACAATATTGTGTTAAATCTTGGTTCTACTGAACTTGCCAAATACGGTGACCAAGAGCTTCAGATAATACCATGAAAAACATGCTTGAGGTAACTTTAAGGTATTTATGATATTATTTTTCTTCCAGCATTAGGCATTCTACCTTCAAATGCCAAATTCAGAACTTTCCATCTTAATAGTAGAGAGTATTTTTTAAATAACCGCTACAGAAAACTTTTTATCACTTTTCAATGATCAATTGGTTTCCAAGACGTTAGTCGACACCATGTGTTAGATTTAAGAATTGATTAAGAATAAGATTATAGGGGGTGTCCTGGCGATATCTATAAGCAATACATGTTCCTTATGGTTGGTATTTATCAATGATACAGTATAGAGGGCCTATTGAAAAGCTTGCGAATATATAAATCAGTAACATACAATTCGTCTAGATCACCCTTATAAATCCCTCTTCGCTCAGGAATGCTCAATTTTTGGACTCTCTAAGGTCAGGTGTAATAGCATTAGTAGCTACATATTTATCTACTTGTCAATAATGTCCACTTCCAATTTTGGGTACTTGAATACATTGAAAATTTCACAAATATATAGACCAGTTCTGTGATAATATACAATCGTGCTTTCTGTAAAATTCAAGAGTCCGAATTCCAATTTGTGGTTAAGTATAATCACAAATAATGGTTATATTAATTGATGCACAAAAGGGACAAGAGTCACGCCAGAGATATATATCATTTCACATTTTTCTAGCAGCTGTTTAATCTGTAGAAACTGAGGTAACAATTAATTATTCTTAAATAGAAGTTAAAGAGGGCATGGTATAGTTTTATCACATGTTCTTATTTTTTTATTCTTATTAAATAATATCTAATGCATTCACAGCCCAAAAGCCACTATTCTATATATCTAGAGAACTATACATGAATTCTTATTCAAAGAGCATTGTATACTACGCTTGTAATCGTAAAATTTAATTTTTGAGGAATATTTGTAATTACATTATTATTTCTAATCATTAAAGATAAGAAAAGCTGCGTTTATTTAAACAAAAAATCGCACGCATGTGTGATTTATTCAAATTTGTAAAAAACTTTTGTTTCATTCTTAATTGTAATAATTATTTCAGACACTGTCAAACTGACAGTTACATATTTAAAATGTGTTTACAATTAAGAAAGAATTTCTTTATTTTATCATGTATTTATTTTTTATTTAATGTAATTCAAACAGTATTCAGTACCGAGAGAAATAATTAATTATTAATTAATTTGATAGCATACAATTATTCAAAGAGCAGAATTTAATGTAATTCACGCATCTGGAATATAATTTTGACATGCTTTAATAGATTAGTAAAGCAATATTAAATGCTTAATAAGGTTAATTGATTAATAATGCTTTGGTCTCTCCCAACACTAAATTAAATTTATTATTAATTGTAAAATCGTCATTAATATACACACAAACATAAACTTAAATTTGTAAAGTTATATTTAAATTTTAAATACATGTGCAATTATAGAAATAAAAACTCAAGTGTAAACGTTTCAGTAATGGATAGTTTAAATGTTCCTAATTCAAGTTATTTATTTCTAATATGCAGTTATAGGTTGCATATCTTTGAAGCTAAGTGATTTTTCAAACAGTAAAGAAATTTAACTAATGAAATATAATTTTAATCAATTATAAATGAAAAGCTCTGTAAAAGAAAATAAAAAATAAGAAATAAAATTTGTTGTAACAAACAATTTAATGTTTTTTATTCTATCTATAAATGCTTAGTTACAATCGAAAATGTAAAGCTGTCACTTGTTTATAAAAATTCAATGATTGTGTCATTAATTTATTTGAGAAATTATTGCAAACTATAATAAATTTGGCTTAGTAAATTAGAAAAGATATTATTAAAAACGAAACAATAAAACACATCATTATTAAATCTGTACACAAATCGATATTATTGTTCATACTTACATACATAAATACAAATGCATACACCTATATATATATATAAACGCTTATTGTAAACAATACTTGATTAAATAATTACAAACAACGTAATATTTAACAAAAAAAACGGTAACTACAAAAAAGAAGTTTCATAATATTTAAATATAATTTTTTAAAAAAATTAAAGTTTTCTGTTCATAGATTTCAAAAGAAATATTCAGCTTAAAATTTAAAGTATTTATCAAATTATAAAACCCTCATTTATTTTTTATGCATTCAAAATATCAAATATTGAAAAATATTTTATTTCAATTTCTTAAAAAACGCAACAGAATTAAATGCACCGAAATAATTAAACCCCATCAAATAGCTCGCATATTTGTCATACAGAATGTTATAAATCAATTCTTGTATATGTTTTCATCTTTTTCCCCAATTATCTGTAATGAAGGCTTTGTTGTAATAAAATATTATATTGCAGTATTAAAATACACAACTAGTGGGTACCACGCCCTCTTAAAGAAAGGATATTATCTGAGATTACATCAGATAAATATTATACTACTCTTTTTTCGGAGAGAAGATTTAACTATGCCGGAGAGAGCATGAGTATTAAGTATGAGGCAAATACTCTTATCGCTTTTATTCTTTCGTACTATAATATATATATATATATATATATATATATATATACATAAATATATATCAATAATACAAAAGAGGAATTATTCGTAATGTTTAACATTTTAAGGAATAATTAATATGCAGTTAAATCCTTATTGTACACATGCATTCAGATTTTAAAGAACGATAAATATTTCTTAATTTAAATCATATTTTAATTATTCAAATTTTTAAATTGAATAATACCAATTACATTGCAAGGAACACCAAAAATATTAACTAAAGTGGAACAAATACTTCTGAAAAGAATTTCTTTTCACTAGGAAATTAAACTTTATATGTTTCGTTATTTAAATCCCAGAGACATTAAATGTAAATGGAAAATGCCGAACACTAGTTACATATTGTTTTTTGACAGTATCACGAATATTCTAAATAAGATGCCCCCAGGAAAATAATGTATTAGAAGATAGGAACTGTTAAGATAATCCCCACGAAAAATTCTTGAATATATCATTTTCCCTTTAGGCTGCTTTCATTACGAATTCAGGTAAACCCATGGAGGAAAATTTGGTGAAATTTTGTTTAAATTCAATTAATTCTGCTGATTTAACATTAGTTGCGAAAATATCCTTATGAAATAATGTATACATTGTTATTAGATGGATTGTGTGACCTAATTTTTTAAAACAAAATATTGTACCTCTAATATTTGGAATAAATACAACCGAAGAAACACCTAGTATTTTTTCCTGTTAAGGATATATTCAAAGAAATACAAATTTCTTGTCAAACAATTTCAAGACTATTTTCTTCCAAAATCGATGCAACATGTCCTTGATTCGAATTTTTTCAATTAGCACAATTTTGTTTTCTTTCTCTCCACAGCTTCCTCATCCAGTAGTTAAAAATAGAATCATATCAAGTAAAATGTTTGCTGCCACAGAATTGCTTAAAATTCAAGAGCCTTTTCCAGTTTCCAGACTGTAAAAGTGTTTTTTGCAATATGTTAATATGTCTGGATTTTATACATTACTAATAATTGCGCAATGTTTACTCGCTTAAAGATTTTTCACCTGCGAGAGTTTCAGTATACGCCATTTGCATTTGAAATTTATGATGCATTTTTATTATTTATAATTATGCGAAAAATTAATTTTGACAATACGAAATGTATATTTTTCTTTTAAACGTGTGTTTTGATATGATTGGAAGTATTTGAAAAGATATTAGGCTAATTCCTATAAAGTACACACACAAAATATTTTTATAGTAAAATATATATTTAAAAAAAATTGCAAAGATTTATGCGCAGAAGTAAATTTTCTCGACTTGAGCCTTGAAACAAATTTTCTTTGAACAATTAGTTATTACCGTATCTTTCAAAATAATAATAGAAATAGCCAGTTTTGATGGATAATTTCATTTGGTCATTTCTTTATATAGGCTTTTTCAGGTTTTTTTCTTTCTTTTCGTACAAATACTATTTAATATTTGTTATATGTGGTCTGCAAATAGCAAAGCGTTGAGTATAACACAAAAAATTGAACCAAAAATGTCTGTATCCTTATAATACAAAGAATAGCCTTTATTATTGAATATTGGAGTCCCAAGTTACACGCAACATCTGTCTTGAGTTTTGCCTATTAGTTCACGATTTTAATCCTTTCATCATCAAACATGTCGTAATTTTGAACTATGATTACATGTTTACCGAAAGGCAATGGGATAAATATTTATTTACTGCATTGATAAATCAGTATTCTATTGAAAGTAAAAAGAAGAGAATGAAGAATTGAAAAATTCCCTATAAATATTGATAACATTAAAAATGTCGTAGATAAAAATAGTTGGCAGTTTAGACATGATAGACAAAAATGTATGTGTATTTTTAAATCATCTCTTTATTCTTGAACACTAGAAGAAAATTGCACATATTTTTTTAATATTGTTTTCCATTTTATAACCAATTAAGCATTATACATAATCATAATGCTTATATTATGTATAAGCATTATACATAATCATAATGCATTTGAAATGTAAGTTTTATAAAAAACAGCATTTAAATTCCAAAAATAAGGTTTGCCATATAAGTCCTTGATTGTGTGTATTTAGTGTGTTTTGTGTTTGTGTTTTCAGATGACGTATATTTTTAAACATTACTTAGAATATTTTATTTCTAATATCTGTATTAATTTATTCATTCATGTAGCTTATAAAAATTATTAATAAAAAAATTGCTATCTATGTTAAAATAAACTAACACAATTAGCAATTTTATGACGCCAGAGTATATAATATGCTTTAATATTATGAAGATAAAAAAATCAAAATTATTTGCTTAAAAATAATAATTTTCACTGTTCAAATTTATACTATTTGTAAGAAATGTATAATGAACTTTCCAAAAAAACATCTAATATTATCATAAGTAATGAGCGAAGGACATAAATTTCGATTATAAAATATGTATTAATTGAATTAAAATATATAAAATTTTCAAAAAATTCCATAAGCACTGTTATTGAAAAAGTTAGTCTTTTAAAGTGTTTGATTTTAGGTCTAATTTCCTCTTAAAGTATATGGCTTAGTAGAGAAATGTAATCTTAAATACATTTGATAACGTAGCAACCATCTCATAATAATTTGTAACTAATGCAACATCTTTAATGTTGTATCAGCAAGTATTGTTTTTTCAGAGTGTATTTACACTAGAAAAGGTGTTGGTTTCGGTGTAGAATCATATACACTTTGGTGTTTCGAAATATTTGATGATAAATATTGGCTATTAAATTTAATTTCTGGTAATCTTGGTATTTTGGCGTTTTAACTAAATAATTTAGTTTAAGGTTGTCGTTTTGTTATTCACATTTTTGCTCCTATCTTGGCATCAAAAAATCAAGAGTTGACCGTAAGTAAACTTTTACCAAGATGCTTAAAGATACTGACTATAATATGAATAATAAAAATTCATAAAATATTTTTCGTTAATTCAAATGGAATTGGAGTACACAAATTTAAGGAAATTTATTTTAAATTCCGCAGTTAATAATATTAATCAAAGCAGCTAACATTTTAAGTGTTCATAATTTCTTATTGGATAATTTTATATTTGGTAAAGTTCAGTATTTCTCATTGTGTGTGTGTGTGGATAATTTTAAAAGCATCTTACAAATTTATTATTAAGTTTGCAATTTTCTTGTGTATCTTTACTAAGACAAGACGTTTCCTTGTCATTAACAGTTTGGATTTAATGTCGTTTTAATTTTCAAATGTAATATGAAATTACTGAAAATAAGATCAACTACTACATATTAATATAAAAGCTATTACCAAAGCCAGCCAACTTATTTAGTGGTCAGCGTGACTGACTACCGATAGGGAGGTCCTGGGTTTGAATCCCGGTTTGAGCATGGATGTACTCTCTCTATCCTATCTTTGTCCTTTCCTTGTGTGTGAATGGTTGCATAAGCTATAAACGGGTCCCTGTGGCATGCGTGTGTACTGAAGAAGTCGGACTTCACACCAAATAAGGTTCTATTGGAAAAGTGGAGCAGCTCAACCCAATTTGCCAGCGTAGCTGGCACACGAGGGAACAACAACAATAGTTATTACCAATAAATATGGTAATATATAAATTAATCAGCACTTTAATACATTTTATATTTTTAAGTTTTCTTATATATAATTTCAAATTTCCACATTATGAAATTATGTGAAGGATTGGAATTGTTTTATCATCACGAGATATTAAATATAAAAACACTAATACATCTGCATGTTTTTTTTTTTATTTTTTTGTCTTAATATTTTTTAAAAACTTAGATTTTTTTTAAAATTATGATTAAAGAACAAGTTTGAGGTTTTAGAAAATAATCAAGCGCATGATGAAGATTGATATTTATTATTTTGGATTTTAAATATGAAATTGGAAGTCCAATGATATTAGATTTTACTATATATTGCAAATCTTTAAAATTTATTTTAATATTTTTAAATTAGAAATTCAAATGAATGGAAGAATTTTATTTCATCAATTTTTATTTGTCTAGTGGACAAAGAAGAACATAGTACCTTTGAGTAAAAAATATTATCTGCGTTTTAAGAAAGTCAGTACCGGTTTTAATACTAATCCCTTATATCCCTTGTCATGGGAATCATATATTTTAACCTTCAATAAAATATGCATTTCTTCTCTTGGTGATTTCTTCTATTGGAGATTTCTTCTCTTGAGTATTTTGGTGATTAAATTATTGACAGTATTTATTTATTATGTCATTCAGAAAATAAAACTAACTTCATATAATATTTTCTACCTACAGAGCATTAAAATGGAATACAATCGTTTTAAAGCTGACAACACAACCACCAATGTAGCACATTACAATAAATTTTCTTCCGTTTAAAATAGCAACTCTTTAGAGCTAAGCGATGCTTGAATATAAAGCAACTTTTTTTTATAATTTGTACATTCAGTAGCTATATTAAAATCCATAGATTTTTAAATGCAGCTTTAAAAAAACCTCTTTTGAAACTTTCGATGAAAATTAAGCAAACAAAAATGAATCAATATGTTAATATGTTACCATCTTTGTATTATTAGAAAAGTGATCGGTTAACCATTTGTATACCATGATTTGTTTGGCGTATTCTGGGTGAATATTAAGCGTACATTCTGTATAATTTACAGATAATGATTTTTCTAAATAATTCTCACTGTGAATAATTAAATTATAATAAACATGCTTACATATTTGTATATTTTTCTTTATATCCTTCACTTAAATTTTATAGATTACTATGTACAAACATTCCCAGTACTTTAACCATTCCTTACATTCAGCGTAAATTAAAAAATTTTATTTTTCAAATAATTCCCAATCTGGGTTATTAAAATATGATATGTTTGCTTGTGCATTTATTTATTTTTAATAATCTACAATTAGTTTCTTTTTCATTTTATTAAATGGTTTATATGTCTTTATATTTAAAAGAATAGAAAAATAATTTTTGTTTTGAAACAGATTTTATTATTGCGTAAATTCAATATATTTTATTAATTAATCATGTAATAGTAAATTCATTTAAGATAAAATTCAAGCTTAGTTTCCTTATCAATATTAATATTAAAAAAATTAATCGTTTTATTATATCTTTTACTATGCAATAATAACCGGCTTTTACCTTCATAATGTATTTTGAGTATATAGAGATTACTCAGTGTGTATATTATGAAAACATAATGTGACGCCATGCATTTTTCATTCCCTACTTTACTCATCGATGCATATTGAGGTAAAATGCGTATACGTATTATAAATAACTAATTTATTTTTTCATTTGATATTGTATTTAAAAAAATTTTATTTCTAAATAATCCTGATATGTTTGCTAGAAATAAAATTAAATACTATTTTTTATTTTATAATTTTAACCCACTTTCAATTTTGTTTACTGAAACACTATATCAAAAGACTTTTTTTTATGAAAATGTATATTCTCTGTGTTAGTTTTTGTTCTAATATTATAGTAGTTAAAATTACAGTTTGCCACAGTGGCCTTAAAGAAATGTTTATCTCAGTTAATGTATTAATATCTTTTATACATTATTAAATTTTGTATTTGTTTCACATTCATTATTTAATTATATAACGTAGTTGTTATGTATCTCATAAAAAATTTAATATGATAATTCCATTCATATTTTAATCTGTTTACGTTTCTAAGTTGCATGATCTTGTGCACTAATTACAAAAATAATTTTTACGTACATTACACGAATGAACCAATCTTGCAGACATATTAATAAATAACTTCAAAAAGTTTTTAATATAATTACCTTTTCTTTAATAATACCTCTTATTTCTTATTTAGAATTATATATGTGTATATATATTTATATGTATATATATATATATATATATATATATATATATATATATATATAAATATATATAAAAATATAAATATATATATACATACATATATATATATATATATATATATATATATATATATATATATATATATATATATATATATATATATATATATATATATATATATATATATATTTATATATATATATATATTTATATATATATATATATATATGTTGTTAAATAAAGATATTATTTCTGTTCAATATTTATTTCAATATTCATAATGAATAAGAGAGACTATTATGCTGCAAACAGGTGTCGTTTTATTGTACATATTAAAAAAATCGAAAGTGGTTTCACAAATGAAAAAGATTGCGGCTTTGTAAGAATTTTTGATTTCATTTTTTTGAAGCACTTATTTACCAAAAAACATCATTTAAAATTAAAACTATATGTTTTCAATACTCACCGATTTTTGTATTCCGTTGTAAATTATAATATATAAAGGAAATTTTTGATTGTGTGACTGTGCAATCGAATTCACAAAAATATTTTTTCCTAAACTGTTTCACCTTTTAAATTATATCGATTGTGTTTTATTTATCATCAACAGTACCCATATTATATGATTATTTTTATGTAGGCATGATTGTTAATACAAATACTTTTTATATGCACTCATAGCATGTTATTATAAAATTATACAGTATAAAAATATTTTAATTTTAAATCGATTTTCAGAAACATTTTATTTAATTATTTACTCTTGAATTTTTTTTTGTAAATTAAACAAATAGAGAAACATATTTATAAGTTATAAATTCTAAAATGTTGTATTTTAAAATGTTCACATAAATTATACAATAAAAGTTTTAATTACTACAATGATAATTTGGCTTAAAATTTCTTCAATATTATGATGATAATTTAATTGGTTTTGATTAAATTATGAACAAAAAATAAAATAGTTTACCTAAAATTAAAGGAATAAAAACTAATTATTTTATAAAAAAATTACTTGAAAAATTTAATTCTGATTATTGTATAAAGGGATGAAAACTGAGTAGATAAAAAATTTATCTTTACTTGTTTTACTAATTTTTAAAATGCATATTTAATGCTGTAGTATAAGAGAGATAAGTAAATATAAGAAATTTTATACGTAAATATAAAAGAGAATAATTAAATATATAGATAAATGTAAATAAAAAAAATGTAAGTAGATATAAAGGAGTAAAAATTTAAGCAAATATAAAAAATCTTATTTTAATCATTTGAAATACATTATATTTTGAAAGTGAAATGATGTAACTTTACTAAAGTGCACGTCTAAAATTGTAATGAGAATTATATTGATTAAATTATAAGCTTATCAAATAATTTTGTTTCAATTGTGTGTGAAAGAGTTAAAAATATTCCAAATATAATAAAAAATTAAGATATAGAACCCTTCATTCCTTACAAAATTGAGTAATAAAATTACAATTGAAACAAATTAAAATTTTATTCTTTTTGCAAAACAGGGTTGCGAAGTGTATTATTGGATGCTAATTTAAATTTTAATTTTTCCAATTCAATAAATAACTGTTAAATATTAAATTATCATAAAATTAAATAAACCATCTTAATAGTAATTTCATGTAATGATAAAAAAAAATTAGTTATATTATTTTATTCTCTTATTTAATATTTAAGTGATATTTATTAAGAAAACAAAGCACGATCAAATTTAATACTACAGAGAAAAATGAGTTAAAATTAAATTTTGCGAAAATATTTAATTGGCTTAAAAAGTTTACTCACTATTGCAAAGCAGAAAGATAAATGATTTAGTTTTCAATCAATATTCAATCCTTATTTTTGATATACAAAAAATGTGCATAATTGTACTGTGATTTTATAAAATGTTTCTTTTTGTGCTTTGCATTATGCATTTGCATTTTACACTATAATGAGCAATTTCTTTTCTTACCTGATCTTCAATACAGACGATACTCTTTGAGTGTGGTCTTTAATTGCAAATGCAACCCTATGCAACAGCTATAGCAATGACAAGCACGTTGCATGTTGGTTGCAATCATTAGACAAACGCTCCATTAAGACAACGCCGAGGAAAAATCTAGACGTCGTAAGCTAATCAGAACAGTCTCTAGTACACGTCTGTGAAGAACTCCCCTCCAAATCAGAGTACGTACTATATATACTGTCATCTTTTTCCTACTATCCAACGGTGTGCTCCGCTTCATATAAATCGAACACCTCTTCGAAGCTGGGGGTTGAGGGATCGCCATGACAACGGCGCATGCGCAGGAAAAACTACTGAAAAGAATTCCGTTTCGAAATAATTGCCAGTTTTGTCGGCGCAAATTTCGTTTTTAAGAACTATAATTCGATTCGATTTTCACCTGATTTTTCTGAGTAAAATTTTAAGTAAAATTTTGATATCAGTAAAAATTCAGCGTTAAGAGGGAAGGCAGCATTTTGTGACATCATGACTTACTTGGGATCCTTTGAGAATTTTGCTGCCCAAAGAAAATCCATTTTCATGGCGAATCTTTTTGTTATAAAAACAAAAATATAACGAACAGTAGGTAAATATCTTAGGATACTTCATATTAATGAAATGTTTCATTAAAAAAATAATGGAATTTGTTCTATATTTCTGCTAAAATGGAATCTGTAGACAATAAATAACGAAATCATAGCTTATATTTTGCACTAATGAAAACTTATCAGAGCCTTAATATAAAATATAATTATTGAGAATAGGATTCCTTAAAATAATTTGGGGAGTAAATAAAAATTTAATTTTAAGAATTTGTTTCTAACATAAGCAATTAACGTAAGCAATTGTCTCTTTGAAAATAATGATTTATTCTACGATGTATATTATTATAGTTACATTATTATTCAAAGTTATATCATTATTCAGCTTAAGAGCCAAACACTTTCCCATTAACATCCATAATTTTACTTTATTTCACTAATTTATTTTTTACTTTACATTATTTACTTTTGCATTCTTCAAGATTCATAATTTTTGCTCAATAACTACAAAAATAAATAATTTTTATCTAAATTTAATTTTTAAATAATCAATTTATGTATTACAGCAAAAAATCAAATTATAGTAAAATTACTTCATAAAATAATTCAAGTATAACAATTACAATATAAAAAACACATCATTCTCTTTTGTTATTCAGGTGTTATATAATAGTTATATAAGTTATTCTAGAAGAAAACACGAGTAATGATCTATAGTACATTTAATTTAAGTGTGTTACATTTCAAAAGTTTAAAGTAAATCAAATTTAATATATTTTTACTATAAAATAAGACATTTCTATTTTTAAATTTCTTAAAGCAAATTTCAAATGTATCTAAAGAAATAGATTTTTTGATTGAGGAACGTAAATTTCGCAATGAAATTAAAATAATTTTGAATTTATTATTCAGTTTTTTAATGAAAATTATTTTTTGTTTTATTGAAAAATATTATGAAAAAAATAATTATATTTAAATAAAAACAAGCTTTGAAGAATTATAAATTTTTGTAAATATCAGTAAAAAATTAAAGTAAATATCAGTAAAAAATTAAGGTAAATATGAGGAATAATATTTCTTTATACTCTATTACAAATCACTTTTGAAACATTTTTGCACTACCTTCAAACATATTTTACAGATATCAGTCAGGACACACTTATAAATATCATCTCCATATATTCTACATTAACGTACATATCGAATATAATTGTAAATAAAATACATTGACCTTATAGGAAAAATGCTCCAAAACGTTAATGCAAAAGTTCGCATAAAAGCAAATTTATTGATATGTTTTCAAGAGAAAATTAGCTATATTTATATTTAACATTTTATAAAAAAAAATTTAAAGATTAAAAGATTGACAAATTTTAATTTATCTTCCCTGTTCTTCTTGTAAAAAACTCATATTGAGCAGCTTTTCATATGAAAAGAAGACAAACTGAGTATAAAGTGTAATAAATCAATGTTAGTTTTAATATGGGTTCGTAGATATGATAAGTGACAAACCATATTTTTTGGTTCCAACTTTTTCTCAACCACAAATTTTATTTAAAATGCAGTGCGTTGACATCTGAAACTTTATAAAGATTTCAATACAAATTAATACTTCAATGAATGTAAAAAATATAGTTTGTAGTATTTACCGCAGTTATATTATTTTCTTTTAAAATATTAAATATACCTTGGCAGAATTTTATTATAATAGTTTCTCATAAGTATGATTATATTTTATAAAACATTCATTAGAATTTATTGTTCATTTTATACCTAGCAACTCAATAACTTTCTATATATTAAAAATTATGAACTGAAACATGTTTATTTCGCTTAACAAATTTTTTTTTAATTTAATTTTTGAACAATTCAGCTATTTATATTGTCTTTTTATCTAATAAAAGCTGTAATTCTTGAAGATGTAGTTATGTAAAAAAGCTTATCCGCATTCCTGAGTAATGTAAAATACAGAGGTAAAATAGTAATGAAAGTCAATGTCTAAAAACTCAATAAATTAAATTTTATAAAAATAGAAAATTTAATAAAAACATTTAATAAATAATACATATTACGAAAAAATAATAAATTAATCAAATTTATATAAAAACAAAAAATTCTACTAAAATAAAAAAATTCAAATAATCACATATAGTATAGTTAACATCATATAAACTTATTTACAAATCATCTATTATGAAAAAAAATTGAGAAATTTTGAAACGCGCAACACATTGCATATATCCCATATTAAAAATCGGGTAGTAAAAAAATAACAGCTTCATTAAGACATTCTAATAAAAGAAAATACAACAATCTGAAAAAAAAATTTAAGATAAAAGTTAATTTTTAACACTTTACATTTCTTGTTAATTAATGAGAAAGTAATGAATTCGCTTGAGATAAAATGAACGTACGTAGAAACACTGATAAATAAAAGCAGCGTATATGGAAATTCACTCGTTTATCTACAAAAATAGTTGATGAAAGATTTTCAAAGAATAATGGAAACAGTTGAAGAAAGGTCATTGCACGATGAAAATCACATATATTTTTCATTAGTTTTGGAATTGAAGTTTGCGTCAAAATGAAGGGAAATATTTTCATTTCTTTTTCTTTCAGGAAATAAAGCAAAGGTGCATTTCAACATCTTTGACAAAAGTGAGAAAATATAATTTATCACGTGTTATCAGTAAAATTAAAAGATAAGACACTCGCACAATCTCGTGTAATAAATGATAACATGTATAATGAAATTCCTTAAAACCATATCATTTAAATCAACAATAACTTCCTATACTATTTTCGCATTTAATTAATATTATGATATATTTTTATTATTACAATTATGCGAGAAATAAATTTTGACAATAAGAAATGTATATTTTTCATTTAAACGTGTGTTTTGATAAGATGAGAAGGATTTGAAAAGATTACAGGCTAATGTGTATCAAGTACACATACATTTCTTATATTAAAATATATATTTAAAAAATTGCAAAGATTTGCGCTCAGAAGTCAATTTTCTCGACTTGCATCCAGAAGCATATTTTCTTTGAACAATTAGTTATTACCGTATCTTTCAAAATAATAATAGAAATAGCCAGTTTTGATGAATAAATTCATTTGGTTATTTCTTTATATAGGCTTTTTCAGGTTTTCTTCTTTCTTTTCGTACAAATACTATTTAATATTTGTTATATGCGGTCTGCAAATAGCAAAGCGTTGAGTATAACACAAAAAATTGAACCAAAAATGTCTGTATCCTTATAATACAAAGAATAACCTTTATTATTGAATATTGGAGTCTCAGTTACACGCAACATCTGTCTTGAGTTTTGCCTATTAGTTCACGATTTTAATCCTTTCATCATCAAACATCTCGTAATTTTGAACTAAGATTGCATGTTTAACGAAAAGCAATATGATACATATTTATTTATTGCATTGATAAACATGCATCATATTGAAAATAAAGAGAAGAGAATTGAAAAGTTCCCTATTAATATTGATAATATTAAAAATGTCGTAGATAAAAATAGTTGGCAATTTAGACATAATAGGCAAATATGTATCTAATGTATGTAAATAAAATTAAAAGATATTAGACTCGCACAATCACGTGTAATAAATATTATAACATGTATAACGAAATTCTTTAAAACCATATCATTTAAATCAGCAATAACTTTCCATACTGTTTTCGCGTTTAATTAATATTATATTTTCCACTAAAAACATCTTAGCAAGTAAGATGAATAATTCATGGTAGAATACTTATCAAAAAACAAATAAGTAACATAAGCAATTGTCTCTTTGAAAATAATGATTTATTCTACGATGTATATTATTATAGTTACATTATTATTCAAAGTTATATCATTATTCAGCTTAAGAGCTAAACACTTTCCCATTAACATCCATAATTTTACTTTCTTTCATGAAGTAACTATTGTAAAGAAATTACAAAATGAAGTATTTTAAATGAAGAAAATAAAAAAAAACTTAAGTTAAAAATAAAAAATAAATTATTTGCGACAGTTTTAAAGTGTGAAGTTTGTTCTCAGAAATCAACAATTATATATATATATATATATATATATATATATATATATATATATATATATATATATATATATATATATATATATATATATATATATATATATATATATATAATATATATATATATATATATATATATATATATATATATGTATATATATATATATTATATATATAATATATATATATATATATATATATATATATATATATATGTATATATATATATATATACATATATATATATATATATATATATATATATATATATATATATATATATATATATATATATATGTTATTAAATTTAGTTATACTCTAATAGAATATCTCTATAACAATATCAAAACTTACAAGTTTTCAACAACTCAACAACTTGAATATAAGCTTAGTTAATTTCCCCAATAGGGCTTCAATTATCCTGAAAAACTTCTAAACATAACCAAAATAAATATGTCATGATAACCAATTCTTGAAAATAAGATTTCTATTATAAAACGACATCATTCATTTACTTAATAGCCAATTTAGACATTACAATGACAACTATATTTCAATATGTCACTATTATTGGAAAAATTATTATGTATAAATTATTATTAAAAAATTATTAAAAATTATTATTAAAAAATTATCATATATTATGCGATATATATTTTTTAGTTTTCTTTAAGCTTTTAATAAACTAAATTTCATTTCATATAATCAAGTTATGGTAGTATAATCACTTGTCTACGTAATTACCAAAAATCAAAAGTATTTTAATTATAGTGTATGTATATGCGTGCGTCTGCTCATATTTGTATGTATATGAAACGTTTTTATTTTCAAAATTATTAAATATTATTGTTAATAATAATTCATAGTAATTCTTTAATGGTGTTAAATATTTTATAATAAAGACGAAAAATGAAAAACAAAATTTAAAAATAGCAATATCAATTAAAATGCTGTTGTGAAAATAATTTAAATAGTGTAATGAAAATTTTCTCATAATCAACTAATAATCACTTTTATGAGTAAAATATTCAAAAATATCATTTAAATGTTATGAAACTGTTTTTCATGAATTATCTTTAATCTGATATACTTAAATAAAAAAACAATTATTTCCATTTGGCAAAAACAAAATCGCATCATTTTTGTCCGAAATGATATTTTTTTCTTTTCTATTTGTTCCATCTAAAAACGTTTGCAGCTATATTCAACAATTTATTGTTATATTTTTATATCGAGGAAAACATCAAAAGTCTCAGTTCTTGTAAAAAAAAAATAATGCTTTTTTTAATAATATTTAGCCAATTTCTGCATCCAATATCCTGCATTCCGAATGTCGTTGAACTTTCTCAAAAGGGAGTTTCATCTTTTGTGATAAGGAACGTAAAACGAATTACTGCTAATGAGTTTGACTCTGCCTGCAGCATCCGCCTACGGAAAGGTGTTAATTTGACGGCTAAAGTGTGCCCCATTTCCTTTACTAATCTCAACCACAATTATGTTCAATTTGACTGCTTATCGTCATTGGTAACTTTTTCAGATAATGTGATTCGTATAATATATACTTATATTTATCTCAAGCATAATTATTAAAAATAGATATAAAAATTACTTGCAAAATGCCAAATGCATAGAAACGTCATTGATATTTTTTTTTTGCTTCAACTAATTTCTAATAATTTGTTATTATATTAAAATTAAAATATTATATATAGTGCATACTTATATAAAATATCAATGTTTATAATGAACCATACGATGAAATTTGCAGGGTAAGAAATTCAAAACTGAAAATTTGTCTATCAAATTATTATTTTTTATTTGTAAGAAAAATCACTAAACTACTCAGCAAAGTTTTTCAAATTTACAATTTTAAAAACACAAAATGCGTACAACTTAACGTTTAGAAGTAAATAAAACAATTTTAATGGTCAATATGTAACTAATAAATAATAAATTTAATATGTAACATGTGCATATGCAAAAATGTCGTAATAAAAAACTTAAAAATGACATAAAAATGTAATATTAAGTAAACCAAAAATTAGAGATAATAGTAGCAAATACACTACTCTAATCGTCTGGATTTATTATTCTATGTCTTTTTCCATATTTCTTATATTGATGTAAATAAAAATGTATGAAATAAATGTAGGAAATCTTTTCATAATATTAGATATAATATGTTTGATACTCTTGAAATTAAAGTAAGTATCTTCTTTCTAACTGAAATACAAAATGCAGCAAAAATCAGAACATTTATAAGGCAGATTAGAATTAAATTTAATATTAATAATATAAGATTATATTTACCTTTTTCTATATTATAATGTCTGACTAAAATAAAATAAAAATGATTATATGATTAAAAAGTGAAAATTATACACAAATGTAGAAACAATTTTAATAAATCAATATAATACATTCGTTTTGGACTAAATGTTTTACTTTTAAATCCTTTTTAGTCTAATACGAATGCCTGAATATCAATAATTTAATTATATTAAGGTAATTCTGACACTTATCTAAGTGACATATTTATGGTTAATTGTTGTTCAGAATAATAAACTCGATAAATACTTTTATTTGTAATAAACTCGAGAATGAGCTCCTATTTTCAAATCGATGTAGAATGGTAGTACCACATGGCGTATGAATTCGAACCAAAATTTATGTGATGCCTATGAAACTCAAGATTTAATGTTTACCATTAATCTGCATGTTATATTTCTTGTACACAGATCGTTAAAATGCATAAAATTTCTATTAATATTTTTATCAATAGGCTGAAATAGGCTTAAATATAATTTTATTTCATAAATAAGACAAAATATATCTTCATTATGTGTGTACGAAATTTGCAAAACTTAACACAAAGATATAAACTAAAAGAATGTAAAAACCTATTATGCAAAACATAACATGTAAAGTATTTATGTAAAATATATCATAAATATTTATATGGGAAACATAATTCAAGGGTATAAACCAAAGAAACAAAAACATTTCAAGTTTCAAACATATAAGTGAAAAATCATTTTTTTTCTTTATTTCATAATATCAAAATATATTTACAATATTTATAAATTAAATGAATCCTAAAACTTTTTTACTATGTTAGAAAATATTTTTTGGAAAATATTTTGATTAATTTTCAGTAAAAAATATTTTCTTAAAATGCAGCTTAGTATTTCAATAAAGATATATTGCTAATACATATTATTATAACATTTCTTAATTTTATAACGCGAGGAACCTAATTTTACACTGCATTTACTTAGAGATTGATAAATGGTAAAAAATGCAAGGAATTAAATTTATCAATGTGAAAAATCTTATACTAAAATAGTTTATTCAATAGTAATTTGATGCTTTCAATCCATTAGAAAAGATTACATATTAATCATCTTTATGTAAAATTTTCTCTATCTTTTTATAATGCATACAATCGCTTAACTATATGTATTTAATAGATTATATAAGTAAAAAAATGCTTATAAGCAGACTCCATATATCTTAGCAATTAAAATAAATGTAATGAGCCATAATACATACGTATATATATATATATATATATATATATACATACACTAATGGCCACTAAAATTGCTACACCAGGAAGAAATGCAGATAACAAAATGATATTTATTGGACAAATATATTATACTAGAAATAACAAGTGATTAAATTTTCAAAAAATTTGGCTGGATAGATCCTGAGAAATCAGTAACAAGAACAACCACCTCTGACAGTAATAACAGCAGTTATACGCCTGGGCATTGAGTCAAACAGAGATTGGATTGCATGTACAGGTACAGATGCCCATGCAGCTTCAACACGATGCCACAGTTCACCAATCGTAGTGACTGGCGTTTTGTGAAGAGCCAGTCGCTCGGCAACCATTGACCAGACGTTTCCTATTGGTGAAAGATCTGGAGAACGTGCCAGCCAGGGCAACAGCCGAACATGTTCCGTATCAAGGAAGGTCCGTACAATACCGGCAACATGCGGTCGGGTATTATCCTGTTGAAAGGTAGGGTTTCGCAGGTCTCGAATAAAGGATAGAGCCACGGGTCGTAACACATCAGAAATGTAATGTGCACTGTTCAAAGCATCATCAATGCGAACAAGAGGTGACCGAGGCGTGTATTCAATGGCACCCCATACCATCACGCCTGGTGATGGGCTAGTATGACGATGACGAATGCACGCTGCCGGTGTGCGTTTACCACGATGCCGCCAAACACGGATGTGACCATCATGATGCTGTACACAGAACCTGGATTCATCTGAAAAGATGACGTCTCGCCATTCGTGCGCCCAGTTTCGTCGTTGATCACACCACTGAAGGCGCTCTTCTCTGTGACGCAGTGTCAAGGGAAGCCGAAGCCATGGTCTCCGAGCTGAGATTCCATACTGCTTCAAACATCGTCGAACTGTTCGTGCAGACACTTGTTGTCTTCTAAACGACCCCGTTTCTTGCCTCACGGCTCGTGACGTGGTTGCACGATGCATTACGGCCATGCGGATAATAGGCCTGTCTTCTCGGCTGCTAGTGATAGGTGGCTGTTGAGATCCCGCATGGCGTTCCGTATTACCGTCCTGAACACATCGATTCCATATTCTGCTTACAGTCATTAGATCTCGACCGACGCGAGCAGCAATACTGCGAAATGATAAACCGCAATCCCAGTACGCTACAATTCGACCTTTATCAAAGTCAGAAACGAGCTGGTACGTATTTCTCCTTCTTACACGAGGCATCATAACAGCTTTTCACCAGGCAACAACGTTCAAATGCAAAAATGCAATTTGTGTATGAGGACCCGGCTGAACAATTTCCTCATTTAAACACAATGTAGGTGTCGCTACTGGCGCTTGCTTTGTCTGAATGCGCTGAAAAGCTAATCATTTGCATATCACAGTACCTTCTTCCTTTCGTATAAATTTCACGTCTGTAGCATGTCGCCTTCTTGGTGTAGCAATTTTAATGACCAGTAGTGTGTGTGTGTGTGTGTGTGTGTGTGTGTGTGTGTGTGTGTGTGTGTGTGTGTGTGTGTGTGTGTGTGTGTGTGTGTGTGTGTGTGTGTGTGTGTGTGTGTGTGTGTGTGTGTGTGTGTGTGTGTGTGTGTGTGTGTGTGTGTATTTCTCACTATCCTCAATAACTTTTATTCACTTTTAAAATATATCAAATTTTATTAAATCGATTAAAATCATTATAGTATTTGAAACTATAATTTTCTCAGAAATAACTGAATTCTCAGACTCAAACTGAACTCTCAGAAATCCAGATTAGAGCATTTAATTTTGAAATGTATTTTCTAAAGGCACACAAATATATCATACAAAACTCTATGATATACAATAACTGTAAACAAAGTCATACGCGGAATTTTTAACCTACTTATAAGCGATCATTATTTATTTAAATGAGATACAGAATGTAAGTTTAGATTACAAATTTCTTTGTAGAAATGACATAACAGTTAATACAATAGCATATTCATACAATATATCTATTTACAAAAGATATGGTAAAATATTTTTAAGGGTAATATAAAATTTAAGAAACTCGAAAAAAAGAAAATCTAAATAATTATACAAAACTTATAATTCGGGATTTAACCTAACAAATTAATATGTTATTATTTAATAATAAGCTCTAAAGTATGAAGAACAATTTCATAGTTTGGCTTAAAAATATTCTATAATGATATTCTCATTAAATTATAATCGGTTAAATATCTGAATTATTTCTTACTAGCTAAATTTCAAATTATCTAAATAAGAGTTCATTTACACTTTGACATGCCTGCAGCAAAATAAAAATAAATTTAAAACAGTCTTTGAAAATAACAATTTAAGATTAAATATTTACTAACAATATAATAAAATGTATTTTCAATGCAAATAATCCTCCAAAATCCAAAATGATAAATATTTCCAGTATTAATATTGTATTACACATACGAAGATTCCTTAAAGTATGAAGAAGAAACATATATAGATAAAATATCCCTTTAAATGATTAAACTAATTCTTTGTCTTATTCATTTTCATTATTTATTATGAATACAACTTTAATTCGAAGAAAAGAAAAGCATTTTCAAAGGGAGAAAGTTTTATAATGTATCACAAATGTAAATGCATTGTAAATTCTGCATTAAAATTCTGCAACATTATACATAATTTACACTGAGTTTAAAATAATAAATGCTGTTAACAAACGTAGTTTTTGGTGCATTGAAATTTTATTTGATGATATGATATTATTTACTGGTTATTTTAATGAAAATGCTTTAAAAAATCCATTTACTTTCACATTTTTAAATTTTTAGTAAAGGACTTGTATACATAAGAACTGATTTTAGAAATTTCTTTATACTATGCTTTAATTTTTGGGATTAATAGAGTAATACATCGAAAAACGTAGAAATATACGATTTAATTTTGTGATATATTTTAATTTATGAAAACGTTTTTTTAAATAAATGTTCAATTGTTTTTTCAATAACATTATCTTAATAGTACATTGTTAAATAATAAATAGATTTTTTTCAGTTATGTAGCTAATTTTATACATTTGAAACAGTAATTTAAACAATACCTTAAATTGCATTAATTTTTATAAAATTACAACATTGAGAAGAAACTTTTTAATTAATTTAAATTCGTAGCTAAGAAAATATTGTTAGGATGTGAAAATTTTCAAATAAAAAAGTAACTACTAATATATTTGTCAGCAATATAAACGTCAAAATAAACAATGAACAATTTCGGACTAATTTTAATTAGAGCAAGAAAAAACTTTTAAAGAAAATATTATTAAATATTTTTCTAGAAAAAAGACATATCTAGATTAATATTAAATATCAAGAGCATTCTCGCTTATACTCGATATGGAATCAGAAGAGTAAGCACTACATTAACAAAATAAGAATTCCCATTCTTACATTTCATACAGCGTTTCATAAAATCAATGTACAGCATGCTACATGAAATCCATAAGTATTTTTCAATGTGTTTTATTTTTCTCGTAATAAATATAAGATAATCAAGAAAGGGCTGTTTCCACGTTGTGAAGTGAGAATGAGTATGCAAATTAGTGTATGACGTGATTGAGACACCTGCCAGTTGAGAGTAGAAATATCAGTCGCTGCAAAACAAGTCCACTGCGCACATTCATCAATCGTAACTCGTATATTAGTAAACAGAAATAGACGTGTTAAAGAAGCCCGTATGGTGTTGTTTACTTCAAAGAGGGTCAAAATGACTTCAAAGTTTAAAGAGACTTTAAAGTGGGAAAATCAGATCTGCATCAAGAAATCGTATATGTCAAGTTGTTGAGGATAGTTCTGTGAATGAACGTTCGGCAAGGCATTAGTTTCACAAATTCAGATCGACAGATTTTCCCTGTCGATTTCTATATGATGTAGCTCTTGTATGGAGGACCAGTCGTCAAGTAATTCACTATGAGCTGCTACTAACCAGCCAAACGATCACTGTGGACCTTTAATCACAACAATTGTAACATGTGCTGCAAGCATTGCAACAAAAGGAGACAGCAGTCGTTAATCGTAGGAGTGTACTGTTCTCGGCCGATAACGCGAGGCCACATGTCGCTCGGATGGTAATATCCCACAGCGACTTGATTTATTGACTTTGTGCCCTCTTCTTTACTCAACTGAACTTGCCCCAATAGTTTACCTTTCTTTCTATTCCTTAAGCAACTGTCCTAGTTGAAAATCCATCAACAATGAAGCAGATTTGCGCCAAACACTGACGGATTTTTTTGTGTTTAAGACCTTAATATTTTACCACACAGGGATTACTCAACCGAAGGCACATTGAAAGAAGGTGCCGATGATAATTACTTTGAGGACTAACAACAGGCAACACTTTCTGCAGGTCATGTTCTTTTTGGGTCATTAAAAACGACAAGAATTTTCTTGTTTATCTTTTAACATAGGAAACTCTTAACGTAATTTCCTACTTAATTCTTAACGTAGGAAATTTCATAATTAATTTGGAAAATAAATACATTTTTACGATTCTACTTTTGTTTTGAAAAAAAATGTGCTTCTGTAAAATAAATACTGTTTTCTTATTAATGTTAAAACGGATCAACTGTGAGGCATCTATTCTTAAAATTAATCACATAACTCAACTCTGTCAATCTTTAATTTTTATTATACTTCTACTTTGGTCCATGAATATTAAAAATATAATATATTAAATAAGGTTAATAAAACATTACGATTTTTATTTAATGAGACGACTGTAGTTAAAATGTTTCTCGTAAATTTATTGAAGCCTCTATAATCTCATTGTAATAATTTTTAACAATTTTTTTTTATCTTTGATGTTAATTTTAAAATTATATTCAATATTTTATAACTGCTTACAATTTTATAAAAAAATTTTAATAATTTCATCTTAACAAGAAAAAAACACTCGAAATGTTTCTTGTTTTTGATCGTTGAAACAAAAGATTACATACAGGCAATTGATAATATCAGGATCATATGTGAATTTTTGTTAGCAATTTGTGTTTTAGGAAATTCAGCACGTCAGAAAACCAGATATAAATATCATTTTAAAATTACATCTAATCTATGCATAAGTAATATTTCATTATTCATATTTCAAGGTTGGTTCATCAACAATTGAAAACTCTATGAACTAATACATTTAGATTTTCTCTTAAGAATATCTGGCATAGTGCCAATTTTCAGTGCACACAGAATCTTAAAGAACTTGTTCTTAAGCAATAAACAAAGGATGAGTTAAAAATAGGCTAAAACTTCTTCGAACTACATGAATATCTATTATGTTATAAGCTTAAATAGTTATGTTTCTAGTTTATTTTATTATTATTATTTTTTTTGCTTCAGTTGTTGAAACAGAGTCAATATCTTCACTGAGTTACTAATATAAGTTACATTTTGAATATTATGTTCTAATGTTGCTTATCTATATCACGTAAATTTACAAATACCTTTTTCAAAGCATTAAGGGTTTCATAATTTTTAAAAAACATTTTCACCATTTGAACTCTGCAAGATAAAACCTAAGACACTGGAGAGTTATACCATGTTACGTCTCTTTTCCTCAGTTTTCGGATTCAACTTTTTTTTCAATATTCTACGTGTGAGCAGCAGAACTCGCAATTAAATGACAAAATCCACTTTAGATCATCACTTTTTTATCACCATGAGATGTTTTTATCATGATTATTTATCATTTTATTCTAAATAAGTAAATTAAATTACTTGATTAAGATTTTCAAAAGTCAACTTATTCTCAGTTGTTTAAATTAATGATAAAAATTGATTAAAATATTGAAGTATGTAACTAAAGACTTGTGATATTTTACTATTTAACATGTGACCGCAGTGGCCTGGTTGATTAGGGTATCGTTCTCCTCATCGGAAAGTACTGAGTTGGCATCCCGGCTTAACCGATGATTCATCATGTACACTAAAGACGGCTGAGGTATGTTAAATAAATCATAATAGCAATGTCCTTTATGTAAAATAATACTTCTGAGGGTGGCAGACCAAGTATTAGGGGTCTTCTGCTTGGTCCCTGCTTCAAAATTACGAAGACTCCAACTGGTTGCTTCTATCTAACTGATAGAGCCTAGCTGAGTCCTATGTTCAGAGAAGCATGCAGATGTAACAACAACACAACTATTTAACTTATTAAATTATAGTTTAAATATTTTCAATGCTCATGTCTTTCAAACAAAAATAAATGTTCTTGAATATAAATTTATTTCAAACAAAATTACGAAAGGATTTATAAATTCAAATGCATATTATAATTTTTTTTTAAATTTTTACTATTAAGGGTATTTTTTAGTATAAACAAGCGCATCATATAGTTTTTAGTTCACAAATCAGACCCCAATTAATTACAGTGTATTTTTAAACTGTTATAATCTTTCTTCAGCTAAATTTTTCAAAGCATTTTACAAGTCTCATTGCATTTGATGATGTTACCAATGACAAATGTTATGATATTTTTCAGTATGAATCATTTATAATTTCATATAATTCATTTCAGTATAAATTATTTATATTCCATTCACTTCACAACAATATTTTGTAACCTTTATGTTCACAACTTTCAGAACTACCACAAAATGTTAACATATTAGATTCCTGTAGTTGGTACCTAAAAATGTTAACATTATTCTATAAGAAACTCTATAATCAAAAAATACTAAAATATTTTGGATTGATAAATGCTTGTTCATCTCGCATACTCTGTAATCGCAAACAGACTGATTTGTTAATATAAATAATATAGGCTTATTTTGTTTGAATTGAAATTTTCAGCATTAACATTCTAAAAAATAGTTTAAAATAAAAATAACTAACTAAATCACATTTGTAATTAATAAAGTTTTGTTTATATAAATAACAATCATTGATACTTAAACTAATTTATTAAAATGGATTAAAATAATTTTATCATAGTAGGCATTTTGTTACTCGCACAAACGTGAACAATTAAATTAAATTTAAAAGGGCGTTTGCTTTTTATTTGATCCCTTTAACCACATATTTTATAAAAAAAAAAATAAATACGAATGTAATTGAAAATGACGAAGAATGTTTTTCAGTCACTTGAAACAACAAAATCATTTTAAACTGAGTTCATTTTTGGAATATCCTCTTATTTCCAAGTAAATCGCAAAATAGCTTATGTTAGTCTTAGTTTAACGATGATAACATAGAAAGGAGATTATGTACTATTTTTAATGAAAAATAAGTTATGTTTTCATTAGAAGTTTACCATGCTCCAACTCTTTGCAGCCTAAACTTATTAAGAGGCATTAAGTGAATGTAACACCACATGATCTTATTAAGGGAATCCTTCAACTGAATAAAACCTCTTAATAATAATTCCAGTCTGTGTGGTGCAGCTCTAATAGGATTCTAGTTTTAGATTAGTCAACTGCTTGAAACAAAGTTGTGAACTAATGCGCATTTCATGTATTTAGCTTCTTAACATAAACAAGAAAATCTTTCAGCAAAATTCTTAAGAAAAACTCTAATTCTGTCAATGAACTAAAATCTGCGTTTGTTTATTGCAATTATAGTCCAAAAATAGAAATGAAATAAACACAACAAGATAATTTTATTTCCTTTATTTAGATAAAAGCCTCGAAATAATGTATCTAAATTGGATTTGTTAACAATGACTAAATTCAAATTGTAAATTGAATTTCTGGCTTCTAGAGAGAGATTTGATGTTTCCTCAAAACAGGATTTCAGGCACGAAACACTAATGTATTAATATTTCATTATTTTAAAGTAAATTTAATTAAATTTGTTACAATAGCGTAAAAAAAGATTCCTCTGAATACAAAAAACAGACGTAGAAAAGGGAAAGATCCAGAAGGACAGATGAGTTATTGGTTTCAAATAGAGAAATATTCATATATATTGGAATATAATTTCATATAATGATTTCAAAATGCCTGCTCCCATTTTGAAATACTGGCATTTCTCTTACTTAGATATTTTAACATTCTATATAACTAATTATATTAGACAATTTAAATTAGAATATTAAATTTCAAATTTATTTGATTCATCTATTCAACCAAATTATCAAATTTCAACCAAGTTATTCAAATTCAATACTGCATAAAATTTAAATAATTTCTTGAAAATACTCATTTGATTTAATTCAATATTTCTGGCTCCTATTTTGAAATACTGGCAGATAATATACTAGAATTCTCCTTTGTATGTAATTCCAGACATAAGAAAGTTCGCCAATTCATATTGAAGTTTATGTCTGATAATATTCAATTTACGTTACATTTTTAAAAATTAACAAATTTAGGGCTTGTGATTGCAATACTAAAAGCAATTCCCAAGCATGAAGCAATAAGAATAGCTGATTTTATTAATTATTTGATCAGTAGAGTGATATTATTCTTTGTAAAATGATTCATTGAAACAATGTTTTCAAACCAATATATTGTCTGTTTTCCTATTAAAATAAAATAAAAAAAATACAAAAAAATTTTCCATTTCAACTAGTTAAAATAAAGAATAAGTGTAAGCATGTTACCCATTGTAAAGAAAATACTATCTGATGGTTTGCTCTAAACAGGGATGAAATTTTAGTTTTTAATTTTTGGGTATAAATTTTAATTATTTTTGGAAATAAAGAACCCATTTTAAGCATTTGTTTTCCGTCTAATTTACCCTTGTGCTGATCAACAAAATAAACAATCGTTGAAAATAAAAAAAAATAAACAAGTAAAGATTTCGTCATTTTTTGAAAAAAATTCTTCGTTATAATTTTTTTTTTGTACATGTTCTTTGTTCCAATTCTAAATCTATTAAAAATTCTCTCTCTCTTTCTCTCTCACGTATTTTTTACAACTTAAAGAATTATAAGATGTTAGCTTTCCAAATTAGTTATGTCACAATTTTCAATGCAATAAAGCTGCTATTTTCGTTTAGAGAACTTATACCTGACTTTCCGTAGCGAGTTAAATAACTTCCATTTAAAATTCTCTAGAAAGCCTTTTTTTTTTTAATATTTTAAGAAATAAGGCTTTATTTAGAGTAAATTTTTTATATATTCCGTATAAAAGTTTTGTATCGTATAAATGTGCATTTAATTTATAAAATTCTACACATGGTTCCTGCTTTGTTTTTCAATCAAAAAATTAAATCGGAAAATTTTCAATAAATTATTTGCATAAGAAATATATTTTTATTTATTATAAGAAGAGTGATAATTTTGCTTTTAACTAATTAAACTTACTATTTCATAATTTTATAGTATAAGTATTATTAATCTTAATTAACAATACATTATTAGTATAAAAGTATTAAATATATATAATTACTCAATATTTTTAATCTATTCAACATCATTTATTATGTGGAATTTAAACAGATATTTCATGCTATAAAACGTGTACTTCAATAACTTATAATAAAATTAATCCAGATTTTTGATGAATGACACAAGGTCTAAATATCATCATTATTAATTTATACTCAAATTTCTGTAATTAGATGTTTTCTTCAAAAATTTTGATGAACATAATAAAAAATATTTCATTGAAACAAAACTAGCAATTAGATCTGAGTGTTGTTTTGAGAGTAACTGAAATTAATTAAAATATACTTTAATTAATATCAGTTTTTATTAAGTATGCTATTCTAAATTCAATGACGATTTCTAATTAACAACAAACTCCTCAACAGTATGCATATTTAATAATTTTACTTCCCAAAATACAAAAATTAAATTAATTTGAATTCAACTGAATCATTAACTAATTATGCAAATTTAATTACGTGGAAATAAATTTTATAAATTTAAAATTATTATGAACAGAGAAATTGAAGTAAAAATTTTTATTCAAAATTTAATGAACATAAAATTAAACTTATGCCTGTTTTTCATCACAAATGTAAATAGTTGTTTTAAAAAACACAAATTTCATAAGCAATCAATAAAATGCCATGCGTGTGTGTGCTTGATTTACACAACTTTTCATTTAATATGAATAAAGCCATAATTTCAAATCAAAATAGGTATGCATGCTATGTTTAATGTTAATGAATAATATATTTTATATTTTTCAGAAGAAAAGCTTTGGTCTTTTGATATATTAGCACATTAATATATGATTTATTTTATGAACAAATGTTTAATCCGTGGACCATATATTAGTGATATAAATCCTTTTAATGGTTTTACACTTAAATTTAAAACTCTTAAATAACAATACATATTAGAATAACCAAGTTCAATTATTTAAGGGTAACTAATTTTATCTGATACTTTTATCTTTAATATAGCTATGAAGTTACTTTAAAATCTTACTTTCTTATTGAGATTGTAGTATTCTATCATATAAGTCCATATAAGTCATAATTGACTTGTCTACATTTCTTACAAAGTTTTACATAACAAATGACAATATAATCGCACTTTCGTTTAAAATAGCATTTGACTAAAAAGTAGGAAATTAAATATTACAATCAGAGAATAATTTTCATAAATATATTTTGTCACAACAAACTCCATGAAAACTGGGCTATAATTTTTGGAAACAAACTCATATAATTCTTACTTAAAACGTTCAACACACTAACTTATTTGCATTATGGAATAATTAGTCATTGATAATTTGAAGTTTAATTTAATCAAAAAATATTATGATTAACAGATAATACCAGTAAAATAACATTATGAGGGCAACATTATATGTTCAGTCCTTGCTATGAATTTTCACTGAACATAAATATTTACATATTAAAACATTAAACCACATTTGGAACTCTATTTCTTAAAAGAAAATATTCATAAGAATTCTTTAATAAAAAAATTTTTCTGTTATCAAAATATTGGTATATTTTACTAGATACTTTTTCAAAAATTATTTATTTTTAAACACATTACCATTTTTTACTAAGCATAATTTATTGAAAATTTAATGTTTAGAAAACATTTGAAGCAAAAAATGCATAATAACAAAGATACATAAGGCCTAATGATGATAAAAGGTACTCTCTGAATTACAAGAAAAGAAGGCTTCACAAGAAATGGGTCACGTGATCACAGTTCATTATATACTGAAAGAAGAGCAAAATGCATGGAGACTCCAATAGAAGGATGAATGCAGTATCATAAAATAAACTAAAGCGTAACCTTCAGTTCTGGTACCTCATATCTCAAATAATAGCCTTACACAAAGAAAAGTGAAAGATGAAAAATATTACCAATAGAAGATAAAACACAAGTTCTTTCGCTGCCATTTTTAACCACGCAATATTAAATATTCTTTAAATATTAATTAGAAATTATATTTTTGATCCTTTAAAATTTTAAAACCTTAATTCAAATGTTAGGTTTATTCATATTAAACGTTTAAATTAAGAATTTTAAATTAAAAAATTTTAACCGTTTAATATGAAATATTATTTTTATATTAAACGGTTAAAATTTAATAGATATTTATGCATAATTTAATTGCAAGTTTCTACTTTCTTATTCCAAAAACCATTACTTACATTTTATTTAAATCAATAACTTGCATTCAGGATTGTGAATAACATATCTTATACCCTTGCATTGATTATTATTTCATAATATTGGCATAGAAAGTATATATTAATGTGCTTACATTCTGAAAATAACAAGTTCTTATAAAAGGATAAAAATAATAAATTAATTTAGTAAAGTAATAAATTTTAAAATGGTAAGTTTTAACTTTTAATTAATTTTAAAAATGAATTCATTGATTATACAATGAATTCAGTGAACTTATTATATCGTCAAAAATTATAACTCTTTTAAATTTAACAATAAATTTAGCAGTTTAATATACCTATATTCATTTAATTTATATATAGCTTTACTTTTTTAATTTAAGTGATTTTCCTCGACAATTCTAAATTAGTCTAATGTTGAAAAGCACTTTTCCATTGTTTAAATAAACTTATGATAAGTTAACAATGTAATTACTTAACGTAGCTCTGATGTTTGACATCAAAATTATTTGCATTAAAATTACTTTTTAATTTATGTAGTTGACATACAATTATAATTTCGCTTTAAAAGGATCATAAATTTAAAATAAGACATAATTTTAAAAGAAGATATTTCAATTGAAAAATTATCATGCAAACAATTAAAAATATTTTCTGTGAAAGAAATTTAAATCTTTACTCCAAACATATGTTATCATTAATAAAAAATATCTTTATATTATACTGTAGAAAATGAATCAATTATTTTAATGTATTTATTCCCTTTCGCACGAAAAATACTTTCTCGAATATACCACACTGATAAGGACTTTCGCTATCTTTGAAACATGTCAAAATATTTCCTCATAAAACATATTTTACACTTCAGGAATCCTAACTTTAATAAATTTAAAAACTAAATATTTTATATTCTTAACTTATCGTTTTATTCACTATATAAACTATATTAAATTTTCTTTTTAACAATTCTGAGGCATAAATGAAAGTTTTAAAGAATATAAAGAAACACCTATATAAATAATTGGAAATCATACATTTTAATTTATCAAAACTTGTTGGTAATTATTTGATCAAAAATGGTAGTATGTTTCATTGTTAATTTTTCATTTAATTGGATGCTTTGAGAGTACGTAACAACAGCCAACTAATTTTTAAAATTCTCTTTTCTTTTATTGCGCAGAAGATTATTTTTCCGATATTATGTAGAACCCTAAAGCTAAACAATAATTTTAGACAATTAAGTCTAAGGCATAATAATACATATAAACAAGTTTAGCATAGTTTCTTCAATTTCAAGCACTATCATCAACTCTCAGGAGAAATAAATAAAATTATTTAAAAAGAAAATAAACAACAGTGCACTTATTTAAATTAAAAATAATACCTCATTGTTCGATACATATTCTATCGAAACATTAATTTTTTATTTGTTCTAAAATTAGACTCATTGGGTTCATTTTAATGTCAGAAAAGTCTCCGAATTTCAATATTTATCACAATTTTTAAGGAATATTTTTCATTTGCATAAAATACTTAAATTAAAAATATTTTAGTCACTAAATAAATATGTGTAACACTTTTATTTTTTAACAGCTTAAGCCATTAACTTTATTCTAAACAACAAAAAGTAATGCTTTTTTTATTGGTGTTCGTCAAAATATTTATATACGCTCTCTTCAGAAAACTTTTATATTTAATATATATAATTATCAGTTAAAAATATTTTTAACTTTATATTTCATTTGATTTAAGAAATATTATTTACACTTGCCTTACATTGTCAGAAAAATTTCAAATCGAACTTCTGAAACTTTGCTTTATTATTTTTCTTAATTCATTTTAAAACTATTTAAATTACTTGTATCTTTTACTTATGAATTCCAAATAATTATCTTATCTTAAAATAAATTATTTCCCTTTTGTCACTTTTAATTTTACACATTTTTACAATTCTGCTTAGCTAAAATTTTCATTGTAATTCTAAAGTTATTTCATTTCTATCTAAAATTCAATAATACTCAATGGGCATAAAATAAATATCTCACGTCAATATTCAATATTTATTTAAAAATATATTTCCTAATCATAAAAGCCTAGCCGAATGATTTTTGAAGAAATGCCTCGTCCTTTGAATCTACTAGTTACTTTTTACATTTAATTCGAAGTAGATGTTTTATTAGTTAATAAATATATAAGATTTTTTAGCAAATATAATAATGTCAAAGCGAAATTTTGATTTTGAATATTTTGTAAACCTTGTAAACGCTGGAGGATGAAAGCCCACTAAAATTACTGTGAAATCCTTATCATTCGACTTCTTAACATTTTTGCCCTATATTATTAAAGGAAGAGAGAAGAGAATATTACATTTAATTAATTCCATTTAAATATATTTGTTTTGAGAAAATTTTGAGCAAACATCTGCCCGTCTTTCAGCGAATAAAGCAGCAGAAGGTAATCACGTGGCCAACTGGGATTGTTTTGACTTTGTTTTCGTTAATTTGCATAAAATTTTGGGTCATGAAAAAAGGTTAAAATAGGATTTAATATTTATAGTGGAAATTTGATTATTATAAATCATTGATTCGCATTTTAAAAATCAGAATTTTAAGAGAAATAACTTGCTTTTTTTTAACAAATATCTGTTACTAATACTTTAAATATAGATAAATTTTCTAAATAAATTTTCTAATTTTAGGTGAATAATATGTAGAATACGAGAATGTCTTTATAAGCGACATAAATTTTAGAAATTACAAAACATACATTATATATAAATAACGAGAGATATTTTTAAGAAATGAATGAATGGAAGATAAATGCATAAATTTCTGTCTCATCTTAATTTTTAAAAATTTCCTATTAATTTTATAAATTAACTATGTACAATTCTGTGTGGATATCTATTTGTAGGACCTTTATTATGTATAAATTAAAAACAACATTAACTTATGTATGTTGTTGTGTTGTGGCTTATCCTCAAAATATCTGACGATGTCACACAAGATCCATCAGACTGTTGACCTAAGGAAATCAAGGACCAGAAGGGCCTCTCTGGAAAGTCCCAAACAGTCCAGGATGTGATTCAGAAAAGCCTGATCAGTTTTATATTTAGTGCAGACCTCAAAGATTGTCCTGCCTTCGAAATACGTGAGATATCTAGTGTGGCCGCTTGTTAGTCTGGATATTGCGGTTCTATAGGCTCTGTCACAACTGAAGGCGAATGAAGAGCCAGGCTTTTGCATACCAGATAGGGTCTCCCAAGTCGGACAGACCAAAGGGTAGGTACCTGACGATAAAGAACACCAACCCGAGCCAAGACAGACTTCTACCTTTATGGTGCTTGTATACCCATATCAACAGAAACTGAATCTCATCTCCTCTTTGGACATAGAATCTTAATAACTTATGTGTAATTAACATAAGAAAGAAGGAGTAAAATAGCCTTTTGACAATTGGACTAATAAAATCATATGTGTTTTATCAATAAAATTGTGTAGAAGAGTTTAAATAAAGAGAAATAAAACAGAATCATTTCTAACAGATTGATTAATAATACTGTTTTGTCTATTTTAGATTTTGTCCAAAAAATAGTTTTAAAATATTAAAAACATAGGAAAAGAATCACTTCAACTGTAACTTCAGCATTTATTTTCTTGAAGTGTGGTCTTGAATTAAATAAGAAAAATGTAAAAGATGAAATTATATTGAAAACTGCAAAAAGGTTAAGGGTTTACTTGGTTATTTTTTTTAGGGTTAGAACTTGGCAAAAGAAAACAATGATGGCCTGACGTATTATCATTAATTATGCCCTCGATTTCAAATTTTAGATGCACTTTTCATCTGAAATTTGAAAGCTACTGTTATCTTTTATTAATTAGAGTTGGCAAACATTTTTTTGCATGATTGTAGAAAATAAACAAATCTTATAAATTTATTAAAAAGTCAAAAGTATAATGAACTAATTAAAGGGCTAGAAATTTATTAGAATTTCATTTTTCATATTTATATTTTACTTTTTACTTTCTAACCATCATGTTAAAATAAATTTAAAAGAAACAATTAATTTACATATATTCTTACTTTAAAAAATGTTTCATAATGAAAAGGTAAATAATTTATTTTAAACGCGTTTTAACATTTGGCAATTCACATAAAGTTATTCACATTATGAAACATTTGTTTATAAACAGAAAAAATGTTTTTACTTTTAATACAAAAGTATATAAATTTAAGTTGTTATTTACAAAACTTTTACAAGCCAGAAAATCAGTGTCATTATGGTCCTTGTTTTATGTGATATAAATTTGAAACATTTTAATATTCTAGAATATTCTTTTATTTCCAAATTCTATTTTTGATTTTAAGCTCAGAGAAACAACAAGTAAATTATTTTGGTGGTTTTAGAAGATGCATTTTCACATTATTCTTGGACATCACTTTGTAACTTCTCAATGACAGAAAACTGATGTAAAAGTTTTCAACTTACACCATAAATTATTGTTTTTGTTAAGAATTTCTCATAATGGGATGTATTTCGAGTAGTAAAGAATTAATCATGGGAAACAGACAAACATGCACCCTAACAAATGTGTAATTAGAAAATATAATACAACACTCATCTTCTTTTTTTCAACAATATCTGGAATTAAATAAACAACATCCACTCCAAAGAGTGCAGTTCTACCATTAAGCTATGGTTTTCAGTATATTCACCCATTGCTAAATTTGAATTAAATTTAAAAATCATGGGAAATGAAAATATAGGGAAAATCCACTTAAAATAAAACCCATCTACGTGAAATTTTAATAGAGGAACATAGTTATAATCCGATATATCATATAAAATTCTAATCCATTCAATTGAAAGGATTAAAGTTTTATTCAGAACCTAACAAGTGTGGAACTAATACTGTTAGTTCTGTAAATGTATTAGAATTTCAATTTCATAAAGTTCTAAACCTTTAAGGGAGTTTACAGTACTGGCTCCATAAAAACTCAAGCAAGTACTGCTGCAATTAAAGTATATAAATTGAAATCAATATATAAATGCATAGTTGACACCTTATCTCTAAGTTTCAGTTTGATATTGAGATAAACATTTCTAAATTAGGTGATTTCTGAGAAACTAATTAAAGCATCATTGGGACACACAAAAATCTGTAATGAAAAAAATATTAAGGGGTCAAAACTTCAACATTCAATTAAGAGTTCAATTCGATCTTTGAAATGTTCACCTCAATTATTTGCACTGAATTTAATTGAACATATATGGGATACTATTTAAAGGCGTTTATATGCTTATTGCCTTCCTTCTCATAACTAAATTATTCTCACAACCATTTCGGAAAGAAAATAATTCTCTTTCTAATTAGCTCGTATCAAACAAATAAACATCCTGCATCGCCATGTTTGACATTTTAAAGTATCACCACTAAGCGTTATCAGAACTTATCGCCATGTTTGACATTTTAAAGTATCACCACTAAGCGTTATCAGAACTTATCGCCATGTTTGACATTTTAAAGTATCACCACTAAGCGTTATCAGAACTTATCGCCATGTTTGACATTTTAAAGTATCACCACTAAGCGTTATCAGAACTTATCGCCATGTTTGACATTTTAAAGTATCACCACTAAGCGTTATCAGAACTTATAAAGAAATCATATTAACTATATGAAAGTGGTGCATTTTTCACTCGTGTACAAAGATATCATCTCTTAATATTTCCTATTTATCAAATAACTTTTATATGTTGTTTTAACCTCTTTATATTTTTCATACTGTGACACACAGACCTTAAATTTTATAAACAACTATTTAAATGACCTTTATATTAGCAATTTCTCCTTAATATAAGAGAATCCTGCTGGAACTAATTTAAAAACAAGGTTAAAATTTTAAATTGCCCATATTTCAATCTTAATTTCTCACCACGTACGACATTGGTTTGAAACTTATTATCTATTCTAGTCCAGTCGAAGTAGGTTATCCACCTACCAATAAAAAATTAAAATCCCATACATACAAGAGTATCATGCTGTTATTATTTTATGTATGAATGAATCTCATTTTTTTAGCTTTTACTTTAAAAATACACAAATTTGTAACTAATTTTCCATAATTAAAAAAAACATTTTTGAAAATTTGAAAAAGCTACATTTTTGCCATATTATTTAATTACCACATAGATGAAAATGAATTTTAATTCATCCTTGTAATCGTGTACCTTTTTTTGTGAGTATTTTCTACGCATTATTAAAAATTAAAATGTTAATTTTATTGATTAAAATGTTTTATTTAATTTAATGTTTATTTTATTAAATTAAAATGTTTTATTTAATTAAAATGTTAATTAAATAAGTTAACGATTTATATTTACACAATTTTAATTAACTTTTGTAAATATAAATCATTAATTTACTTATAATGAGATATATTATAAGTAAATTAATGATTTATATTTACGAAAATTAATTAAAATTTTAATAAGTAAATAATTTTTTTTAAAATATACTTAGCATAAATTTTGAAGATAAGAAGTAAATAAAATGATAATTTGAAGTATTTGCTTAAAAAAGTTGTCTTGCTCATGACACAGATTTTGTCAAAAAATTCATTCTCAAACATATTCTCTTAGCTTTTTCATCGCTCTTTAAAGGGCATGAAGGTGTGGCACGCAGACAAATTTCCATTAGTAAAACAGTCACTATCAAAATTTTATATTCTCTAAGAAGACACGAGACATGCAAATTAAATATTATTAGCCATGATTTCTGTGATAGGAACAATAAAAATATAAAACATTTTATCACAAAAACGGAGTTTTTAGTATAAAAACACACTGAAAAAATCAGAACATGTTTGAATACTTAAAAAAAATAATTACATTCATTAAAAATAATAATATATTATTTTGAGATATACTTCTTAAGTTGACAATAACATCAAAATACCTTAAAAAAATTATAAATTTTAAAAAAGATGAAAATATTAGTTTTTTTCTAATGGCAGATTGTAGACAGTTCTACAACAAAGTTTATTAATCTATTGTTCCTTGATACCAAGGAACCGGCCAGACACAGCGACCTCTTAGCCGCCGAGGCATTGCCCCGGGTGCACCACAAGAGGTGGGCCCCCATCGCAACCTCACACATGCCATAGGGACCCGTTTTCATTCACACACACAAGGAAAGGACAAAGACAGGATAGCGAGAAAGTATATCCATGCCTGTACCATATCCATGCCATGTTTTTATTAGATTCGAACCCAGTTCCTCCCTATCCATAGTCAGGCACGCTGACCACTAGACAAAAAAAAAAAAAGTTGGCCAGCTGAAAATATTAATAATTATTTATTCCATCATATAAATGTATATGTAAACTTCAATTTGAAACAGAACTTGAATTAAAATAAATCATCATTATTTAAAATATTTTATTTTATTTACTGTTTCTATTTAAAAATGTTGATGATATAAGATTTTAATTGATAAAAAAAAAGAAAAAAAGAAAAGAAAGGAAATAATTTTTATATCTTTAACACAGTGGTGATTTATAAATTATGTAATTATTGATTTGATTTCCATAAATTTTTCCCTCTGCGAAACAAATGCAAAGTATTTATTTCTATTAAGCACATCTTATAACTTAGTATTTTATTACTAATTTCAGAGTGATTTCTTTTACACTTTATTAAATCCTTGAAAGATTTAAATCCAAAGTTCAATCAGTATATAAAAAGATTTTTCTTCTAAATTTTAAAGTTTAATCAATAAAATAAATATAAGTGACAATTCTTTATATTCTTTATTTTGTAATTAAAGTTTTTATTTTTTTATTTTTTAATTTTTGAATATTTATAGTGAATAAACAATGAATGACATAAAACTACACTTTTTCACTTTTCAGAAAATTCATTCAAATATTCAAAGTTGCCTTAAAAATATAAATTACTCCTATTCTTAAAATAAGAATATAATTAATAAGAAAAAAAAGGTGAATCTAAATCTTTGAAGGATAAAAGTATTCTTATTCAAAACATTTTCCTTTTTATTCGATGTGAAGTTAAATATCTTACTTTAACAAAAATTATTTCTCATAGTCCGGAAGAACTAAGAAAAAATCTTTAAGCGCGTTTTTATTTAGGAATATATAAATATCTCTTGATTGTCATTAGTAAAAAACTTTGTTGTTACTCGATAAAATATATTTTTAGTATTAAAGCATGCAGATTGCAATGCAAAAAATTAGACCACTTTTTAATGTGCATGGGGAAAATTATAATAAATCAGCCGAACATAGTTTAAGAGATGCTGAATATTAGAAACTAGATATTACTGATACTGAATATTAGTCTGATAAGGAAGCTTCATTGAGTACCTTTCTGAATGTATATACATATATATTTTATTGTAGAAATAAAAATACTGGGAAAGAAAACATGAATATGTCTGCATGAAATCGGTTTGTACGTTTGCTCCAACTAACATATTTAACAATAATCGCCTAAACAGGACAATGGGTTCAGTACAATAATACTAATAAGCTTCGTTTACTTACCAGAATTGTTGAATTCGGCTTATAGTTATATGAATTAGACATAAATTACTAAAAGTTTATTCTGTTCACTAATGAACTACTAACTGCTTTATAATCATGCTCTACTTTCTTACATATGGAAGGAAGAAGCATTTAAAACCAAACATCAAACAAGTGTAAAAAGATATATATTTACAAAAAATGGAGATTTCTTGTTTGCAGAGAAGTATTTTTAATGAATATAGGGATTAGATAGTACAAAAAATAGATTTTCAGACATTCATAAAATATATACTGCATCCTATCAATCGCCTTTATGTGTCCCCACAAATGGCAATATCTTCGTTTTGAAAACATAATAATCTTCAAGCCATCACTTACCTCATTAACAGAAATCTTGTAAGAGAAATTATAATCGGAATAACATATAGCCAATATGTTCTTCTGACTTAAGAATCATTCAGCTTATGCAAAATAGTTTTTGTGGGAAAATTTATGAATTACACAATTGATTTCTCACATTTCTGTATGGCTCTGAGACATATCAATGGATATTGGTATTTACGAGACTCATTCACAACATCACAAGTAGCATGAGGCATCTCTGTGAAGCATGACACATCTCTTGATATTTGAAGGCATCAGGCTCACTATAAAGATAATTATTTTCATATTCGATTTTTTTTTTGTAAAACGTTAGAAACATCTTTGTTTTGATTGATGTTACTCTAAATAGAGATACGTAAAAAATAAAAACATAAATTTGGTGCAAAACTTTCCCTATATTTTTTTACTTACAAACACTATAATAAATAACATTCCCAAGTTTCATCAAATTCTTTTGCAAATTTTTAGAGATATTATAAATTTTCCGCTTGCTGTTTATCTTTTACAAACCAGTGTACTTTGCTGATGAAATGGAAATACCTAGTTATATTTATTTTTACTGTTGTAAAAAGTTTTTTTTTTCTCCTGAGAAAAAGAGAAAGGTTTTAAGGAAAGGTAATAACTGAAAATTGTTCTCTTGTTCAGAAAAAATAAAAAAAGTTTTATGATAATTGTTGTTTCTATTACAGTTATAAAGTTAAAGTACAGAAAATAATTTATTTGTGAAAATTTTTAAAAGTTAGTTTTAAAGGAATTATTCCAAACATTTAATGAAATAAATCTTTGCTTATTTAAATTCATTCATGAGACAATGCTTTTAATTTATATCTCTTTAAAAATAAATTTTTAAATAAGATGAGAAATAAGATCTGAATTAAAATCATATCATTTAGATTTATTCCAACCAAAACTCTTGACGAATCTCTTATACATTATCAAGTAACTCTCTTGTGAATTATATTAGAATTAAGTATTAAAAATGATGAATGAATTTCAAATTATTTATCTTGACTTTAGAAAACCAAATTTCATCATAATAAATAATAAAATGCTATAGTTTGAATATTATGAAAATAAAGGTCCTAGAATTTCATACTTATTTTTTTCACAAAGACATTTGAATACTTTCTAAGAATCTCTTCAATTTTGGATTAAAATGAAGTATATATCCTTTACAGGATATATACTTCATTTTAATATATATCTATTATAAAATAAGAGACGATATGGAACACAAATACATAATTCACACAATGAATTGAATATTTCATTAATTTGAAAAATCTTAGTAAACGTTGCTACAATGTAAAATGCATCAATCCTTCAGAAATCCACATCGTTTTTTAATTCATAATATATTTCCCTTCAGAGTGTAGATGAAATTGATTAATTTCTAAGGAAGTGCTTCATTTACGAGCAGATTTGATTGTTTCATTCCAAGTATATTCTAGTCTAGAGTTGTATCTATTAAATTAAGTATTATTCTGATTCTGAGTAAATGTTTACTCACCTAAAGTACAATTTATAGTCTAGAAACTGATTGTTGGAAGAGTTGATTTTGTAAATTCCATGTTGACACAAAGATGTGATGTCTTTGCTTATTACATATTCATGATATATCATGTTTCTCCACTGATATGTGATGGAGATGTTGAAACCAACTTTGTAATAGATCTCTTCATTTAATTGAAGTTTTTTTTTATATTTTATGTTTTACATTAACATGTTTCATTAGTTATCGTATATTCAAATTCTGATGCATTTAAAAATGAAAATTATTCAGCAACCAATCATCTTTTTACTTATTTATGTATAATTAAAAAAAACTAAAATTAGCTAATTTTTTTTAATTTCATCTATATAATCTGCATTTCCTACACACACAATTGTGATTTAAGTAACAGAAATCAATAAGACGATTAAAGCACCGAGATAATATGTGGTCAAAGATGGTAGCTTTTATAATTTTGTTTCTTCCCAATTCTAAGCGAAGGAAAATCTTTAAAGAGAACTTCAAGGCTGGCCAATAAACTCAGCAAGTGGTTGTTTTCTCTTATTGTTCATTCTATCCTTCTGAGGTTTGTAGCAGAATGCTAAAACACAATGGTTGTTGTAAAATAACATCATGAAAATTGTTTCTTTGCATTTTTTTTATTCTTAAAAAAGATTGATCCAAAGAGACAATATTTCTCCTAAATTTTTTTAAGTCTAAAGTAAACATTTATAAGAAAATATTATAATTGAGAGTCATGCATTTAAGTTATTCGAATATTTACTTAAAATTACATTCATTTAAACAAGTTGAATTACAACGTACATAAATAATGAAACGTTTAGAGTACTATAATGTGTGGATTCATGTATAAAAAAACTAAACTGTATTCATGTATAAAAAACTAAACTATATTCTAAACTGTCAATTTTTTTGATCATTTTAGTATTAAATATTTATGTGAGTTAAAAGCATATTGAAAACAGATAAAGAATGAAAGTAAGTCTTTTTATCCACTTAAAAACTCAGACTGTATAGAAAATTGAAATTTGAATTAATTGATAAGAGAGTGGATTAATTGATTAAGAGAATGAAAAATTTATATTATTTTCCCAGATCGACTAATCGGTAACTACGTATTACAAAATATTTATTGCATGAAAAGTAACATGTTTTCATTAAATATCCTGTTTGTAAAAGTAAAGAAATCAAATATTCTTATAAACTCATGATACTCTTTTTCCATTTGCAATATTTTTAGTTTTTTACTAGCCTTTGAAGGTTTTGTTGTATTTCTTTATATTAAAATAGAATTTTTGAACAATAAATTGCTTATTTTAATCATAATTATAAGCCAGGTTAATTTTTAGATAACCAGATAATATATCATGTGCTTGAAAATTTACACAAAAATTCAGTTTTTCTTTCTGATTGATATTATATTTCCGATGACACATATATCGAATAAGATCCTTTTAAATAATAATCTCTTATATTTCATTATTGTTTGAAGTTTTTCGTCTTGAAATTGCTTAGATCCGTTAAGATAGATCGTATATTTTAAGTTATAAATTTTAATCATAAATTTCATTTTGGATTTTTTGTCATCCAAAATAATATTTATGACTGTTGACTTATAGATATTTTTCTCTTTTTTCATTTCTTTGTTGTGTTATAGTCTTTATTTGAATCATGAAATAAAATCTAACGAATGTGTTCATTTTTAATTTGCGTTATAATTTTAAAAATTCATTTTTTAAAGTAAAAGACTTTTGAAACCCACTTTTAAAATTCAAATTACAAATTCGCTTCCTACTTTACAATAGAAATAGATAGAAGTAGTTATCCTTTTTCGGACATTTAAATCATGCAGCAGATGTTCTTATTGAATGAATTTGGTCACAATTATCAAGTTCCAAAGAAAAAGAAGTCATAGAATATTTATCTGAATTTTAAATCAATTAATTACATTGTGTTTATTAGTATAAGACGGTAATATTGTATAAATATTGAGCAACAAGTAAATATAATAAAAGATTTCGATAATGAAATTCAAGAGCCTGAATTATACTTTTTTTGACCTTATTATCATTATCAAGTACCCTAAACTACTTGATATAAATGCATGATTTACACTAATGTAAGACATAACTGTTTACAATAATTCAACATTATGAACTAATGAAATTGATGAAATGTTATTCACTTTTTCATCATTTTCCTTATGTTTACCGTTTTAAAAATACTTATGAAAGAAACCCTGCGTAGTTCAAAATTTTCCATTATTAAGTAGTTAAAATGATTTTACTCAAAATAAAAAATTGTGCAATGATTAAAAATTATTGCAACTTTTAAAAAACTCCTTTTATAAATATTCTTATAATTAAATTCTATAACTTGTGAAACAGAAATTTGAAAATTTGCATTATTTTTCTTTCAAGTAATGAAATTTTAAATATTTTTAAGTACATTAATTTTTTTGTTAAATATGCCTCAGCAAAGTATTTACCTTTAGAAAATAATCATCCCTTGAATTTTTTTAAGTTTATTATTTTATTTTTAATTTTGTTATTAAAATTGTGTATTTTGCTCAATTTACTTTTTGTATCTGATATTGTTTTGAAACAAAAAACTAATATAAAATGAAAAATAATTATTGATTTTAATAAGCGAAAATATTGATATTATTTCGTCAAATCAGAAAACATTCTTAAACTTATTAATATATAAATGTTTTCAGCATTTATTATTTTAATTATAATGAACAAGTATGTAATACCAACCTTATACAAAAATAAAAAAAACCATAGGCAACATAATAAATATAAAATCATTAAATCAAAGTGAATTATTAAAATTGGTTACATTGCAGTTTATAAAAAAAATATGCTTCATAAGTCATTCATGAAAAAATCTTTCTTATTTTTAAATCAAAATATGCAATCTTTACTTAAACCTGATAACTAATTTATCAAGTGTATAATCTTGGTGACCTCATATTACACTTATAAACTTTAACTTAATTATCATTAAAATGGTAAATTATACATAGGATGAATTTTCATGTGTAAAATTCATCATATTAGACAAAAATGCTTATTTTGCATTTTTAGACTAACATTGCTTCTACAGAATAACTGTATCACTGATCTGTAGATAAAATTAGCAAAAGTACTTTTTAATTGAAGAAGAATTACTGAGGTAATGTTAATGTACGAATAAATCTCTTTAAATCATTTTACTTAAACTATCAATTTGCTTAGAAATAATAGTACTTATAAAATAATCTGATAAACAAAGATCATAAAAATTTATACTTAGAGAAAATTAATTTTAAAAATACATCTTTCTTTAAATTCATAAATGAGTGCAAAATTTTCGTTAAATTTATGAAGTTCAATTTGTTATTCCTAGGATCTTTTTCATTTGCTGTATGTAATAATTTTTTTAAAAAAAATATTAGCTTTTAACTTAATTATAAACAATTATATTTTATTTATAAGTAATCAGTAACACATATATAACAAAATGACGATTTAAAAAAATAATCTTAAAAAAAAAAAAAAAAAAAAAACTAATGAGATTATACTTGTGAAGGAAAAAGTAAGATGAATCCCTTCAAATAACAAAATGCAATCTCATAAATCTCAGTGGTTCTTCGCCTAGAGGAGTTTTGAATCAAAAATGCAATAACAAACACATAAAGTAACCAAAATTATACTCAAGAGAATTGTGCCAAGTATTTATAATATATCATGTATATTTGAACGAATTAATGATTTCGTATAAATTTTGTCCTTAACCCTGAAATAAAAGGAAATAAGAATGTTGTTAATTTTATTGCCTTGTATGGTATTTAATAATTTTAGTTATAAATTTTAACTTTTAGCTTTTTATACTATGTTTCTCTCTTTTAATTATGGAAAGAAATTTATAAACCTTAAAAAAATCATTTTGCTTTGTTATTTAAGAATCAGAGCAAAGAATAATAAAAATAAATTTCTGAAATTGATTTCATTAATTCTTCATTTGTGCTTAATCATAAGTTTTATTTGCATTTTATTAATTAATTAAATATTAATTTTACTGTATTACGATTATTTATATTTTAAAAATTTTTGAAAAAGACTTTTCTGTCAATTATATATAAATATTCAGAAAAATAAGATTATTTATGAATTTTTGAAATAAATATAATAATGATTGCACATAAAATCATGATCATGTCAATTATTTAAAAAAAGTAATTTTAGCAATCATTATCAAAAAAAATTTTTTTTCTATATACGTATTTTAATTTTCCTTTCTTAAGAGAAAAAGTTAAAAGATTATCAAAATAATTCTCCATAGGCAATTATGTTTTGAGAATCAAATAATGTTGCTAATATGATAAAAACAATGACACTACAAGTAACTTTCTATCTAAAAAAATACCTTTTCTCTTTAAAATCACTTTATGAATAATAAAGCAATCGTATTTTAAAAAAAATTTTACTTTTTCTTGAATTCACAGTTTATTCAGATATGAAAGCATACTAATTATTGATTTAGATCCGATTACTAGTGCCACGTTGTCGATTAAATGATTGATAATTAATATTTTTGACTTTACAAAATAAATAAATGCGTAGATTTCCATTTTAAAATGGTAATTTATCTTTATTTACCAACTGAAAGAATGGGATTTATTTCAATCAAAATTGATAAGAATTATCTTTTATTTACCAACTGAAAGAATGGGATTTATTCCAATCAAAATTGATAAGAATTATCTTTTATTCAACCAAATATTGTCTTGGGAATGAAATTTTTATCCTGTTTCAACTTGAAGAAAAGACGACAATAAACAAAAAAGTAGTTAATAATGAATAATCTGCTTATCTATATTTTTCTAAGCGTTATAAGTGGCTATTTTCATATTTTCTACTCAGGAAAATAAACTAATTTTTGTCAAAACATTCTATTGTTCTGCTAACAAATTTTAATATGTTCTAATTTTTTAAGCTATTAATAATTCAAGCAAAATATATAAACGGATGTCCATCATTACTATTATTTGTTTTTCAATTAAAAATTCCAACACATTTAGGATAGCTTAAAATAGTTATTTATATTTATTTAAAATATAATATTTATTTTTAATTATGAAAATCTATTTTATTTTATTCTTACTGATAATTTGAAAGAAGCCAATTTCAAGAGATATCAAATATTTGAAAAACACTTGTACTCGTATAATAATGTTCATATTAATAATACATAATGCTCTTACAAGTAAGCGAATTTTACTGATACGCATTGCATTGCAATATGCATAAATATTGACAACAAAATTTTAATGAAAAAGAACATATTGAATACTCTAAATAAAGGAATATCAACAAATACAATAAACATGGAAAAGAAATGAATTACATCTAACAGTTTACAGCTAAATATAGTTTCCCTGTATGAATTAAATTTTATTCCACTATTCAACAAGAACTTTTCATTGAAACTTTATTTTGTTACTATGTAAACAAACTTTTTTAATGGATTCTCTGAAATGAAATTTGAATCTATACATCATTGCTCAGTTTATCTCTAATTCTTATTAAAACGTGCTGTGAATTCATTTAGAGGACAATTTTTATTTTAAATAAAAAAATTGTAAAAATATTTTACGATCTTTTCGTTGACGAAAATGCAATTTCAAATACTCCTTATTTACTACTTTCAATTTTATCACAGTAAATAGAACTACTTAATTCATTTTCCACTTAATTCATATAATCCCTAAAATAAATTATAGAATTTGAATAAATCTAAAAACAAAAGAATTTTGAGAATTAATATATTGTGTATTGGAAACAAATGGGATAAACAATAAATTTTCATTTTATACCTTAGAGATATGAATGCTATAAAGAAAATTATAATTATAGATTAGTTCTGGTTGATGATACTGTTCTTATGTGTTTTCTACAGGATAAGTAGATAGTTATAGGATAAGTGTAATAAGTAGGATTTCTACAAGGTATGTTTCTACAGTAAAGAGGTAGGATTCTGTAAATTCGTAACCTGACTTTATTATGCATATAGTATCGAACAGGCAAGCTCGTGCGTGGGTAAAAATATCCTCTAATCTCACAAAGACAAACATTTCAGCAAAATTGAGTTAAATTAAACGTTAATTAGAAAAGAAATTCGCCTTTGAGAACAAATATTTTATTATGATTCAAACCAAAGAGATATTATTCTCAGGAGACAATTTGTTGTCAAACAATTCTGAATTATTAGTGAACTCATAAGAGTTGGATGCATCACTTATTTAGAATTAAGAGAATTCAGATCGGATCATTTTTTCATAATGAAATAGAGACGAAAAAGCTGTCAAAATATGCAACATACCAGTAGAAACTGAGACAGCTTACCAATGCATAAAAAATAGGTATAGAATGAGACGCTTCAACTTGGAGAAAGTCTATACACCGAAAGTTATATTGCCTATACCCGTATTCATTTTACTTGGCACACTAATTGGTTTCTTATTTTTCCGTTTCACTATGCCTTAGCATTTCCCAATAAATACTACTATCATGACAAAACTTCTTGGTAATGGGGATGTCATGATACGGAAGTCAACATCAATTAAGTGAAAATGATGGAGCTCCATTATTCTTTGATATAGGGCTCTGAATTTTCAAAAAGGTGTGTAAATTTCGAATCAATTATTTGAAACCATTCAAATCATTTTACACATTTTTCAATGTAAATTACTTTGTAAAATCAATTCTTTCAATTTTTACATACATGGTTCCTTTGGATTATTTCTTGCAAGTTTCCTTTAACTTGTATAATACTTACATATTGATTCGGTTTCCAGCAGCATTGGTTTAACTTAAAATAAAAGAACTTGAAGTTAAAACCATCAACTATAACATTTTAAATTCTTAAGATGATAACATTTATTTTAGAACACCCTCCAGTATATCATAAATTTTAATTTTTCGGTTATTTCTGTTTGAATATATTTATAGTCTTTTTAATTGTGCTAGAAATTTGACATAATAACAATGATTATAATGAAAAATTGGCTATAAATGAATTAAAACATAGTTATAAATGTACAGATTTTGATGTACATTTATTACAATATCCCCATTCATTATTGTACACTTCCTGATTTTTCTCAAAAAATTTTCAATTTTCCTGTTAAAGTATATCCCGACTATCTTAGTGAGCATTAAATTTGATTTCTGTGTTCCAGTTGCTGTCTATAAACTATGAGCAAAAGCCGAGATTTAATGAACCACCCATTTCATTTAATAAATTGTTTTAATTCCTATTTTATTGTTTAGATTCTTATATAGATTTTAAATATTATATAACTTAATTTGTAATTAGTTATTTTGTAGCTTCAATAATATTCAACATATTTTAATTTTTTTTAATTTTATTTCCTATTTATATCATTTGCAATTCTATTTTTAATAAGTTTTCTACTAATTAATAAGGACAGATTTTTAAATTCTTAGGTAGGTTATGATCCATTATTTTTATTATGAACCTTTTAATTGTTTTCCAGTCATTGAATGAAGCTCTATTTAACTACTAAAATAATATTATAGAGAGTTTTTTTTTTTTTTTTTTTTTTTGATAAATTGATCTTTTTACTCTATTTTGCATTTTTAAAATCATCGTACCATCTAATTTATATAAATATACTTGGGTTTAGCTATGAATATGGGTACATAAGTACATATTCTAATGTTGATACATCTATTTTCCCCCTTCTTCTTTACATTTTACTTATATATTTAATTATGATGGAAAGATAAGTATTGCATTTGTAGCATACATTGTTTATAACATAGTTTGTTTCGGATTAATAAATTAATGAATTATATACCAAATTTTTATTCTGAACTCTAATTTGGTTAGTTAAATAACCATAACGGAACAAGTCATGCTCCGTTATGGTAATTTAATTAATCATTTAAGAATATTACGAGCAAAAATTATGAACGAAAGCAATTACTCATGGAGATCCTGATAAAAACCAACTTCAAGGATTCCTCAACATTCTAAACTAGAAGATTTAGGCAATCTATTTAGGGTTAAAAAAAAGGCAGAAGATGATACTCAACAAAAATAGCACTAATTTTAAAAACACTCACAAATTGCTCGGTATTATTTTTCGCAAGGAACTAATTGTTTTTTTCGTATATAAGAATGTTTAAACAATAATTTGCACAGAACCTTACACAAAGAAGATAAATTTTGGAGTCGGAGAAACTAAATGATTATCTTAACTGGCTTATAAAAAATAAATTCACAAATAACTTCAATATAGACCCACTCAATCTAGGAACATTATAAAAGGAATATTTTCCTCAGCTTCTTTTAAAAGTATCCATCTTAAATCTCATTAAATCTAGCAAAAAAAAATTTTCTAATAGCTATTTTAACACTTGCGGGAATACTAGGACTTATGTGACGTCAGATAAAAATATTTCAATAACATTCATATTTAGGAATTCCAACTAATAATAATTATCATGTACCAGAGATATTTCTCCAAATAGTTACACTTTATGAATGAATAAAGTTAGACAAAATATCACGAATGCCTGACGTTAAACTACCAAAAAACGCCATTAATTCATAACATGTAGCAAATTTTACATTAGTAAAACTCTGAGTCAAATGATCATGGTGGAACAAAAATAAATAAAAAAGCTATAATTCTAACTGAAAAAGCAACAGTCGCAACTTTTGACTTGCTCAAGGCATCATTAGCTTAAATCCCACTTAACGATTTTATAATTCTATTATAACTTTAAATTTTTTATAATTTTACATGGAAATATTAAAAATAATTTAAAGTGCCTATGTTTTTCTAAAAAACTTCGATTATTTTAGAAATAATTACTGATAAAATTGTTATACATTTAATTAAACTATTTTGCTATAATGATTGTTCAGCAGCTGCACAATATAAATAAAATGAAAAAACAACTGTTTTTAATAATCGTGATTACTATTTTGATTTTTCATTGATTGCATTATCATAATGATTCAAAGATATTCAATTTTTGGAAATATTATCTAACACTCAATAATGTTGCACAGAAAATTTTAAAAATTCTGAAATTCAGCTGAAATGAAAACCAATTCTAAATATTAATAATTATCAACCATAAAGTATATTACTCTAATTTTAAAATTCCTTAAACTATTAAGATTTGTATAAATATTTAACATTCCTTTACTCATTGAATTTTTGGAAAATGTACCAAAAAATTTCTGGCATCAGAATGCATAACTAATTTGAAATAATTCTTATTTTCTAACCGCAATTTTAACATATTTGCTTCGTACCATAAAAAAAAATTAATGTGATACTACTTAAATTTTGTGATATTAAATGTGATTGGGAAATCAATTCTTTCACTCGATATCTGTTTCAACATTTTTAGTATTTTGCATCTTTTACGTTCCATTGAATACAAAAATTAAATGTCTATTTTCTCTTCATAGTGATAAGTGGGTGGGTGCAATTTTCTACCAAGTGGCTGTCCTGTATCTAAATACGGAATGCATAGAACAGAAGCAAAAACATCAGTTACTAAATTCTTCGCGACCTTCAGCATAATGTGCTAAAAGAATCAGATTACGATACTTTCCGGAATTTACTCTTAACTGTCACGTATATGTGTGGGTAGATTTAGGTCTGACCTAAATGCTAAGAAATTAACATTAAAACACCAATAAAATAGCTTGTGCGGTTCTTCCTATCCTAATGAGTTAAATATAAAAATTGTTATGGTAACGATGAAGAATATCTGCCTTCGATCAATATATGATAAATAAATAATTTTTTTTATTTTGCATATTTTTTTATTTTTCATTAAATTAAACCCTTTCTTAAAATGGAAACATGCATCTTGATTAGTTGTAATTGCAAAATATGAATATAAACTAGTATGTATATATTTAAAATTTAATACTTTATATATAAAATCGCATGTAGTGTTTTAAAAAGTCTTTTTTTGTTAAAATATATTTTTTTAAACCGAAATGGTTGTTATTTTAAGAGTTTAGTCCATTTCTTTGGATGAGAAATATTATATCAAAGGTATTTCTAAAGTGCATGTCCTTGCAATGAATGTCTGTATTAGAAATATATGAAATACTTTTGATCAACCCATTAGCGAATCACATACAATTACACAATTACGTTTCCATCTACGAAGTAATTTTGACTGCTTTTAGATCTCACTATAACTTCAGAAAAATTTCTATAGTTAATTCAAAGTGAATACAGCCTTAAGTAATTACGGTAATGTTGCGTCTCTTTATTTTTTTCCTGAAAATGTTAAGGGACTTTATTAATGTCAGAATATTATTTGAAATTCACTTCAGGAAAAAAAAAATGACATATATTTTAATTTCCTTGAATTTAGAATTTGAGGACCCCTTATAGATATTTTTAAAAAAAATTTATGTGCGAGTATTTTGATTTTTCGGTAAAGAAATATTCGTGCTAAATATTAAATACATTAAAATTTTCATAGAAAATCAAATTATTTTTTAAAAAAATCTACTGTGATTTTTGTTAATGTCATGCTATTTTAATTTTTCCCGACATAAAGAACTTAATTTTAGAATTTTAATTCAATTATTTCATAATTTAAATTTAAAATTTTGAAAAAAATTAACTCTTAAAAGTTTCCCTCAAAACTCTTAAATCTCTGTGTCATTACTTTAATAAAAAAAAAGTAATAAAAACGATCAATTTTATTTGACTTTTTATAAAATCCGTCGTTTTACTTATAAAAACTTCTCCTATTACCTATTAAAATTGTATTAATTTCAAAAAACACGTATTTTATGTATAATAAAGAAGTTCATTTTTAGTAATTTTATACATGTATATAATTTTTTCAAATCTACATCAGTGAAAGGGAGCCAAAAAAAGAGCTTGGGCATCTTTTTTTTTAAAATTTTCTTATTGTTTTAAAAATAACAAGTTAATTATTTGAAATCAAAAAAATAAATTAATAATACAAATTTAAATTAAGGAGATTCTTTTAAAAGAATTTTAAATATTGAATAAAACTGCATCCAATTTTAGTCATTTTCTCCATGATTTTTTTTAAATTTCCTAATTTCAAACTGATATAACTAAAATAATATTTAAAATGTGCTTATAACTTTGCATAGTGATTTTAGCATACTTCTTTGTTTTAATTGAAAATTTATTAAAATAAGCTATCTAATTTGAAATACTAAATTTAAAATATAATCATGGTTAAAAAAACTTTTAAATTTAAAATCTAACATATATTCAATATCTTTTATTAAAAAAAATCCTAAATATAATTTATTTTAAGAATTATTTTCTCGTTATATTTATGAAAGAAAATTGTAGATAATTTTCTTAAATTTTAACTAAAACTCCTTATCCTCTTTCAATAATTTTAATTTTCAAAATTAAAGTCAATATTCATCTAAAAATATGCGAAATTAAAGACATTTTTCATAAATATTTATCAAAGCAACTAGACAGAAACACAAAAATGTTTTGAGAAAGGTCTGAATTAAAAATAAGTGAAACATTTTAGCCTAAAAAAATGCAATATTTTTTGTGTAATAATTTTACTGAAAGTAATAAATTTACCTAATATCAGACTCAGGATATTATATATAAACGTATGTATTTTTCATTTTAAAGATTTTGTATAAATGATATCAATGATATAATGCATTGAAATTTTCGTTTGAATAAAAATATCAAGAAATTTCTTTAAGTAATATTGAATTACTAACTTTTTTATTTTAAAGATCATTACATAATTTACATTAGGAATTAATAATCTAGAAGGAAGAAATTTTCTCTTCATATTTTCGAAAAACAAATAATCAACTGAAATGTCATCATTTCATCATCAATCAACCAAAATCATTCCTTTGACTTAAATAATAGATTCTACGTTTTTAAATTCTTCATTAAAATGCATTTATAGAAATAATTAATGCTTTTATTTTTAAATCCCGTATAGTTTTTCAATTGAATAACTTTAGTAATCATACAAACAAAAACATTATTTAATCTTTTTTTTTCCTTTTATTTAATAGCAATCCACAGAATTGAAACCAATATTCAATCAAAGCTAAGAATTTAGTTCACATTTATGTCAGTAAATCAAGTATTATTCCTTAAAATAAATAGTTTTCTTTATGAAAAGTCTTTAAATCAATGTTTCTATATTTTCCTTTGCATTTGATATAAGAAACATTATATCTTCATATTTTTTTTATAAAGACTTTATTGAATGTTTCCTAATGTAAGAAATGCCTTTATAAAATGTATCATAATAGATTAATTTTTCAGTAATGAAAGTTTTTTTTTTTTTGCTTCAGCATTTTATTGCTTACAAATACTATTTACATTATTTTTAGCGTGTCTTTATATATATATATATATATATATATATATATATATATATATATATATATATATATATATATATATATATATATATATATATATATATATATATTTCATGATCAAAAACAATGGTTGATTTTCTTTGAACTTACAGTTGTAGTGGAGTTATTTTATCAGAAATTATACATTCAAATACACTATCTTGGAGTATTTTCCAAATTTCTTCTAAACGAATCTAAGCAATTTTTTTAAACTCAAACAAATAACCGGCTCCCATTAGCAGATCAATTTTACAACTTTTATAGAAATGTAATAAAACTTGCAACTCCTAAATTATTCAATTGTGAAACACGCTTAAAATTAAATGAAGCAAAATTGTTCTCGCAATTACTTTTGACGCAAACTTTTAGCCATTATCATTATTTAAGTGTATTCAATAAGTTCTTACTAAAGACTTTTAGAATTGAAATGTGTTTAAATATACAGATCAAAATAAATATTCTTTGTTTTGTAATACTTAATGAAAATATACTGTGGGAAAACAATATATTGGATGATGCTACCAAAAATTATTGATAAAAATCGAATCTGTAACAAGAATAAAAGTTGGATATAAGAAGTTATGTTTATTTTTCGTATTCGCTGTAAAAGCGGCATATAGAAATGAATAAGTCCTATTCATTTTCTCTTCTTTGGAAGAAAAGGGTCACAATCTCTTCAGCAAGAAGGAAAGCATATCGATTTACATAAGATTTTGCTTACGATCTTACCTGATCACGAAAGTGAGTTGTGCAAACTTTTACTTTAAAATATAAAACATTAAGTGTTTCATATCTACGGTGTTAATATCTGCCATGTTGAAAGGTATGTATAGTTAAATAATATATGTATTCTTAACTAACTCAAAAATTTCCTTAGATGCATAATTTCTTGCTCTTAGCTTGCAATTAATTAAATTATTATTATTATTATTTTGTTTGTTAAACAAATTAAATTAATATGGCTAGATTTGTTGAATAGGGATTTTGAAAAACTATGATTACTGGTTTGAACGGCAATTCCTAAAGATGTACGGTATGTTTGGAAAACGAAATTTGTCTTTAATTTAATTATTCTGAAAAACACGTGTTGAATTTTTAAATTTCAAAAGATCATCCATTGTTTTCAGCTTCCTTTGAATCTATCACCAAACTAATCAAACTTTAAGATCAAATTTTAAGATCTTATTTTTTATTAAGATCAAACTTTAAAATCTTATTTTAAGATTAAATTTTCAAAGTTTAAATTTATCTCAAATTGTATTTAACATTAGCTAAAGAACTCTAAGAAAGCAGAAAAGCATTCCAATTTATAAATGTGTGAGTTTCTTACTTATTTATACTCATAATTTATTCCTGAAACAGAACAGGTTGTTTTATTTAATGATTCTAATACTTTATTTTCTTAAAGAATTTTTATATATTTATACAATATTATCATTACTACACAATTTTATCATTACTACACAATTTTATCATTACTACACAATTTTATCATTACTACACAATTTTATCATTACTACACAATTTTATCATTACTACACAATTTTATCATTACTACATACAATTTTATCATTACTCAACAATTTTATTATTACTACATACAATTTTATCATTACTACATACAATTTTATCATTGCTACATGCAATTTTTTCATTACTACTTTCATTTAGAGTCATAAATCAAATTTTAGAGTTCTAAAACGTTTCATATTTCTCATAAAACTCAAAAAGTGGAATTGGGTTAGTTTATGATTAAATAATTTATAACAACTTCGGTTCTGCTTCCAAGAACACAAAATTAGAGATATATCATATCTTTGACTTTGGATTTAAGAACAATGTTTAATAATTTTGTGGATTTGACTTTCCTAATCTGCATTTAATAGTAAAGAAACTAGTATAGTTTTGTATTTATTATGTAAAATAAAACACGTATATTAACCTAATTTGAACACTATTAATTAATAAAAGTTATAAGTAAATGAATTAATCGTTATAATTACTTTCAAAAATGAATTTCTGAATAATTTAACATCATAGATTTCATAAATGTTGTGAAAGCAATTTCATATTGTATTTGAATTATTGCTGAAATAAGCGATTTGTTATTTCTCACAATACTAAGAACTTGAATACAAATTTTAAAATACTAGTGCTTTTCAAGATTTGTGTTTGTGTTGTAGGAAATTATAAATTCAGTCTACATCTACATAAAATCAATACTACAATTTAATTATAATTTAATTTTAAGTATACTACTTTAGGGATAGATGGCGACACCAAGTATCCTTTTTTTCATTATATGATGTGATTTTTTTTTTTATATATAAATTATTTTTAAAAACTATGTCTTAGTTGATATTTTTATTAAGATAATAAAACAAAGAAATTATGATACATAAACTAGTGCTATGATTAATTATTTAAGATAATTATTAACCTAAAAAATCTTTAATTAAACTTTAAAATTAAAATGTTGTGATTTAAGTTAGAATTTACCTTTAATAGAGGGCAGCACTAAAGTCCTATATTAAGTTCAACTTGGCTTTTCTTCAAAGTTTCTGTTATGTTATAAATATATGATTGGATTAGGAATACAAAATTTTGTATACATATATATATGTGAATCGATGTATCTACGTATATATGTGTATACATGAATATTGCTTTTTCAAGACGCCTACTGATTTTTAAGCCTGATAGCAAATAATTATTTACCGATTTCTGTAAAACAAAGATAACACATAAAATAATATCATTTTTTTCAGAAAATTATATTAATTATTATAATATAAATAAAAATAATATTTCAAGCTTTATTTTACTGTTAAGGAAATGGTGTTTCTTATTTCGTTATATTTTGAATGCATAGCTATTTTATCTTCGCCTCTTCACATTTTATTTTTATAAAAATGATTTTTCCATTGCAAAATTTTTGCGTCAATTAAACTTGCAATCGATTTAACTAGAATTCTGAGTTCCATGGGAAATAACTCCTAAAAATATCTTTGCTATTTTTTTCTTATAGTATTGAGTTTAACCCATACTTTAGAAATTTTGAAACGTAAAATGTACTGAAATAGAAGAAATTAGATTGTCTCATAACATTATATTTTTAATATCTCACGAAAAGTTTTAATATACCTGATTTTCTTTTATCATTAATTTTAAATTCTACTAATACTAATTCATATAAATTCCTTCTCTAAATTTAAATCTCTTTGCTAGAACTAATTAATATAAATCTAATCTTGTATAAACTTTTGAGAAAATTATTTTTAAACCTTCATTTTAAAAAAAGTAAAGATCAGAGTGTTATTTTAAATGTTTACAAATATTACCAAACATTTTATAAATTATTAAAATATAATTCAAATATTTATAAGGATACTTTCTATATTTTATAGCGATAAGTTCACTGTTTCTCATACTAGATAATAAAATTCTGACATACAAAATATATAAGAATTAAATGTAGTAGTCTTTCAAAAGAAGTATCTCTCAATGAATGCTTATACATTGTAGAACTTTAAAAAATCTCAAAAAATAAAATGACTGAACTTAAATTAAACTTTTTAAAAAAATTATCAATGAAATTCATATAAATAAATATAAATAAAATTTCTGAGTACATTTTTTAAAAAGAAAAATAATAACACCTTCCTTAGAACAGTTTTCTTTTTAAAATAAATAATGCCATATCAGTTATCCTAAAGATTACTTTGCAAAATTCTTTCACCTTGAAAGAAAAAAAAAATTAGACAAACTTTCTCTTAATAGATTAGCGAATATAATATCCCTTACTTTCTATTTTAAGTCGATAAAAGTAAATTTTGCTTAACTTTTGTAAAATATTTATCATTAATATTGAAAAGAAAATCGACAATCATAGTACTTAGGTAGTTTTTCATTCTTACTTTTGCTTAAATACTAAATTCAGATTAAAATAAAAATATATTATCAAATAACATGCATCTCATATTGAATTTTAATGATTATTTTAAAGTTAATATTTAAATTTATGCCATATAAAATGATTTAACATCGTTAGTCTTTAAAAATAAATGCTTTAGAATTTATACATATAATTAAAATAAAGGACATTTAAAATATATTTTAACGAATTTGTTACTTTATATTTAATCTGTTTCACACTTTAGACATGTGTTGGCAATTTTTATATGAATCCGTAGCTCGGATTATAAGAAATTTCAATATTCATTGCACAATTTAACAATAAATGTGCCTCAAATTTAAACTGGAATTCTGGATTGCTTTAACGCGTTTTTTTTTTTTTTTTTTTTTTTTTTTTTTTTTTTTTTTTTTTTAAATTTTGGGGGAAAATTAAAATTTTAACTTTGATAAAAAAAATATTATTCCAAGTAATTTGTTATCATTAAATAACCATTTATTTGAAATAAATACTTAACTAGTATATTTTAGATAAAAATTCCATAAGTTTAATAAAAATTTAAAATCCTTACGATTCCTATTTATTTAAATTACATATAATATTTAGATTTGGAAAACTTGCTGTATTTTACTAATGAAATATATCTCTCAACATTGAATCTAAAGCACTGAAAACAACTTTTAAAAATTGAATGAAACTTTAAGTGCATATTGGTACCATAAATGAAAATTTTAAATTCATATTTCGGGTCTAAAATAATTTGATATTGAAAACATTTCAAATGAAATTGTTTTAGTAAATATTTCTTACACACTTTTTGATGCAAATCAAAAAGCAATATCAAATGTCTTGGCAACACAGAATGCCAATTGAAGTTATGAGACATTTCTATCAGCAAACTGCGTAAATGATAATCTACGCAGTCACAACAATAGTATCACAAATTGGGTTTTACTTACTAAATTTATTCAAAATTTGAAAGTAGTGGTATTCATGTAGTAACTTCAACAAATTTTCTTCTTTCTAGGTCACGCTTGTTAAATATGATCTTGTGAACCTCTAATGACTAAATACTATTGGAAAATGATTTCTGATGAGTGTTTCAGAGAAACGAACTCGCAATTAGCCATAGGATGTTCTTGTCTCACTAGTTGATTTTATTTATTTGGGAAAGTAGAGTCATAATCAAAAGGAAAAACAAATTCGTGTTTTTTAATAATAATACTACAGCAAATGAAACAGTACATTGAATCATATGAAAGGTAAAACAAATTGGAGATAGTTCAAACAGAACGCAATTATCTTCATAGCCTTAGAGTGGTTCCGGATCCATTTTTGCGGATGGTTAAATTAACATTTAACAGCATTGGTTACTGTTAAACTAATGATGAAAAGGTCTCTTATGCTTGGAAAATATATCACTAACGCTTAAATTATAGTTTTCTTATAGCACAATTGTAAACAAAATAAAAACAATGTACAGGGTAATCTTTTTTAAAGTGTGATAGTGTTTGGAGCGCCCTCTAGTACGATCTAATATCCGAAATGACACCAAACTTAGTATTTAGACTAATCAAGACACGGGAAAAAGGATTCCGTGATAAAAAAAAATTTTAGTCCCAAAAATCGCTTCTATTGCATTTTTTGGCGTTTTACATTGATTAAAATGTGAGAAAAGAAAAATACTAACACATACAATCGTATAATTAAATTATTAATGTGTTTACTTACTACATTACTTCCCCGGTGAGGAATTAGACCACATTCTATGTGATCACCGTTCTCAGAAATAACACCGAGTATTCTGTGCACAACGTTCTCCCCAGCCGTGAGTAACATGTCACGAGGAATGTTCCACATTGTCTTTGTTATATTTTCCTTTAAAATAGCCAAATTTGAATCCGCCAACATAAACGCATGTTCCGATAATGTGTGAAGCGTGGCAACTGGAGCTCGTTTACTTCAGTTGAGATTATTTGTCGGAGCTGTCTACCACTTGCTTTTATAGCCTATTATTACTGGCACTGTCATCACACAACATATGCATTTTTCTTTGATAGGCGTGTTTTATGCTAATTCTTGTTTTTGTAAGCTACATCAGCGCCTTTTTCCCTTGTCTTGATTAGTCTAAATACTAAGTTTGGTGCCATTAGATCGCGGTACAAGCTCCAAAACTGTCACTTTAAAAAAAAGATCACCCCGTACTTTAGTGGCATATTTTGGTTACAAACTATATATAGTATTTCCGTATTATTTTATTTTGGTATGAATGTCATCTTCTTAATACAAATAAATATCGGTATTATTAGAGTTTAATTAACAAACGAATGCATTCTTAAATAACAAGAGACTTGATAAAATATCAAATCCCAGTAGAGAAGCCAATGGTAGCTGGAAATAATGCAAAAATAGATTCAATGGTTTTTTCCCAAGTATAGCAGTAATAAAAATTAATATGGTAACGATATAAAAATTGTTATGGTAACGATGAAGAATATCTGCCTTCGATCAATATATGATAAATAAATAATTTTTTTTTATTTTGCATATTTTTTTATTTTTCATTAAATTAAACCCTTTCTTAAAATGGAAACATGCATCTTGATTAGTTGTAATTGCAAAATATGAATATAAACTAGTATGTATATATTTAAAATTTAATACTTTATATATAAAATCGCATGTAGTGTTTTAATCGCATGTAAGTCTTTTTTTGTTAAAATATATTTTTTTTAACCGAAATGGTTGTTATTTTAAGAGTTTAGTCCATTTCTTTGGATGAGAAATATTATATCAAAGGTATTTCTAAAGTGCATGTCCTTGCAATAAATGTCTGTATTAGAAATATATGAAATACTTTTGATCAACCCATTAGCGAATCACATACAATTACGTTTCCATCTACGAAGTAATTTTGACTGCTTTTAGATCTCACTATAACTTCAGAAAAATTTCTATAGTTAATTCAAAGTGAATACAGCCTTAAGTAATTACGGTAATGTTGCGTCTCTTTATTTTTTTCCTGAAAATGTTAAGGGACTTTATTAATGTCAGAATATTATTTGAAATTCACTTCAGGAAAAAAAACATGACATATATTTTAAATTCCTTGAATTTAGAATTTGAGGACCCCTTATAGATATTTTTAAAAAAAATTTATGTGCGAGTATTTTGATTTTTTGGTAAAGAAATATTCGTGCTAAATATTAAATACATTAAAATTTTCATAGAAAATCAAATTATTTTTTAAAAAAATCTACTGTGATTTTTTGTTAATGTCAGGCTATTTTAATTTTTCCCGACATAAAGAACTTAATTTTAGAATTTTAATTCAATTATTTCATAATTTAAATTTAAAATTTTGAAAAAAATTAACTCTTAAAAGTTTCCCTCAAAACTCTTAAATCTCTGTGTCATTACTTTAATAAAAAAAAAGTAATAAAAACGATCAATTTTATTTGACTTTTATAAAATCCGTCGTTTTACTTATAAAAACTTCTTCTATTACCTATTAAAATTGTATTAATTTCAAAAAACACGTATTTTATGTATAATAAAGAAGTTCATTTTTAGTAATTTTATACATGTATATAATTTTTTCAAATCTACATCAGTGAAAGGGAGCCAAAAAAAAAGAGCTTGGTCATCTTTTTTTTAAATTTTTTTATTGTTTTAAAAGTAACAAGTTAATTATTTTAAATCAAAAAAATTAATTAATAATACAAATTTAAATTAAGGAGATTCTTTTAAAAGAATTTTAAATATTGAATAAAACTGCATCCAATTTTAGTCATTTTCTCCATGATTTTTTTTAAATTTCCTAATTTCAAACTGATATAACTAAAATAATATTTAAAATGTGCTTATAACTTTGCATAGTGCATTTTAGCATACTTCTTTGTTTTAATTGAAAATTTATTAAAATAAGCTATCTAATTTGAAATACTAAATTTAAAATATAATCATGGTTAAAAAAACTTTTAAATTTAAAATCTAACATATATTCAATATCTTTTATTAAAAAAAATCCTAAATATAATTTATTTTAAGAATTATTTTCTCGTTATATTTATGAAAGAAAATTGTAGATAATTTTCTTAAATTTTAACTAACTCCTTATCCTCTTTCAATAATTTTAATTTTCAAAATTAAAGTCAATATTCATCTAAAAATATGCGAAATTAAAGACATTTTTCATAAATATTTATCAAAGCAACTAAACAGAAACACAAAAATGTTTTGAGAAAGGTCTGAATTAAAAATAAGTGAAACATTTTAGTCTAAAAAAATGCAATATTTTTTGTGTAATAATTTTACTGAAAGTAATAAATTCACCTAATATCAGACTCAGGATATTATATATAAACGCATGTATTTTTCATTTTAAAGATTTTGTATAAATGATATCAATGATATAATGCATTAAAATTTTCGTTTGAATAAAAATATCAAGAAATTTCTTTAAGTAATATTGAATTACTAACTTTTTTATTTTAAAGATCATTACATAATTTACATTAGGAATTAATAATCTAGAAGGAAGAAATTTTCTCTTCATATTTTCGAAAAAAAAATAATCAACTGAAATGTCATCATTTCATCATCAATCAACCAAAATCATTCCTTTGACTTAAATAATAGATTCTACGTTTTTAAATTCTTCATTAAAATGCATTTATAGAAATAATTAATGCTTTTATTTTTAAATCACGTATAGTTTTTCAATTGAATAACTTTAGTAATCATACAAACAAAAACATTATTTAATCTTTTTTTTTCCTTTTATTTAATAGCAATCCACAGAATTGAAACCAATATTCAATCAAAGCTAAGAATTTAGTTCACATTTATGTCAGTAAATCAAGTATTATTCCTTAAAATAAATAGTTTTCTTTATGAAAAGTCTTTAAATCAATGTTTCTATATTTTCCTTTGCATTTGATATAAGAAACATTATATCTTCATATTTTTTTATAAAGACTTTATTGAATGTTTCTAATGTAAGAAATGCCTTTATAAAATGTATCATAATAGATTAATTTTTCAGTAATGAAAGTTTTTTTTTTTTTTTGCTTCAGCATTTTATTGCTTACAAATACAATTTACATTATTTTTATGTGTCTTTATATATATATATATATATATATATATATATATATATATATATATATATATATATATATATATATATATATATATATATATATATATATATATATTTCATGATCAAAAAACAAAGGTTGATTTTCTTTGAACTTACAGTTGTATATATATATATAGTGGAGTTATTTTATCAGAAATTATATATTCAAATAAATATTATCTTGGAGTATATCTTGGAAATTATATATTATCTTGGAGTATTTTCCAAATTTCTTCTAAACGAATCTAAGCAATTTTTTTAAACTCAAACAAATAACCGGCTCCCATTAGCAGATGAATTTTACAACTTTTATAGAAATGTAATAAAACTTGTAACTCCTAAATTATTCAATTGTGAAACACGCTTAAAATTAAATGAAGCAAAATTGTTCTCGCAATTACTTTTGACGCAAACTTTTAGCCATTATCATTATTTAAGTGTATTCAATAAGTTCTTACTAAAGACTTTTAGAATTGAAATGTATTTAAATATACAGATCAAAATAAATCTTCTTTGTTTTGTAATACTTAATGAAAATATACTGTGGGAAAACAATATATTGGATGATGCTACCAAAAATTATTGATAAAAATCGAATCTGTAACAAGAATAAAAGTTGGATATAAGAAGTTATGTTTATTTTTCGTATTCGCTGTAACAGCGGCATATAGAAATGAATAAGTCCTATTCATTTTCTCTTATTTGGAAGAAAAGGGTCACAATCTATTCAGCAAGAAGGAAAGCATATCGATTTACATAAGATTTTGCTTACGATCTTACCTGATCACGAAAGTGAGTTGTGCAAACTTTTACTTTAAAATATAAAACATTAAGTGTTTCATATCTACGGTGTTAATATCTGCCATGTTGAAAGGTATGTATAGTTAAATAATATATGTATTCTTAACTAACTCAAAAATTTTCTTAGATGCATAATTTCTTGCTCTTAGCTTGCAATTAATTAAATTATTATTATTATTATTATTTTGTTTGTTAAACAAATTAAATTAATATGGCTAGATTTGTTGAATAGGGATTTTGAAGAACTATGATTACTGGTTTGAACGGCAATTCCTAAAGATGTACGGTATGTTTGGAAAACGAAATTTGTCTTTAATTTAATTATTCTGAAAAACACGTGTTGAATTTTTAAATTTCAAAAGATCATCCATTGTTTCCAGCTTCCTTTGAATCTATCACCAAACTAATCAAACTTTAAGATCAAATTTTAAGATCTTATTTTTTATTAAGATCAAACTTTAAAATCTTATTTTAAGATTAAATTTTCAAAGTTTAAATTTATCTCAAATTGTATTTAACATTAGCTAAAGAACTCTAAGAAAGCAGAAAAGCATTCCAATTTATAAATGTGTGAGTTTCTTACTTATTTATACTCATAATTTATTCCTGAAACAGAACAGGTTGTTTTATTTAATGATTCTAATACTTTATTTTCTTAAAGAATTTTTATATATTTATACAATATTATCATTACTACACAATTTTATCATTACTACACAATTTTATCATTACTACACAATTTTATCATTACTACACAATTTTATCATTTCTACATACAATTTTATCATTACTGCACAGTTTTATTATTACTACATACAATTTTATCATTACTACATACAATTTTATCATTACTACATACAATTTTATCATTACTACATACAATTTTATCATTACTACATACAATTTTATCATTGCTACATGCAATTTTTTCATTACTACTTTCATTTAGAGTCATAAATCAAATTTTAGAGTTCTAAAACGTTTCATATTTCTCATAAAACTCAAAAAGTGGAATTGGCTTAGTTTATGATTAAATAATTTATAACAACTTCGGTTCTGCTTCCAAGAACACAAAATTAGAGATATATCATATCTTTGACTTTGGATTTAAGAACAATGTTTAATAATTTTGGGGATTTGACTTTCCTAATTTGCATTTAATAGTAAAGAAACTAGTATAGTTTTGTATTTATTATGTAAAATAAAACACGTATATTAACCTAATTTGAACACTATTAATTAATAAAAGTTATAAGTAAATGAATTAATCGTTATAATTACTTTCAAAAATGAATTTCTGAATAATTTAACATCATAGATTTCATAAATGTTGTGAAAGCAATTTCATATTGTATTTGAATTATTGCTGAAATGAGCGATTTGTTATTTCTCACAATACTAAGAACTTGAATACAAATTTTAAAATACTAGTGCTTTTCAAGATTTGTGTTTGTGTTGTAGGAAATTATAAATTCAGTCTACATCTACATAAAATCAATACTACAATTTAATTATAATTTAATTTTAAGTATACTACTTTAGGGATAGATGGCGACACCAAGTATCCTTTTTTCATTATATGATGTGATTTTTTTTATATATATAAATTATTTTTAAAAACTATGTCTTAGTTAATATTTTTATTAAGATAATATAACAAAGAAATTATGATACATAAACTAGTGCTCTGATTAATTATTTAAGATAATTATTAACCTAAAAAAATCTTTAATTAAGCTTTAAAATTAAAATGTTGTGATTTAAGTTAGAATTTACCTTTAATAGAGGGCAGCACTAAAGTGCTATATTAAGTTCAACTTGGCTTTTCTTCAAAGTTTCTGTTATGTTATAAATATATGATTGGATTAGGAATACAAAATTTTGTATACATATATATATGTGAATCGATGTATCTACGTATATATGTTTATACATGAATATTGCTTTTTCAAGACGCCTACTGATTTTTAAGCCTGATAGCAAATAATTATTTACCGATTTCTGTAAAACAAAGATAACACATAAAATAATATCATTTTTTTCAGAAAATTATATTAATTATTATAATATAAATAAAAATAATATTTCAAGCTTTATTTTACTGTTAAGGAAATGGTGTTTCTTATTTCGTTATATTTTGAATGCATAGCTATTTTATCTTCGCCTCTTCACATTTTATTTTTATAAAAATGATTTTTCCATTGCAAAATTTTTGCGTCAATTAAACTTACAATCGATTTAACTAGAATTCTGAGTTCCATGGGAAATAACTCCTAAAAATATCTTTGCTATTTTTTTCTTATAGTATTGAGTTTAACCCATACTTTAGAAATTTTGAAACGTAAAATGTACTGAAATAGAAGAAATTAGATTGTCTCATAACATTATATTTTTAATATCTCACGAAAATTTTTAATATACCTGATTTTCTTTTATCATTAATTTTAAATTCTACTAATACTAATTCATATAAATTGCTTCTCTAAATTTAAATCTCTTTGCTAGAACTAATTAATATAAATCTAATCTTGTATAAACTTTTGAGAAAATTATTTTTAAACCTTCATTTTAAAAAAAGTAAAGATCAGAGTGTTATTTTAAATGCTTACAAATATTACCAAACATTTTATAAATTATTAAAATATAATTCAAATATTTATAAGGATACTTTCTATATTTTATAGCGATAAGTTCACTGTTTCTCATACTAGATAATAAAATTCTGACATACAAAATATATAAGAATTAAATATAGTAGTCTTTCAAAAGAAGTATCTCTCAATGAATGCTTATACATTGTAGAACTTTAAAAAATCTCAAAAAATAAAATGACTGAACTTAAATTAAACTTTTTAAAAAATTATCAATGAAATTCATATAAATAAATATAAATAAAATTTCTGAGTACATTTTTTAAAAAGAAAAATAATAACACCTTCCTTAGAACAGTTTTCTTTTTAAAATAAATAATGCCATATCAGTTATCCTAAAGATTACTTTGCAAAATTCTTTCACCTTGAAAGAAAAAAAAAATTAGACAAACTTTCTCTTAATAGATTAGCGAATATAATATCCCTTACTTTCTATTTTAAGTCGATAAAAGTAAATTTTGCTTAACTTTTGTAAAATATTTATCATTAATATTGAAAAGAAAATCGACAATCATAGTACTTAGGTAGTTTTTCATTCTTACTTTTGCTTAAATACTAAATTCAGATTAAAATAAAAATATATTATCAAATAACATGCATCTCATATTGAATTTTAATGATTATTTTAAAGTTAATATTTAAATTTATGCCATATAAAATGATTTAACATCGTTAGTCTTTAAAAATAAATGCTTTAGAATTTATACATATAATTAAAATAAAGGACATTTAAAATATATTTTAACGAATTTGTTACTTTATATTTAATCTGTTTCACACTTTAGACATGTGTTGGCAATTTTTATATGAATCCGTAACTCGGATTATAAGAAATTTCAATATTCATTACACAATTTAACAATAAATGTGCCTCAAATTTAAACTGGAATTCTGGATTGCTTTAACGCGTTTTTTTTTTTTTTTTTTTTTTTTTTAAATTTTGGGGGAAAATTAAAATTTTAACTTTGATAAAAAAAATATTATTCCAAGTAATTTGTTATCATTAAATAACCATTTATTTGAAATAAATACTTAACTAGTATATTTTAGATAAAAATTCCATAAGTTTAATAAAAATTTAAAATCCTTACGATTCCTATTTATTTAAATTACATATAATATTTAGATTTGGAAAACTTGCTGTATTTTACTAATGAAATATATCTCTCAACATTGAATCTAAAGCACTGAAAACAACTTTTAAAAATTGAATGAAACTTTAAGTGCATATTGGTACCATAAATGAAAATTTTAAATTCATATTTCGGGTCTAAAATAATTTGATATTGAAAACATTTCAAATGAAATTGTTTTAGTAAATATTTCTTACACACTTTTTGATGCAAATCAAAAAGCAATATCAAATGTCTTGGCAACACAGAATGCCAATTGAAGTTATGAGACATTTCTATCAGCAAACTGCGTAAATGATAATCTACGCAGTCACAACAATAGTATCACAAATTGGGTTTTACTTACTAAATTTATTCAAAATTTGAAAGTAGTGGTATTCATGTAGTAACTTCAACAAATTTTCTTCTTTCTATGTCACGCTTGTTAAATATGATCTTGTGAACCTCTAATGACTAAATACTATTGGAAAATGATTTCTGATGAGTGTTTCAGAGAAACGAACTCGCAATTAGCCATAGGATGTTCTTGTCTCACTAGTTGATTTTATTTATTTGGGAAAGTAGAGTCATAATCAAAAGGAAAAACAAATTCGTGTTTTTTAATAATAATACTACAGCAAATGAAACAGTACATTGAATCATATGAAAGGTAAAACAAATTGGAGATAGTTCAAACAGAACGCAATTATCTTCATAGCCTGCGAGTGGTTCCGGATTCATTTTTGTGGATGGTTAAATTAACATTTAACCGCATTGGTTACTGTTAAACTAATGATGAAAAGATCTCTTATGCTTGGAAAATATATCACTAACGCTTAAATTATAGTTTTCTTATAGCACAATTGAAAACAAAATAAAAACAATGTACAGGGTGATCTTTTTTAAAGTGTGACAGTGTTTGGAGCGCCCTCTAGTACGATCTAATATCCGAAATGACACCAAACTTAGTATTTAGACTAATCAAGACACGGGAAAAAGGATTCCGTGATAAAAAAAATTGTAGTCCCAAAAATCGCTTCTATTGCATTTTTTGGCGTTTTACATTGATTAAAATGTGAGAAAAGAAAAATACTAACACATACAATCGTATAATTAAATTATTAATGTGTTTACTTACTACATTACTTCCCCGGTGAGGAATTAGACCACATTCTATGTGATCACCGTTCTCAGAAATAACACCGAGTATTCTGTGCACAACGTTCTTCCCAGCCGTGAGTAACATGTCACGAGGAATGTTCCACATTGTCTTTGTTATATTTTCCTTTAAAATAGCCAAATTTGACACTCCGCCAACATAAACGCATGTTCCGATAATGTGTGAAGCGTGGCAACTGGAGCTCGTTTACTTCAGCTGAGATTATTTGTCGGAGCTGTCTACCACTTGCTTTTATAGCCAATTATTACTGGCACTGTCATCGCACAACATATGCATTTTTCTTTGATAGCCGTGTTTTATGCTAATTCTTGTTATTGTAAGCTACATCAGCGCCTTTTTCCCTTGTCTTGATTAGTCTAAATACTAAGTTTGGTGCCATTAGATCGCGGTACAAGCTCCAAAACTGTCACTTTAAAAAAAAGATCACCCCGTACTTTAGTGGCATATTTTGGTTACAAACTATATATAGTATTTCCGTATTATTTTATTTTGGTATGAATGTCATCTTCTTAATACAAATAAATATCGGTATTATTAGAGTTTAATTAACAAACGAATGCATTCTTAAATAACAAGAGACTTGATAAAATATCAAATCCCAGTAGAGGAGCCAAAGGTAGCTGGAAATAATGCAAAAATAGATTCAATGGTTTTTTCCCAAGTATAGCAGTAATACACTTAAATTTTGTGCTCATACAGGAAATTATGCCAAGACACTTATCTCACTCAACTTAAAATCGATTACGTTTGAACATTTATTTTCAACCCTTCAGCAGTTCTCAAAGATTGTACTAATTCAAAAGTGATCATATATTTCTCGATGATTAATAACTGGATGTAAGCAGACGAAAATAATTTTGTCAAATAGATAAATCTAGAAAACAGCACAACATATAACCTCTGGATTCGGATGTATATTAAGAATATTAATGTATGTTGCCCTGTTGAAGAACTAATGGTAATAATATTTTCAAAAAGTAAAATTAATGTGAAGAATTTCTAATCACAGTGTCAGTATCCCCTTCATTACTTTATTGCAAGATATAAAAGATTTATTTTTTATTTAATATACTAATGTAACTATAATTACATTAGTATTAGCATCAGTTTTCATAAAAAAAAAGAGAAACAGAATGTCAATTTAAAGTTTTTATTCTTCAGACAAAAATAAAAATTGTAGGGTTAGCAAACTACAAGAAAATTATCGATAAGTATGAAATATTAACTATTTCTATAAAATCTGAATCACTGTGATCAATTCAAAGATAACAACAATATTATTATATTGTATCTATTTAAAATTAACTTAAAAATAAGTTTGTTTACTTATATAGGACACAATAGTGGCATAAATCGTATGCGTGAAATAAATCTCTTAACTAAATTAAAAATGAGATGAAATCCTTTCAAATTTTAGTTAGGAATAAAAAATATATAGCGGTAAAGATATATCTTAAATTTTAAAAATATTTGTCGAGGAAAATGTAATAAACATAAAATTTTCACATTTAAATATTTCACATTCATTATAAAAGCCAGTGAAAAATAAAGTTTTTGTCAAAAATATAACATTGATATTTGGTTAAAATTGAAAACATTTAATCAAAAAGTCAATTTTATCAAGTTCTAATTAGATTAAGTGATAACCGTGAATTCCAATTGAATATGAATAATAAAAAGAGATTAATGAGATACACACATTCAAAAAATTAACCATTTGATATATTGACTGATTATTAAAATTATTTTTAGTTTTCGTTGTTTACTCTTAAAATGCTTTAGAAAAGAAAAAAATATTAAAGATGAGTAATTTTTTTCAAATCATAATTACTTTTGTATAAGTACGTAATTTGCTTGATAGTGAAAAAATTAAAAATTAACTTTAGAAGAAAAAAAAAACTTTATTCCAACCATAAAACTTATATTTTGATAGTTTTACTTAATTTAAATTGTTTGGTATCTTAATGAAAACTTAAAAGGAAAACAATGGGACAAATGGTAACATATTTGCATATACTTAATGCATGTAAGCATCACTTTGTTAAACATGCTTACAGAAAAACAGTTTTATAAATATTAATCAGTTCATACTTATTTCTCGGTAAATATTTAAATGTTCTTTAGTTAAATAAAAAAAAATGCTAATGTAAGTTCGAAATTTTTTCGAGTCTATTCTATTTTAAACAAGAATGCAAACAAAGCCTTCAATGAATTATTTGATAGTTCATTAGCAGTACATTTATATTTTAAAAACTTTTTTAAACATATAAAATATGTCTTTAAACGTTATGAAAAGTTATGAAAACAATGCATTAATTTGTATACTTTAAAATGTGATTTCAAATAAATTTTTTAACAGAAAATATATCTTCAATCAATCAAAGAACTACTGATTTCTTCTTCAAAATTCCACTGCTGTGAATCGGCTAAACCTCTATCTGTATGTCAATTCAATACAGGGAATGTACATTTAGAATAACAAGAAGACACAATCACTTATTCACAACTAACCCGAACAAGTTAGTAAGGAAAAACCATTAAACGTCACCAAAAACTCCAGAAATTTGAATATGAGTATTAACTTAGGTCACCTTAAATTTGCAACGTAACAATATAAAATTTCCAGTGAATCACAAATGCATTTCAAATTTGAATACTTTATTTTTTCGCATAAATTTTTGTGACACTAAAATCTGCAAGTTATATTACTTTGAATAGATCTGCCTATGATTTATCAAGCAATTGTTTCCAAAGCTATGACATAAGTTCTTACTTCATTTTTATTTTATGTATAAATTTGAAAATATAGTGCAATAGCTTTTCGTTGTATGTGTCAATTATTTTGTGCTATTTTAGGATTTCCACTTTTTAGAAATTATTTTGCCTTAAAATTCAAAAACAAGTAGGCAATTAATAACTGTTTTAGCTATTTATTATAATAATAAAAAGCGAAGAATTTTCGACAATAATTTAGAATTTTTCTTACGTAAAAAAAAAAACACATTGTACCTTTTAATCTATATAATTCCTTCTTCCCTCAGAAACATAATGGCATTAGTAGCTGAAAAGGTTTTTTTTTTAAATTTGAATTTAAGTTTTTAACTTACATGTTAAAGAAAAATACTGTAACAATGATGAAAATTTTTTATGTTAACTATGATAAAAGTACTAAAATAATTTTTGAAATGTTGTGCACGTTTGCTAACATTTCAAAAATTGAACATATTATTTCAAAAGAGAAATTTAAAATACAAAAATAATGAAAATGCTTTTATTACTTCCATATTAACGTTACGTTAATTAAGAAACAGATTAAGTTTTAAATACAATTAAAACAAAAATTTTTAGATCAACATCTGCTACCAAGATATATGATAATGACAGAGAAACAAAATTCAGAATTTATAAAAGGGAATCAAAAATAAATTAATAAAAATGTACTGTCACAAGTGTTATAATATGGAAGTATCTAATTGAAAAAATCAAAAAGGAAATTGAGAATGAAAAAAAAAGTTTAAGTATGCAAGATTTCATTTAAAAAAATGTAAAATACCTATATGCAACCAATAGGATTTATGATTATTTTTTGGCATGTTTTATAATAAAAATTTTAAATTTTAAGAAATGGCCATATTATCCAATATATTATGATAATATTCTAAAACCTAATTCTCGAATAGCCTTAAAAATGTATAATTCTATGAGGATAAGTTAATTGGCAGTGTGATTTTAAATTAGATTTTAATACAGAATGAAATGAAGTATTCGAATCAAATGTATATCACATTTTCATATCTCTAATAAGACAATACATGTAGCACAATGGATTATTTTATATTTAGACTTTAAAGAATATATTCTTTTTGTATTATGACAGGGTATCTTCAATTATTTGAGAGAATTTTCCAGGTGGAATCAATAAAAATTCAGCATATAACCTAAAAAAAAGTATCATTATCTTCAAACACAAGGTTTAATTTGTCTGTCCAAAACTAACATGATTAGCAAAAAATTATCGAAACATAATTAGTTCAATTTATATAAATCACATTACTTTTGAAACATGCACATAAAAATTCGTAGAATTAAGAATAAAAATTTCATAAATGTACATTAAATATAAATAAATAATTTCACTCACTTTCTATTATTAATGTGCAGTTTAATGGCAAATATTAAATTGGTATCATATTATATGATGAAACATTTATTTAAACTTCTAAAACTTATTTTAACATTTTATAGTTTATTATGTCTGAAACCATTCATAGAAAAAAATTATTTTTCTCGTTTCCAATCTCGAATTGTTTTTTAAATTAAGTATTTTTAAAATATTTGAATATATATGTTGTCTTCTGAAGTATATTTGAGATTTTTCCATTTATGTAATATGTATTTTACATATTACATAAATGTTTATTTGTGATCGATAATACATTTTGTCATAATAATTTTAAAATATCAAGAATCAAGAAAAACAATGTGATGCTCTATTTAGTTTTTCTATTCCAAATAAGTTTCTTCTGTTTGAGTTGAAACAGTGCTGTAAATGAAGTTATTTTTGGTCAATAATTTAGTGCATCAAATAAAAATCAAGATATTTTTATTTCATGCACTAAATTATTGTAATCTTAAACATATCTAATTTTATTGGATCATTTCTTTTAGAGAAACATTTTACTTCCATTTTTAATTGTTGCAAAATAAGAGACGGTCATCCATTACAGTAGAAAGCATTATTCAAATAATAAGGAAATAAAAAAGAAAATACACATTTACACAGAACTAGCATAAAAACTTCTATCATATGTAAAGGAAATATTTTCAAAAATAATATATACGTGAATTATATATGAAAAAAGAACCACAAACTCATCAAGTTAACACAACCTCTGGAAATGTTAATGATGTGGTCTTTAGGTGAAAACATCCAAATGATAATCTAACTTGTTCCATACATTTTAAAGCAAAAAACTACCACAGCAAAATACTTTGTTTATACGCCAGTTCTTTTTCATTCTCATCTGTTATTGCATTTTCAAGGACGCATTTGCTTTCTCACATTTTTGACAGATGTTAAACTCATATTGTCTCACCCTATTGCAAAGATAATGGACTTGCTCTGCTACCAAGGATACACAACACAAATTTGTATTTTTTTCACTTATCTCTCCTGTATACACAAATTTTGCTTTTTTCAAAACGAATAAATCATTTATGTCGATTCCGTATTTACATACTGTTTCTCAGAGGACCGTTAAAAATATCTATATATTATTTAGAATCAGTAATATGATTTGCTTATAGTTATAATAGTATTAAATGTGAAAGATTCTAACCGAAAAGTCAAACATTGAAAAAATAAATAAATATTGAATATTCCTTGCTCGGAGTGTTTTCTTGGTTCAAAGCATAAATGGCATATTAAAAAGTTCTACTTTTCTTTAAATAAAAGAAATTGCAAGTAACATTTTATTAAAAAAATTCAGCAGGAATTATTAATTGACATAATATTGTTTAGCTACAGAGGCATCAAATTCAACACAATTTAATCTCACAATACATGCAAATTGATTGCAGATTTTTAATTGTAAGGGAAATTAATTCTATTTCAAAAGAAATGTTGAATGTACGTCTGCAAAACATGAAAACTCTTATGTGGCTCCCAATAAATTCTAATTTTACAAACATTAATGAAAGATTGCTGTAAAATTAATTAAAACTTTGAACTAAATTTGGAAATTTTTTTAAATAAATAATATTTAAGGACAAAATAGCCCCAAATAAAATTTTTAGTACATGTTTCCTATTATTTTATGTTTGAATTTAATACCTGATGATAAAATCAAATAAATTGCTTTCAATAAATAACTTCTCCATATTTAGAAAAGTATTTTGAAGTACAAAAACTGTTAATACTATACCATAATTCAAGTATGTGTAGTATGGCAGGCCTCCTCGTGGTGCACCCTGGGTAACGCTAAATCTACTAAAGCCTTCGCCATTTCCTTGCTGTCCTGTACTATGACTCGGGATCATCTCTTTAGTTGCTCCTTTCTTCTGGCTGTTCGTTCTAGTGATGACTATAGGGCCCTTTCGCCTTGTAAAGCTGCTTCAGTGTTGTACTAGTACGCAAGACGCCTTATGTCTGAGAGGACGTTGGCGGGCGCAATTTAAAAAAAAATAATAATAATAATTCAATTTATAGAAGAATCGTAAGCATGTTGTTAAATTCAATAAATAAAAGAATTTTTTTATCATTATTTTATTAATTTTTCTTTCGATTATAAAAAAAAATTGCATTTATTTTTATCAGTCTAAAATATATAATCATGTTTAAAGACTAATTTTTATTATTTTTTATCTGTATCTGAAATCTTTTCCGGTTCTTGAATTAATATACTTTTCCCATTAGTTAATATTGTATCTAAGCACTTAAGAAACAGTTACTCTCTTCTTCTAAAATTTAAAAGGAAGATTTCCTCTTGAACTATGATGTAACATAAAATTATGGTGCAATTTATTTAAATACATTTATGTTAAGTAATGTCGGGTTTAGTTTTTCTTCATTAACACACACACACACACATATATATATACATAAACAATTGCATAGAAATTTTTTAATATGTAAATATATGTATGTATGTATATATATATTATATATATCTATATATATATATATATATATATATATATATATATATATATATATATATATATATATATACTGCTCAAAACAATTAAAGGATATTGCGGTTTTAGGTGGATCTTGTGACTGGGAAACTTTTTATCTGATTGATAGCCGTAGTAGGTTATATTAGAATAAATTACACATGTTTGGCAGAAAAAGATGCATTTTATTGCGCATTTGTGTAAAAAAGGAAAAAAAAACACAATTTGTGCATATGAGAAAAAAAGAATAAGAAAAGGTGTTGTCTTCAAAATAAGTCATTTTCAGTAGGGGGTATGGTTTCCACGGACGGCCAGCAACGTTGAACACCTTTGAGGCATGAAGTCAATGAGGTTTTTAATCACCAGTTGTGGTATTCTGTCCCGCTCTTCCAGAAGAGCTCTTTCCAATTCTTGGAGAGTTTGTGGGGGTGGTTGGTAGTCAGCAACTCGTCTTCCTAGAGCGTCCCAAATGTGCTCTATTGGATTCCTGTCTGGAGAACACGCTGGACATTCCATTCGTACGATTCCTTCCTTTAAAATGAAATCCTCCACCAGGTTAGCACTATGTGACTTGCAGTTATCGTCCATTAAAATGAAGTCATCTCCGATTGCTGATTTGTAAGGGACTACAATAAGTCTGAGGATTGCATCCTCAGACTTATTGTAGTCCCTTATCAGTCATTGATATAGAATCATTGATATAGTCATTGATCTAGTCATTGATATAGAAGTCTGTGCGCCCGTCAATGGAAATGCCACTATACACCAACACTTCCCCACTGCCAAATCTGACATTTTGTATTATTCCAACTGCCACGGTCCCTCCAGATGAAAATATGCCTATTATCAGGATGAACAGGAAAGCGGGACTCGTCAAAAAAAAAGAACATTGCTCCAGTCATTTCTCCTCCAGTTCACATGCTCTGTTGCCCACTCTCTGTGGTCGCGACGATGCCTTGATGTCAGTTTAACAAATACTAGTGGTCGGCGAGCATACTAACCTACACCATGAATCCTGTTTCGGACAGTGTGAGTTGAAGCCGTGGTGTAGATAGCCGAGCGAAGGTGTTGTTGGAGAAGAGTAGCGTCCATATTTCGGTGTCTCCGAGCCATTAACACTAAATAACGAACTTCATTGGGCGTTGATGCCCGTCTACGACCTTGTCTTGGTCTTCGGCCTGCACTTCCAGTCTCCAAAATATGGTTCCAGATCTTGAAAATCACAGTTTGTGACACTTCAATGTCTTGCGCTACTCCGACTTGAGTTTGGCCCCATCTAACCTATCAAAAACTATCCAAACTTCTGAATTGGTTAAATGAGTTCACTGAGACATCGTACTCATTGAAACAAAGCAGTCACTGAATACCGACCATCCTTGTTTTCATTGTCTTTTATTCAGTTGAAAGTCAAATTTCATTCACTACCGCTGAAGTGACGTTTTTGACGTCGAACTCAAAATTAGCATACTCCACAGTTTGAAAATCAGAAAATTTTCATTTGTGATTCTCTTCTATTTTTAGCAAAAAAAATTTTGTTTATGTCCTTATTTTATGTAAAACTTACAATATCTTTTCATTGCTTTGAGCAGGGTATTTTAAAAAGTTATATCACATTTTAAAACTTTAAATTTTATTAAAATTGATAAAAGTGGTATCATTTTAAAGTAACCGCAGAATAAATAAATTTTGTGTAAATAATGACAAATATATATTATTGAAATTTTCCTGTTGTATTGATTTAGTTAAAAGATATTTAACCAGAATGGTGATGCGGTAGTGTGTTGGTAATTCAATGAGATAATTTTTTTTTTCAAAATTTGGAATTACCTGCAGTTTTTTAAGAGTAAATATATTTCAGTTTTATGATCAAAATTTATTTTTTGTGCATTTTATAAATTTATACAAAAAGAAATTTAAGAATTTTACAGTAAAACTTTCGTTAAACCCTATAAAAAACAACGAGTCTATTGGAATTATGTTAAATAATCAGATTTTAGAATAGTTTTAATACAAAGAATTTCAACGAATAGTTTTAAAGAAAAAATTAATTTTAAACATACAAAAGTATAAAACAATGAATTCATCACTTGTTGAAGAAATAGTTATTTATAAGAAAACACGGAAAACTTAAAAGACACTTAAAAGTAGGTGAAATCTAGTGAAACAAATTCAATTATCACTACATCAGTTTCAAACGTTACTCTCCCAGAATCCAATTTCCAAAGCAAAATAGATCGTTTGAACATGAATTTATAAAAATATTAGAATCATTCAATTGTAGTCGCAAATTTTGTCAGTATCTTATTTTGAAATATTTTATCACTTATGAAACACTGATTGAAACTTGACAATTTCAAAGGATTAAAATATTCTCTAATATAAAAAAATAATAGAATATCGTTTTAAAATTGAAATATTTCATTAAGACTAATGGCGAATTTTCCATTTTTACTTGTATTTATAATTCCATTACAGTTTTGGATAATTTACACAAATTTAAATCCTTTAAACTGTCTTTTTTATTTATTATTTGGAATTATTTATTTAATTTAGAGCGTAAAGGACTTGTTGAAGTTAATCTATTTAACAATAGATACAATGGAAAAGAGATCATTCTCTAATTTTTTTAACAATAGAGACAATGGAAAAGAGATCATTCTCTATTCCGATTTTTACAATGCTCATATTTTCTGCTATACGATATGAATATTTTTCTCCTTTGAATCCATGAAACTATTTTTAGAATTTCTTGATCAGTAATTTTACTGTAGTTCTTTTGTACTTACCAAAGGTATTCCAAAGTACTAAATTATTAAATAAGGACAGATGTTACATAAGCGAAACTTTGGCAGCAATATAACGCATTTAATTCTTCATCAGTTCAAAGTTCGATATTATACGGTTACGGAAATACTTTCAAAAATAATAAACACAATTACAATATTTTAGGTCAAGCCTTTAATACATATCAGTTGGAAAAAAAAAGCAATCGATAAATTAGATATCATTGACATAATTTGAAGCCCTTAGTGCTTCAATTCTATGGTATAACACTAAACATTATTTTAACAAAGAGAATTGTTCGCATAAACTTGAGTTTTATCATTTCAATATTTAAAGATATGAAGAAGGACAAAGAATAGATCGAATAAATATGAGCTCTGTGTGCGTTTAATTTTGATCCTTCAAATGAACAACACGTGATTAATCTTCACGTGTCAAATTATGTCACTAGGTTAATGTTTAGACTGATAGATATTAAATAACACCATCCAGAAACTGCCGGAAAAGGTTCTGAACTGAAAAACTGTACTCAGATAGGAATAATGACATAATTTTAAATGTTTGACTGGACCTTGAACTATCGTTGCATAAATTCATGAAAAGCACATTCAACTGAGACAAGTAAACTGTTCTTAATTCTCAGATCCAGTAGCAAAAACACAAGTTCTTTTATAGCATGTTACTAATTATTTTAAACCAATATAAATAATTAAATTAACTATTTTAAATATTTTTTATACTTTTTTGTTGGAAAATAAATAAATTAATAATTTCAGTTATAGAAATAAGCATATGTTAAATGCAAATTTAATATAAATTTCAGTAATATAAATATAAATTTGAGTTTTACCTAAATATGTAAATATAAGGATCAGCAAATAATCACATGCATAACATTAATTTTTAACTAAAAATTAGTGTCTTTAATTTTCTGAGTGATTGTTAATTGCATTACCTTGATTGATTTTACGAATTTTTCTTTCTCTAAAATAAAAAATTGATAGTATAATTTACAAGACTATTTTCCATATTTTTATGTTTTTCACAGATAAATTTACAAAATTATCTATTTTATAAGAAAGTTATTAGCAAAACAGATTTGCAGCAGTATTTTTTCTTAAATTTTTGACAACTGGCGATTGTTTCAGATTTAATTCTAGTGATAATTTTCTAATCAGTACTAGGTTAATGAACAAGAAAGCATGGTATTTTAATCTATAAGTCTAATATAAGTTTTAATGTAATTTACACCAATTAATTTCTATGTAATTAATCGATCATGTTTTTAGAAAATGATAGTTATTGTCGTAACAATTGTCATCATGAACTTTGCAGTCATAAACTATCAATAAAAAGTGAAATATTTATTATTACTAATTATATAATTGTTCTATATCTGTCCTCTCAAATTGCAGATTGATTTTGTCTATTTATGATGCAACCATTGTTGGTTAATAATAACAGAGTATTATCCATTATTGAATGGAGAAAGAATACGAGCAGTGGTTTAATTAAAGCAATCACAAAAATTCCCATAATAATAGATTAATTTAAAAGTATGAAGTTTTGTTAATGATATTTAAATTATTTTATACTCAAAAAAGAACTCAAATAAAGTACTGAAGATGTTTGATTAAAAGATGTAATCAAAAAATGTAATCTATAAAATGTCATGAATTTTTGAAATACGTATAATAAATAATTAAAAATAAATACAGTGTTTCACACAAGTGATGGGACACTTGTGCTTTACAAAAGGAAACTGTAATAAAATAAATTAAAAATGCATGTACAAATTTTCGTGGGTGTATTTCATATTTAAAATTAGTAACAATTATTACATAAAATACATTTTGACAAAATATTAAGATAATAGTTAAATAAATATACAATTGCTTACAATGGAGTAAAAAAGCTCACATGAGTAATGGGACACTTACTTTTCCGTGAAATATTTATCCAAAAATTTTACTTTTTAAAAGGTTTCACAACATTTTGTTAGATTTCCTTTTGCTTTTAAAACATGATTTAATCTTCTTGTGGTGGATTTGATTAATTTTTTTGTGATTTCTGGAGTGATTTTACCCTATTCTTCTTGAAGCATCGATTTTAATTGTTGTTTTGAAGAAATGGTGTGTTTGAGAACTCTTGATTCCAATTCTTGCTAAATATTCTCTATTGGATTTAAGTCTGGAAATTGTGATGGTGTTTTTATTACTTCAGGACAGTTATACAGCAGCCAGAGCCTAGGGTTCAAAGCAGTGTGCTTGGGGTTATTGTCCTGGTAGAATTTAAAATCATTATGAAAGTTCAATTTTCATGCTGAAGATTTCACATTTTGCTTTAGAATGTCAACACACTTGTATTGATCCATTTTATTATCAATAAAAACATGATTACCAACTCCAGTGTGCGACATTCACTCCCATACCATAACTCCTCCTCTACCATGTTTTACTGTTGGCACCAAGAGTACTGCTTACGAAATTCTTCCCTCGATTTTCTCCACACCAAGATTCTATACCGTCAGGACCAAATTTATTAAATTTACTCTCATCAGCAAATCCAACTTTATTCCAGTAATCAGAATTTTTTATATATGTTGGATTTTGCGAAAGTCAGTCTGACTTTTCTATTCTTTTCACTTATGACGAACTTTTTCATGGCTACTCTACCATGATATCCAGCAGATCGAATTACTGTTGTAATAGCCTCAGGATTAAAAATTACATCATATAATGCTTGTAAATCAGCAGTAACTTTAGGAGCACTCATACATGGATACTTTTTTAATTATTCGAATGAAAATTCACTTTATTCCATTGGATAACTTTGATGGTCTGCCATGTCTTCTTTTATTCTAAATCGTATGATTCTTTTTATGTCGTTTAATGATATTGAAAACTATTGAATGACTCAAGTTAACTGTTTCAGCAGTTTCTCTAATAGATTTTCCACTTTCAATATACAAATTTATAATTTATTTTTGAATTTCAGGCGCAGTTTCTTTTTGTTTATCATTCATGGCTGCACACAACTAAAAAACACAAAAATTCTAAAACAATCTGGAGAGAAATACTGCAGACGATTTTATATAAATTATTGCCAATTGCTTTTGAGTAAAAATAAAACACCAAAAAAATATTTTTATTGCTTATTTCAGACTATTTTTGTTGCATATCTAATGGTGTCCCATCACTTACATGTGAGCTACTTTTTGCTCCGTTCTAAGCAATATTATCTTTATTTAATTAATATTTTGACAAAATGTATGTTATGTAATAATTGTTGCTAAATTTAAGTATGAAACACATTCACAAAAAATTTGTACATGTATTTTTAATTTATTTTTTATTACAGTTTCCTTTTGTAAATAGCACAAGTGTCCCATTACTTTTGTGAGACACTGTATATCATCGACTCCTAAAGAATAATAACAATAAACATTCAATTTGAAAAATCACTGGGGGAGAGAACAGCTATGGACTTCAGCCTTCTACTTCTCCAGATAGTGATTTCTGTATCATTCATTCAAACATTTCGAGCCACATGAACGGAGAAAGTAAATACTCTACTTTTTCCATGTGACGCTATTACGAAATGCTTATCGTGAGGGTCGAACGTAAGTATGTTTGAAATGAAACAATTATGAAACCAAAACGATATCATTTGTTTACATGACAAAAAACTACATTTAATTTTTTACTAAGAAAATATGGGAGATACATTACAAACATTTTCACTAAAATTAATTCACTTCATTATAAAAAAGTAGAAATTGCTTAAATGTGACAAATCAGAATAAAAAATAAATATGTAATAATTGCATTAAGCAAATCAGTATAAAATCATAATTTCATCAAGTTTTATAAAAATTTGTACAGTGAATGCATAAATTCATCTTTAAATAATTTAAACCTTTAAACATATCTAATATATTTTACTTATTATTTAATATAAATTAACTATTAAAGCAACATTAACTTATGGAATTTTGTTTTTCAATTCTTTTTCTAGTTACATATAGAAAGAAAAAGGTGAATTTAAAATAAATATTGATTTGAATGCCTATATTTTTTCTAACACTGATACTATAAATTTAACATTCATAACTATTGAAAAATTTCTGTATATATTTCTATATAATGGATTGAGAAAAAGATTATTAAAGTTTCCTTTTTAAATATCTGCGCTAATCTATATTTAGAAATATAAAAGATTACTAAATATATGTACAAGAATTATACTTTAAATTTAAATAAAAGCTGAAATGCTTCAAATCTTCCACAAAGGGGTGAACAAAATTAAATAACTTAAATATGTTAGAACAAATTCAATATGGAATATTACTCAAACAATTTATCTCTATTAACTTAAATTTCATAGTGTCAGTAATAACAGTTTAACCTCTTTGTATAGTGAGGAAGCATGTAAAATTTAGGTATATTTAGTTTATTTTAATTTTCTTAACGTATGCCTATCAATCAATAGTTTCTATTTCAGATTTCATTTTGTTTTCATTGTGATAGATTACCTTATGAAATAATGTTGTTCAAAGGTGAAAAAAACTTTTATCACGTGGGCATTAAATTTTTACAATCATTCTATCTTTATATAATATTTTCATCAGTAGATAAATAAAGATTACTTCTGATTTTTTATTTTCATCGCTATTACACTATTTTATTTTTACTTTACAATTACACATACTTTTTAGTGACGAAAATAATATATTTTCATCAGTTTCTACAAAATTTTTAAAATTAACTCCAATCTAATATTATAGTTTTTATATAGCTCATACAATATAAAACACACATACTTGTATGATCTTGATATTTTAATGCGCTAAGGAGAATGCTAAAGGAGAATGAATTGAGATGTCGATATATCAAAAGAGGACATCGTGATCTGATGCAAATGCAAATACCACGTTAGGAAGAAATGTTTAACTACACTATAAGTTTTTGAACAAGATTTTTCTATTCCAAAAAAGTACACTCTCATGTAGTCGGACCACTTTCTGGCAATCATAGTTACTCTACTTATCATTTATTATAAATTTTTTAAGAAAATTACGTATCACGTATTACTATAATACCATCAATAAATTTCTAATTCTATTTTTCTCGTCATTGCTTTACTTAAAAATTGCTAATTATGTCCTTATTACAGGAATATATGTAAATAGTTTAAATATATGAAATTTCATAAACACGTCAATTAGAAGTTATGTAATTCCAATATTTTTGTCAATCATTTTTTTATTGTTATTTACTTACAATTCTGCAAACAATTAGTAAAATAAGTTAATGTTGCTTTATAATTGATTCTGCTTTCTAGTTAAACTTGATTGTTTTTACATAGAGTTTGAAGAAAGATTTCTTTTCAGCTAAGCTCCCTTATTTCCGGAAAAAATTTTTATTTAAATGAGAAAACATTCATATAAATGTGATTTGATTATCTAAGAATTTTTCGGTTATAATTTTTCTTTGAAGATGTTTTAGATTATATTTCAATGTAGGTAATCCTTTAGGTAAATTTCCTTCAGATTCATAAAAATTTTTTTACATCTAAACAAATAAATTTCTTTCCAACATATCTAATTTTTCTGTGCAAAAGTTAATATAAAAGATATAGTTTAAAACCATTAAGTATATTTTTATGCTACGTGCTATGCTCTTCAAAAATAACAATATACTCCAAAACAATAATAAAATTATTGCTAAAATCCTACAAATTATCACATGTAGAGGAGAATAATAAACTTTCTTCACTCAGTAAACAATGCAGAATGAGATTAAATCATCCAAAATACACATTATTATTTCTCTTTCCAATTTTAAAAAAGTGAATATCGAGCCCTATATTATTTCTTTATAACAATATCTCTTGGAAACAGTTCTAAGACTGGAATTCGTACAAATATAATAGCCATATCAAATAAATTATATGTTGAATCCTTTAATCAGACACTTTATATATTTATAAATGCATCAATATATACTATTCATACATCTATGTGTATATTTGGCTTTTGACAACAAAGAAGGAAAAAAGTTTCTTTTGAAGATTCCTGCAGAATTTATTTTTTGACATAACTTCTGACGGAATATGGTGCTTTATGTTTTGAAATAATTGCCAGGATATTAAAAAATAAACAATGTTACAATATTTTGAACTTTATTATATCAAATTTTACTGATTTAATGCAGAATATATATATATATATATATATATATATATATATATATATATATATATATATATATATATATATATATATATATATATATAAATGTACTCTTATTTTATATTCAACATTTCAACATGACTATTACTGAAAGAGCTTTTTCTAACCCCTTTTTGCTTGCTTTCCGAAATGCTTAAAAAATGACAAATATATAAAAAAAAGCTTTATATTAAGTTGTCATATTTCCATTAAAAGGCTACTCAAGCCAGGGTTAGAATCCCTATAATTATTTGTGTGGCATCTGTTGTTCTGAATTTACGCAGTAGCTTTCATTTTACTGAATTCGAACCATGAGTAAAATCTAAATATATATTATCAAACATAAAAAAAAACATTTTTTTTCTGGAATTTAATTAGGTAAGCTCTTTTCAAATAGTTAGTTTTGCATTTTGGCTACTTGATATAAATCGACAGCATAATGATTCAAAAATAAGTAAAAGACCAGCTGCTGATTTTTAGTGGTTGTGGATAAAACTTTAGTAACGCATTAGTGAACATGGAGGAAGTATTAGAGTCTGGAGCATTATTCACACAAAGTGTGAGTAATACTAAAAAATTTGAGAAACCAGTTTAAACACAAAACTAATCGCAAAGATTCACCTCTGAACTGCATGTCTATTTGACATTGGAAGAGGAAGAAGATTCTGAAGGTGAATCGAAGGACTTGAGAGGAAGAGTTTCTTTTATTATGCCATCATTATTATGACATCCGTGTTAACAACAGATTGATGGGTAATTTCATTCCTAATGTTGTCATTAATTTAACCTTCAAAACTTATAAAAAGTTACTTTTATAGTATGTACTTAAATTGTAAGTATTTAAACTAAAGTTTAATTACAGAAACACAATGGATCTTTATGATATTTTTAAACGTTAGAAAAATCTTAAATGTACAACAATCATATTGTAACTTGTATCCATAAGTCACAGTCATTATTGGTTTTTTCTCCTATGGAAGCACTTTTTGTGTAGTTAACAAGTCTTGTAAGGAACGTCCTTTTTTTAGCAATTACGAAATTTATAAAAATCTGCGAATGCGTCATTTATTACTTACTTACTTACTTCATTACAAAGTGAAACTTTAAATTGTCTTGTGGCACGATAAGCCTTACGTTTCATTTGTTTAGGCGTTCGGAAACAAAATTTTATGATAATTTTTATTTAATAGTTTGCGTTTATACAATATAGTTTCCTTTTTTTAGCAATTACGAAATTTATAAAAATCTGCGAATGCGTCATTTATTACTTACTTACTTACTTCATTACAAAGTGAAACTTTAAATTGTCTTGTGGCACGATAAGCCTTACGTTTCATTTGTTTATGCGTTCGGAAACAAAATTTTATGATAATTTTTATTTAATAGTTTGCGTTTATACATGATTCTCTAACGGGAAATAAAATTTTAATGAAGTTTAATTATTTGAAAGATGCATGTTATGTTTTAAAATTACATCACCGAAAGTTGAATTTGTTCCTACTTTATGAGCATTAGAGGTACTTTAAGAAAGTCTTTTAAAATAGACACACTGTAAAAGAACTATTTATCAAAAGTAAACTATAAAGTTTGTTTAATCTTTTCATATTAAGAATTCATTCTCTTCCTTTTTAGTGAATGGGTAATTTTCTGAGTATCTAGATTTTAGAAAATCTGCTTATTTGAATGGAAAGATGTTTTTACACAGGTATATGTATATTTTGTAATCAAAATTAAAAATTTTAGTTTGCGTGATGAGAAAAATGCTAAAAAATGATTCTTAAATCCTTTATAAACAAAAGAGAAAAATGTATTTTATATTAAATATATCCATTGAGCCATTATTCCAAATAAAACACTATTAAGTGAAAAAAGTGAATTTTTATTACAAATAAAAAATACATAAATCTTCATTTTCTCCGAAAGAGATAGTATTTTAAATGTAAAAAAATGAAATTGAAAAATATTTAAAGTTGAATTATATCATATATTTTATTAGAATTATTTACGATAAACTTTGAAAAAAGACAATTTAGTAGTGCTTATTTAAAGTTTTAAAACATGCGCAAAATAATTATAACAGTAAAGAGAGTCAAAATATTCGCAAATTGCTATTTATTGAAAGTTACATTTTCAAGCATGTTAAGTCACACATTTAAAAAATTTATTTAATTTTGTGAAATCTATAAGTAACATTAAAAGATATAATTCAAAAGTAATTGAAAATCCAGTACAGTTTCTCTCTAAGTTTGTAATGAAAATATAGATTTCCATGGCATTTTAAAATGTAAACGATTAAAAATAGATAAAAATATTTTCTTAAAATAAGCAGGTACAAATATAGAAAAAAAAATTAAATTATTAAATTATGAGAGTGTTGGTTTTCTTATATTGATTCACGGAATCAAGTATTTAAATGTTTTTAATTAGTCAATAAAAAAATGTGTTAGTGAAAGTTTTCAAATAAACAATATATAGGATTGACTTCGAGTACAAGTTTTATACGTTACTCAAGAGTACTTATAAATACTATGGTATTCTCAAAATAAAAAGTCCCATAACTCAATCTTTGATTGGTTTTTAATATTTTTATTAAAATGGTAAGAAGTCATGACAATACTTTCTAAATTTGTGATCTAGGACTTCGGATAAATTTCATCCTTAAATTGTTAGTAAAACTGGGTGCTGAAGAATTTCTTAAACAAAATTACAGTACCATACAATAAAAGCAATTAATATTGTGACAGGTTTTTTTTAATTTTGAAAATAAAACTTGTTTCTTAATTATTTATTTTAAAAGTATTTGTGTGTGTGTGTGTGTGTGTGTGTGTGTGTGTGTGTGTGTGTGTGTGTGTGTGTGTGTGTGTGTGTGTGTGTGTGTGTGTGTGTGTGTGTGTGTGTGTGTGTGTGTGTGTGTGTGTGTGTGTGTGTGCGTGTGTGTGTGTGTGTGTGCGTGTGTGTGTGTGTGTGTGTGCGCGCGCGCGCTTTCCAAATATCCAATTCATCCTATAACTTAGATTAGATTATCTATCCGAGCATATTCTATAAAATGTGTTGTAGATCCCAATGAAAAATCATCTTTCTTTTAAAAATAATTTTAAAAAAAATTTACATGCCTAAGAACTAGGCAGTTTGGTGAGGAAAAGGATCATTCTTCGTTCTAAATACAATTGAGTAGGTGCTTGGTTTTGCCAAAACCTGTAGTATTAAGAAACCATTCATTTAAAAAGCTATCTTAAAAGCATTGTTTTTCTGGTGGTATAAAGTAGCAAGGAGAAAAGAAAATGTCAGTTCAGACAGCAAGTTTGTCAGTTTCCTTTGGTAAAATTTATTAAGAAAATAACTGCATTTTATGGTTGTGGTATGCTCATCATGGTCTAGTAGTAAGATGTGCTTTTCGGAATGGGAAATCCCATATTTAGTTTCATCCATTACACTTATTCTTTCTATTTGTTGGTAAGTCTGTCTGTGAAGTATCCAGACTTTTATATGGCAACAAGTGAGTAAGGTCTATTATTTTTGAAAAGTTCTCTAAGTAGTTTAATACACCGATGTTCACATAGCTTGCAACAGAATTTGGATATTAGAAGAAATAGACATTCGGTAAAGTATTACAAATATTTATGTACTTGCCAAAATTATCCGTCACTTAGAAAAAAAAAGTTATCATTTTAAATTACTTGCATTGAATTTTATACACAATTATTTATGCAACCAAATACTTTATCTCAATTGCGAAATGGTATTTAGTTTATAGTTCATGAAATAATAAAGCAACAAAACATTGCCAAAAAATGAATAGTATATTGAACACTTAAATATACATTACTTAACAATCATTAAAAGTATTGTTTAGAAACTTATCAATGAAACCTATATTTAAGATTTTTCTTCCAGTAGTTATCTTGCTTCTTCATCATTTATTTGTATGAGTGCGACTGTAGAATAAAGATACACGTGAGAGTGACAGTGATGTGTTAGTATGCTTCTTAAAATTTGAATTGTGTTCTGTCGAATGTAGCAAGAAATCTTTTTTCCTATATAAATTTTTTCAAAATATTGCATTAATTTAATCACTTTGTCTCTCAAAAATAAAAGTATTTTTCAAATTCTGTACTACTGAATCATTTTAATTTAATAGAATAGAAATAAATTTAATAATTTAAATAGAAACTGCAAAATATAACATTTTGCAGTTTCTATTTAAATTTCAATTTATAAGCCACAATATCATATGTAATTAATTTTATGGAAGTTTGTAATTTAAATTGTAGTTAATGTTAATTATAGATTTTCATATATATATATATATATATATATATATATATATATATATATATATATATATATATATATATATATATATATATAGTTAGTTAGTAATAGTAATTTGCATTTACTTTCCACTTTTAATTATAACATTAAGCAGAATATAAGTAATGTTATTCATGCTTGTGGTTGAATATTATCCCAATTTATGGACATTTTTCAAGAGAACTTCAAAAAAATGTTCCATTCATTTTTCTCAGAAAATATTTACTTAAACAGTGTGATGCGTTCTTTAAAATTAGCCAACATGTTTATTTTTATCTATAGCTCTCTTTTCGGAAAACATGAACATCCTTGCATTCATTTAATCGGTGTACCAATTTATATCGGTATTTAAATTTAGCAAAAATTTATTTCCATTTGATGGTAAAATGTTATTTTTACAATTCTTTATTTATTTTCTCGTCTTCTAATAAATTTTAAACATTGATCATTTCCTTCCAAAATTTTTTTAATCTACTATTCTTTATTTACAATAAGTGTATTTCTATTCGACAATTTTTTAATTTACAATAAGCTTAAAATTCTATGAACGAATAATTTTTTAAATAAAAACTAACTTTTAGATAAATTTGTCTCCTTTAAAATTCTTTACTAATATTATTTTAGAAAACTAAAGCATATCTGCAAATTTAAAGGGATAGAAATATTGAAATATATATAATATTAATACTTGTATGCAAAAAACAGCATTTATTAAAAGAATAAACTTGAGGAATTTTTATATTAGTTAATTATATTGCTTATCCATTATAAGTAAAAGAATAATGCCAACAATATGGAAATAATTTATTAAAAAAATCATCGCATATAAAAGTTAAATTTATATAAATACTTCTATATGCGCAATTGTTTAATAAATATTATTTGGTTGCAAAATAAAACTTTTATTCAACTTTTTATATTTATCCAATACACTTTTATACATTATTTATTTACACTGTTTAAAGTTTACTGAGCAAATGGGGGATTTTTTAAATATAGCGTTCCAATTGTCAATGACTACTAAGGGTTTAATGTTAAGCTAAACTAATTTAAACGTTATATTTACAACAGGAATAGATTTTTCATCAAGTAAAATGTTCTAAAAAAAATTAAAATGTGAGTTTTTTTTTTTTTTTTTTTTTTTTAATTTTCTATTTTTTTGGGAACCAAAAGAGATTGCTACATCATGGACGAAAGCTAAATTAAATCTTCATAAAGTATAAAAATATCAATAAATTTTTTTCTCTGATTAAACATTAGCTCTCTCTCTCTATATATATATATAGATTTATATACAAAAATGCTTTATATCACATATTTATCTAAATTTAATTATATTGCTGTAAAAATCAAGCACATTTTTTTCATCAAAGCACAAAAATAAGCATGAAGTAAGGAATAGCATATATACAAATGTCTTTTCTTAAAATTTAGTTTAAAATTTCAAGTTAAATTGAATTTTCAAACAAATGTTTTAAAGTTTAATACAAAACATAAAACTTAAATTAAAAAAAAAACCCTTATAAATATTTATAAATTAAAGATTGAAAATTGGAAATTTAAACTATAATTTTTATAATTTCAGACTTTAAACCAAAAATAATATGTAAAACAATGAAAAAATAATGAAGAAATTTTAGTGACTGAAATTATTTATGATCAAGATATATGAACTGTTGAATTACTTAACAATTTATTATTTTATCCCAGTATTACATTTGAAATTATAATATTTAAATTTTGCAATTTTATAGCATTAAACCAAAATATTTCTAAAAAATAAAATGAGAAAGATATATTGCGCAGCAAATTTAATAAGGTATATTATAATTTGTAAACATTATATTGCGCAAAAGGAATTAAAATTTTATATATACATTTATTTTTATAGTTTAAAGTATACGATATTGAAAGTATCATTTGTTAAACCTCTGTGTTTTATGAGATAAGGAACTACATACAATATGACTAATAGTTAAAAATATCTAACCCTAAGCACGTAGTTTAATTATTGTAAATAAACAATTATTTAAACTATTAAACTGAAAATGCTTAAAATCGTAAGACAATTTCCTCTTTTGAACCGTGACTTCCTGCACGGATACGATCGGCGAATGTCAATATTGCCACAAGATTCCCGTAAAAAAAAGTGAGTTTTCATTCACTGAAGCGGTATTTCTTACCATCTGTCACCGTCACACTCTTTATTATAGTTCCCGTAGATGGCAAACATCAACTTGGAAGACGTGCGGGTATATTTCGATCTTTCCTGTAATGTATGTTTTTCATTGTCTGCGTGGAGTACAAAGGGAAATTTTTCAACTCCCGGAACAACTCATTTTCCAATGCAAGGATTCTCAGTTTTTGTTTCCGAGCATTGTTTTTAAAGGGACCAACCACATATTGAAAACGTCCATCGAATGATACGATTGAATAAAGAAATTTTTCATTTCCAAAAAGAGATATATATGCATGCAAATAAAAATTATTTCTATTATATATATATATATATATATATATATATATATATATATATATATATATATATATATATATATATATATATATATATATATATATATATATATATATATATATATATATATATATATATATATATATATATATATATATATATATATATATATATATATATATATATATATATATATGTATGTATGTATCTATGTATATATATATATATAATAAAGCTTTATATCAATGACATCAACCAAGTATTTGTTAGACCATTAATAAATGCAGCGTGTATTTATTAATAACCTAAGCAAATATTCAGTACAGTCATTGATTCAAATAATATTGTGTGTACTCTCAATATAAATATATAATATAATTTATATAAAATATAACTTATAACTAAAGTAGAGTATATTTTATAACTAAACGAGAATATTTCCTGAAATAAAATTTGAAATTCTCATAATTTTTATGTAAAGATTTATGAAACAATGCAAGCAGTAATTTCTTAAATATTTTCTTATGTAAGAAAAAATGTAAATTTTTCTAATTAACATTCATTTCTACAAAAACAGATGTATACATAAATCACTGAAACATTCTACAGAAGTATCATAAAAATGTATTGCATTGATTTTTATTTACAAAAATAGATGCAACCATAAATCATTGAAAAAATTTTAAAAAAACATTTAAAATATTATCTTTCGACAGTATCTTTTAAGGTTATTTCATATCTATAAAAAAATAATTTTTAAAAATACAAAAGAATATTTTAAGTTACAAAATCTAGTTCGCCAACTTGAAAATATATCCAGTGATATCCAGATGTTAGGAAAAAGAATGAAACTAGAATAATCCTTGTTGTACTGGATCCGAATCGATAATATTTGATAAGAAATAATATAAAAAATATACTTCAGTTTTCATATATTCAACTTATCTAAACCATTCAATTCGTACATAAGTGTTATTCACATTTATCACTAGGATTTTTCAAATGTTTTTCGTACATTTATGTGTTGTGAGACTAATAATTTAATCATGCTTTTTGACTGAAGACAAAGACAGCGCTATCAGAAAAAAAAATGCGAATTAAACAGTTTTAGCCGATAATGTATCAATTCTTTCTTAAAAAATATCCTTATAATAGAATGGACTTTAACACTTTTAATTTTTTAATAAAATATAAGTGGTATGATCTGGAACACGTTTTTGTATATAATACACGTGTTTTAGATAAGTAAGTTCATCACAACCAGTTTAAAGATAATAATTTGTAGTGGTTTTCTTGGTTCTATTCTACTTTTCATGAATAATAGCTTTCAAGAGATAATTTTGCGTGTGATTACGTGTTTCCAATTTTGATTAAATTCATGATATCACTTAAACATGATAAAAAATATTGTTGATAGTGAGATTATTCATTGAACTTAATGTAGTTGTAGTATGATTTCTCGAATATTCTTAAATTTAAAAATATATATATACAAAATACATGAAATACTTTATTTATTGTAATATTATTAAATGTTTATATTTCTTATTTTTCATATAGATTGACAAAATACATGATATATTTAAAAGCTTTAAATTGTATCTGAAATTTGAATATTTTATTGTCCTATTGTAAAATAGCTAAAGGAGGATGCATCGGCAAAGGACAATTGACATTTTATAACTGCTCATTTCATTTTTTCACGGATAAAATCAATAATTGAAAATAATTTCCCATAAACTAATTTTGAACCTCAAAATTCTAAAATTTTTCTATTGAATCCAATTTTTTGCTTTTCATTGTAAATTCTTAAACTTTATTCAAGTTACTTTCTCCTGTATTAATAACCTTTTAACATTATTTTAATTGACAGTTTAAATTAACTGAATGCATATAAAATTTTTGAAAATATCTATGAAATTAAAATATTTTAAAAATTAATACGTAAAAGAACTGGCTTTACCGCTACAAAAAAATTTATTTTAAGCATTAAAAATCTTAAAATTTAGTTTCGAAGAATGTGATTCAGTAACATTTATGAAGTTTTCTACATATTTTCTGCGATTAATCTTCAAAACGCAAAAATAAAGATCGCAAAATCACTTATAAGAAATTTTATCATTAAAATAATTAATGTGATTTTAGTTAGGATAAATAATTTACTTTAATTAAGTCCTACATTATAATAAAATGTGTAATTAATAAACATGAAGCTTTTAAATATCCACGTTTATATAAATGTCCTTTCTATATTGTATTTATAACTTAGTCAATTTATTATTTTATAAAAATAAATAACTTAAACTAAAAATATCATTTGATTCATCTAAATATACATATGCGTGAAAGTGGCATGTAAGTAATTAAGGAAAATAATGACACTGGTAATTTTAAAAAATCAATAAATATAATAATTATAAGAGAGTCTAGATGAAATGAAAATCAATTAAAATATTAATTACAAAACAAAAGCAGTATTAAATTTAAAAAAATTTTATTATAAGCTATGTTTTTTTATTTTCTTATTAATTTTAATAATGGAGATATAAGGCTTTGCATTTTTTTATAAATCCTTATAAATTTTTACTATTTTATGCAATAGGAACTATTTGAAGCAATAAATTACAATATGTTTGCACATCTTTAGTTGATATAATGTTAGCAAATTAATATGTAAATGAGTTGTTGATGATGAAAAAGAGGGAAAATAATTTAAATCTACAATGAGTGCTTTACGAAACCATTAAGAATATTACTTCTAATCTACAAACATCTAAAGAAATTTATAGTAAAATTTCTACAGAATATTAAATTAAATAAAGTGTATTCTTCAAAATATATAAAGCATCAAAATTATATCTCTTGTCTTAAGAATTTCTTAATTCTTTTATATAATTCAACTATTATAAATTATTTTAAATTTGGATTTTATTTTTCTTACAATATTATTAGAATATGAGCTTAGTTATTGAAAATTACTTAACCAGTGTTATAAATGGTTAACTAAAAAATGTCATAACTGGTAGTAGAAAATGTGGAAGATGCCATAATACTATAATATTTCTTTAAAATTGCTTTTTTATGATACTTTAATGATTAAATTTATTAAGAAATTTATCACATTAATTTCATAAGAAAAATCAAAATGAGTGAGAAATTTTAAACCCAGAAACAAAGAAATTTGTAAATGTTAATAAATGTTGATATTAAAAAATATTTCAGTATAATTATTCTAATTAAAGTATTTTATGAAAAACATTTACATCTTTTTAGTTGGTATTAAAGTTTTTATTTAAAATATCTTAATTTAGAGTTATAAAATTCAAAAAAATCAATGTAAATAACGTGTCCCAATGAATATTTGATTATATATCTTGATTACTAACTCTTCTGATCATTCCTTTCATTTTTACTTTTCCCCTTAACTGATAATTTCTCGAAGGGAAATAGCCAATCATAAACTAAAATGCATGTTGCACCTGAAGCTCCACCCATTAGTCAGGTGACATGGGGAACAACGGATGAAATCTCCCCTACTGAATTAGGGATTTTACGTGTTTTGAATTTTTATTACTGATAACTTACTCACGAAATTATTGATAAAGACAAAGAAAATATAGTGCCAAATTTTTTTTTATTTTTTTTAATTTCTTTTTACGCTCATCACAGGCCCGGGTCTTGGGGAAATTTTCTTTTCCCACTTCTGGCAATCAAGTCTTACTAAACTATATAAAAGCTGGGGTATGGGGCTCATTTTACCATAACTCAATAGCAAACCTCACCGTTTACTTTGAATTTTTGGTGACAATTTTATTAAATCTGTCACTATGATTATCGAGACGATTAAGACCAAAACCAATTTGGATCCTTCGAAAACCAAAGTCACTGAAGAAAAGCAGGTATTGAAATGTCCATTCCTACAGTCCGAAGCGAGTGTGAAGTTAACGAATTTCACTTCAGGAAAAAGAACAAACGATACGCTTCACAACCAATCGGTGGTAAGTTGAGTTGTTTTTGCGTTTTTATTCCATCAAATAATTTATCGTATTGAGACTGTAAGTGTATTAAACAATGCCATCTCATTTCCGTGTTTTTAATTTATAAAATATAAATTTAAATTCTCAAAAAGAAAAAATTTTGGAAATCGTATTTACACATGCGAAAAAACCGATAGTAACTCTATTTATTTTTAAATATTGTTTAAAATATGTAATTTTAATTCAAAGAAAGTATTGATAAAATATTTAGGAATTTGCATACATTTTTAATTTTTAAAAAATGATGTCGCATGCGATTTTTTTCATATTTCTGTCCGAGTCATTCTAAACTTTTTTTTTAAATTAAGACCAAAATAAATGAATTTTACATCAATTAAATATTCTAAGTAAAAACATGGTCTAAAATTAAAATAAAAAGAATTTAAGGAAATTTACAAAGGAGAAATAATTTAAACAAATGAAAATGCAATATTTAATTCATTTATGACTGATCTCTGCTCATATTAAAAATAATTTTAATTCAGTATTTCATTTCAAATTAGAAATTAATTATAAATACCTAAAATATTAACAAAAATAATCTTGACATATTGTAAATAATTTATCAATAAGAGGTTTTTATTTAAACATGATCATTAAATTGGTAAATCTTAAATTTTAGTAAAGTAATCTTAATCTTAATCGTAATCTTAAATTTTTGTGATATACTAAAAATAGAACAATAAATGTTCCTCGGTTAAGAATCGATTACATTTAACTGTCGATAGATATTTACAAATAAACATTCAATACAATAATTATATTTAATAAACTATGCTTCAAATAATAATTTCTCACTGATTTATCAGTATCAAAATAAGAAAAGAGTTTAAAAGAACTGTAAAAGAAGAAACTTTTATTCCCAAAGCATATGTTAAAATTCTTATATAGTCGAAAATATTTTCTATGAAACTGAGCGAGCTTATAAAACAAATTTTAATCTACCGTTCTTTTTCATATATTAACTGTACAGATAGATAATCCAAACTATAAGAAGTTTTCAATTTTAGTTTAATTTTAAATGAAACAAAATCCGTATATATATATATATATATATATATATATATTTATACACGGATTTTGTTATATATATATAGAATTCATTGCTAATACATTAAATATTTTTTATATTTAAAAATTAGATCTACATAAGCATTCAGATATATATATATATATATATATATATATATATATATATATATATATATATATATATATATATATATATATATATATATATATATATATGTATATATATGTATGTATATATATATGTATATATATATACATATATGTATATATGTATATATATATATATATATATATATATATATATATACCTGAATGCTTACGTAGATCTAATTTATAAAAAATATTTAATGTATTAGCAATGAATTCTTCATTAATGTATATAAATATTCATTTAAAGTCCAAGTGATTTATTTATTTTAAAAAAAAATTAATGACAGTCTTCTTTTATTTAATATTCGCCATATTTAAAAATACGTTATATAACTTCAATTCCTTATAAAATTATAGCAATTGAATAATAATTTTTATAAATTTTAAATTATGTCAAAGATACCCCTGTAAACAAGAATATTTAAGAAACTCATATGTATATTTTTGAGATTAATCTACATCGCTTCCGATATCCCATTGTCAACAAACATTAACAAAATCAAAACTAGTTAAAGAAACCGAAATCAAAATATTTCTAAGGTTTTAAAAGACACACAAAAAATTTTTTTTGGTTGTTCTGTTAACCAACTAGCAAAAAATTACCAACTTACGTATAAACCTTTTAGAAGCTGCCCTTTTCTAAAATAGGCTTAAGTTAAACCAATTTATGGAAATTGAAGAGCGGAAAGTGTGATTTTGATAAGGGCATAGCGTGTCGACTCGCTCTATAGTCACAGAAATACCATACGCAAAATATTCTGCAGAAAACTTGATTACTCTTTTAACGATTACTCTACACAGTAGAGATATTCTAAATCAAAGATGTGCCACTGAGATTAGAAAAATATTATCCATTTTGCTGTTTTAAAATGATGGCATTATTTAAAATTGCCACCAATTTTGATGGAAATGTTTCAAGGCCAACACTTTCCGTGTGTTTTAAGTAATTTGATGACAGTAAAATTGTGCAAAGAAAATCACTTAATGAGAATAAAAGACAAAATGGACTGGGAAACCATAATTTTTTATCGGATGAAATGCGTTTTACTTTTGATGGAACAGATAGTTAAATTACTATTAGCACAAGTATTTGAAAAGATAAATATGTGAAATTGAGTAAATATTTAAAGACGAATTTCTAAAACTACGTGTACCCGTTGTAAGCAAAATTACAAGTAATATATTGTAATATGATTATGGAACAGTTTCTAAGAATTTGGCAGTGACTATCTAAATGTATTTTACTTTATGGGGGAAAGATAGCTTTATTTTCACTAAAGCAAGTTTATACAACTAAGTTTATTTCCTAATTTTTTAAAGAAGTAAAGAGTTATGAAATGATAAATTATGTGCATTATCATTTAACTTTAGCCTAAAAAATTTATTCATTTTGTAGAGCCTGACTTATTTATGTGAATCAACGATGACGCAGTCAAATTGAAAATTTTTTATATAATACAGAGATTATTAACTTTGCCTTAAAAGTTTGCAGAATTGAAACTGTAATGACATTTCTCATTATCTTTCGAAAAAAGAATTTGTCATTTAATGAACTTCAGAAAATTGGGCCAAATTAAGTTACTTGAATTTCGACAGATTTTTTTTTTTATTATTATTAAAAAAAATTATACAATTGCATAAAATTTAAGTTAAATATATATAAAAAAGCAAAATGTTTTCTAATTTCAATTAAAAATTATAAATTTTTATAATTTCATTGCAAATATATTTATAGTACATCTTAAAATCCTTTATGATTATGCTCATAAAAAAGTATGATATTTTGTAAAAAGTTATGGATGGAAAAAAATTTTTAATTTCGTTTAATTTCATTTTGAATCCTATAGAATTGTGAAATTTGAGAGCCAAGAAACATTTCAGAAAAATAAAAAGATAATAAAGATTCATTAAATAATTACGTGATTTAAATTTTAAATTATTTTAGCGAATCATATGTGTATATAAATCTCTTTCTCTTGAATATAATAGACTAACATAATTCTGCTGATCCAAATTTAGAAAATATTAAAAAAAAAAACCTATCCTTTATATATCTATTTATAGTTTCTCATATTATCAATCTAGTCTCAAATTTAGTAGTCAACAATAGAATCTACTAAATGAACGGTAGTATTAAAGTCTCATGATGATCACGTGAAAATGGCATGAAAATGACTATGCAGTTTTTTAAGCGAAGATTAGAATTCCGATTCTATAAGGAATTATTGCAACAAATTTTGTTTTACACTTTGAAAAGTTAAAAATAAATCTTTCTGTTTCCGCTAATGAATTTTATTCTTGTTGAAATATGCGCATCATTTATTGTACTAAAACAAGCAGTTTGATAACAATAAATTACAGGAAATTATATAAACATATTAAGAAGATTAATGGAAATTATAACAATAATTTTATTACAAGATTGTTGTTAATCTACAGAAATACCGATAGATAGAAAGTAGTAATTATTCATCCTAAGAATTAATAAAGCAGATTGAATTTCATTTAAATATAAAAACACATACTTTATGAAAAATGCTATTGCTTACCTTAAAAAACATTCCAAATAGGTCACATTTTTCAAAATTACTCTTCTATATTTTAAAAACCTGTAATTTGTCAAATACTAGAAAATCTTAATTTTCTTATCTGTCGAAAGATTCAACATTAATTTACAACCTATTAATCTGCATTTTGCAGGAATTGATTCTTTTAAGTATATTAATAAGTTTAAAACTTAATGTAATTTTCATTCGGGAATCTAACGATTTTGAAATAAAAATATATTTTATGAATAAAAGTATGTTTCGTAACACCCATAAAAGATTTTAACTCTTTATAGTAAAGCCTTGTCACAAATTTTTAATTGATATTGAAATATTGAAGTTGTTTAGCAAAGAGAATATTTTTTGTCAGGAAAATCTTCGAAACTTTTTCATAATATAATAATTTTCTGAAGAATTATAATACCCTCAATTATTATTTATAAAAAAATTTATAAAAATAAATATTTATATGGTAACATCATTACATCAAAGATATCCTTATTATTTATTTTTCAGCCTATCAAATGTACCCAAGGGTCATGCATGGGAGCGCTGATGAGCGGTCAATCATCCATTACAGAATGCAAAAGCAAAGAGGAATTAATAGCAGAAGCTGAAAAATTTCAAGAGCAATATTTCGCATCTTTGAAAAAGTAGGTTGCCAAACAAAATATTATTTAAAATATTAACTATTTATTTTTCACTTTATATTAATAATAAATTATTTTATTTTCAACTTATATTTATAGATAGAAAGAATAACAAATACTTATTTTCATCTAAAATTAATTATATTGATTAAATTTTAATTAGCCCATATTTTTTTCACTTAGAATTCTTGATTTACCAATATAATTTATGCAAACAATGTACACTTTCCTTATCTTCACTTTTCTTAAATATAGCTGACTTTAATTGACACTGTGCTAAACATGTTTTACTTCTTTCCTTTTGCTTTTATACTTTTAATATTAAATATAGTCTGAGAAATTTAGTCAATTTTTTAATTTATATAATTATTTTATTAAATTTGGAACTTATGATAGTAATAAAATAATTCCATAGATTCAATTTCTTTAAATATTTCAGAAACTTTTTCAAATATATCCAATTAACAATCGAATATCTATTCTCCCAAACATTTTATTTCTGTTAATAACTATATACACGCACTATGTGTTGTATAGTAATTGCAGATATAAATAATACAACTTGTGTTAATTTGTTTAAAATAAGAAATCTAACAAATAAACATACACTATTTGCTTCATAAATTAATCTATTAAATTACGCCTGAAAATGCTTTATTTCAACTAAATAAAATAATGTAGGCCATAAAAAAGTCAGATTGCTAGTTATTCTGAATCCGTCATTAAAAAATTTGAATAAATTTAATTTTCATTTTACCCTTGTAGGAAACTAACATAATTGAAATACTTTTATTATGAAATCATTTTTATGAGTAATATATACAAAATAAAGTAAGTCAAAATTTTAATATAATTAGCTTAAAGCATTGTCACTGAACACATTTCATTTATTTACTTGTTAAGTATTGACAAATATATTAAATAATTTCTAAATAATTAATTATTATTTTAAATTAAAATTATTTAATATAGGAATATTTATTATCACAATATTCAAAATTCAAAAAATATCGAAAAAATTTTCATGCATAGTAATTTTAAGTGATTAAAATAATTTTAAATTATTTAATTTTATTTGCTACTTTTGTATATCTAGCTTAAGATAACATAGGAATATGTTACTTAACGAAATGTTAAAAATTTTGTAAAATTATAAGCATATATTTCAGGTTTTAAATTCAAACATGCGATTTGGTGGCGAAAAATATTTTAATTTTACAAGAGAAATCTTCATTTGAATAATTTTTATACAAAAAAAAATTCAAAAGAATGTATATTTTATTGCTTAATAAAGTCCTTCTACTTACATAATAGAAATAATATTGCGCATAGTAGAAGATATTTATAATTCACGGAACTATCACATTGTTCACTTCCCTCAAATCAGTAGAAATATTAAAACAAAAACTTTTTTTTTTTTTTTGAAGCAGGATGCAAGTTTTACGAAATGTAAAACTAAGTATAATTTTTTCTGTTTCATTGAAGGAAGGCCACCACTGAGGATTTCCTCCTACGTATGCAAACCATAAAAGAACAAATTTCAAAGACAGGAACTTATGATTTAACTTACGAAGAACTTTCTTTTGGTTCAAAGTTAGCTTGGAGAAATGCTTCTCGCTGTATTGGAAGAATACAATGGAACCGATTGGAAGTGTTCGACTGTCGCAACATTACAACTACAGAAGAAATGTACCATGCAATGTGCGCCCATTTGGAATATGCAACAAATAAAGGAAATCTTAGGTAATTATTACACAACTTATTTACATACTTAATAAATAGTTATAAGCAATTTCCCACACTACTACAAGAGTTTTAATTAATTTAAAGGCGTTTATCAATTTAAAGCTTTGAAACTTTTTTTTTTTTACTTTTTGCTGAAAATCGTGTTGAATGAAATAATTTCGTGTTACAAAATATTTTGCTCAACTGAAGATACAATTTTAAAAATCTCAGCAATGAACATTTCAAATATACATTATATTAGTTAAGTGATTTTAAAAATCAAAATAATGTAACTATTTGAGTTTGACTAAATTTAAAAAAATAAAATCATATTCTTTGAATGATTATATTTGTTTAAAAAAAGTAAATTACAATTAAAATATGAATAGAAAATATAATTAATTTATCTTAACTCTTAATTTTTTTAAATTTCCAAATTACTTGTCAATAAAAATGTACAATAAAATTCAGATTAATATATATCTTAAGTTTATATAATAAGCTTCACACACACACACATTTGGATGTGTTTATGTTAAAGTATTTAATTTAAAATTCGGTAGTATTTACATTAAATAAGAAATCCCCCAATGTCAATGAACTGTTGGGTATTCCTTGCATACAGGGAAATATATCTTAATAAACCCTAACACATTATTTAATTTTAAATAATGTGTTCTCCATTTGGGGAGCGTTATAATATTTCAAAATAATTTATGAATACATATTTAATAACTTAACTACTTGTTTTTTACTAAATATTAGTTTCATAGCAGGAATTAATGGCAAAGGTACCGTATAACCCATGATACCAAATTCTGAGATTAGTGACTTTTGGGCGGATTTTCTTATGCATCTGACAATCTCGTTTTTATTACATCCTACATATGGAGACCTATAAGAATAATGCAGTAATCGTCGTACTTACCTCATGGTGTACGTCACGATACATCACCTTGGCAACATTTCTTCATCGCCAAACAAATTCAGAATTTGGAATCATGGATTATACGGCACCTGTGCCGAATTATTAACAAATTAAAAACGGCCTTTTAATTAATCAACTAATCTAATTAGCTATAAATGAGATGTCTGTCCTTAAATTTTTTTTAATTAACTGCTTTTAAATTGACGTTTAAAAAAAATTAAAATAAAAATAAAATAAAAGATTAAATTTTTATAAGTAAACTACATAATGTTGGATAGTTAAAGGAAAAGAAAATGTTTTCTGAAAGACAAATAATACAGTTACTTTCTAATATATTAAATCCTAGGGTTAATATATTAAATCCTAGGGTATATCTTTTTCTGACCGTTTAATTAATCATTTCAGGTCTGCGATTACTTTATTCCCTCCTAGAGCGGAAGGCAGAGAGGATTTTCGTGTTTGGAATCCTCAACTTATTAATTTCGCAGGCTACCTCCAACCGGACGGCAGCATCATAGGTGATCCAGGAAGGCTGAATTTCACAAGGGTCAGTATAATGCAATCCTTTGCTTAGAAATGAGTCATCAAACATTAATAAAAAGAAATTTTAAAATGTTGTTTACTCAAATAGCAGCTTACGATCTTTCTCTTCCTTTTCTAGATTTGTCAGCGATTAGGTTGGAAAGGTAAAGGTGGAAAGTTCGACGTTTTGCCCTGGGTTTTCTCAGCACCTGGTGAGGGAGTCAAATGGTATGATGTTCCTGAGGAGCTTATTTTGATGGTAAAGTTGGAACATCCAAAGTACGACTGGTTTGCTGAACTAGGGATAAAATGGTACGCTGTACCAGCAGTGGCAGACATGATGCTGGATATTGGGGGCCTCAATTTCACAGCAGCACCATTCAATGGGTGGTACATGGCGACTGAAATTGGCGCTCGTAACTTATGCGATGTGCAGAGATATAATATTGCTCAGGTAATATCATAAAATAACATATTTCTCTTAAATGTAATAACACAAACAATTAATGCATCTTACTTTAAAAATATTAATTTTTATATTTTATTAAAATTTTAAAAAAGTAAAAAATGAAGAAAAAAGTTTTATATTATAATTCCATGAAACAATAAAATATATTTTTTTTAATTAATTCAAACTTTTTTAAAAAGTTAAAATCAATTAAAAAAGTCTTTTTAAACTGAAATATGTATGAAAAGGTAATACAACTATTATTTTTGGTACTAATTTATACCAGTTAATGTAAATCAATAAATTAGAATGTGATGTTTCGAGTGCATGAAAATTCATTTGAATGCATGTCTCATATTTCTTACATCCATTTCATTTTTCAGCAAGTAGCAGAAAAACTTGGATTGGACACAATGACCCCAACATCATTATGGAAAGACACAGCCCTTGTAGAGACTACACTAGCTGTACTTTATTCTTTCCAAGTATGTTAAAAACAAATTATATTTATTTAACATATTAAGAGTTTTTTTAAATTTACAAAAAAAATGAATCATTTATAGATACATGTAATTTTAATTAAGCATTATAAATTAATTTGCATTTTCAACGATCCGTAATCTTCATTTGTAAATATAAATTTTAATAATATTTATTTAATGATATCAAATTATTTTAATTATTTCAAAAATTAATTTCATTAATAGTTTACATTCGTTTTAAAATGTAGGGAACTCTTTTCCCTTGGTAGTAGAAACGGAAACAATGAGCCTTCTGTTATCTTGGGTGCGGTCTTAATCTTTTGTTGTACAGTAGTCATACATTTTAAAGATATGAGCTAGTGGTAAAAACCAGTTCAAGATATCGATTCTGAATTGTTGTTCCATTGTTATACCGAGTGTAAACTATCTTTTTACAACTTGAAATACAAAAGATTAACAAAAGGGTTACATTTTCTCACTGATAAGATAGCAACATATCTTTATCATGGCTTCTGAGCATCTAAGTCAGATAATTTAAACAGACCTTGTAACAATTTCAAATAAATCGAAATCATTATTGTTCAATATGTTTTAAAAAGTATATCTGTTAAAGATAAAGTCCACTACAGATAATATTTTTAAAAATAATTGTTCCACTTGTAGATAAGAAAGAACTGGTCTGATATAATCTTATTTTAGTACTTATCAGAAAACATTGTAAAGAAAAATTGCGTTTCAGTTTCCATGGATAATACATACCAATGGTGTAAGATAATGAATCACTCAAAATAAGTAGTTTCTTATCGTTCGTTGTTAATGAAAAACAGCGATATTCAAAATTCGCTGTTTTGATGATAAACAAAATGTCGCTTTATTCCTTTAAAATAACATCTATGTTACTATACTGGCCTCCATATTTTAGAGATTAAAATTTCAATATTCTTGTTTTACAGAAAAATAAAGTAACCATTGTTGATCACCATACAGCAGCTGAAACTTTTATGAAGCATATGGAAACCGAGCAAAAGCTACGTGGGGGTTGTCCAGCTGACTGGGTTTGGATCGTACCACCTATTAGTGGCTCAGCAACACCCGTATTTCACCAGGAAATGATCACATACAATTTAAAACCAAGCTTTGAATATCAAGAGAGGGCTTGGCTTACACACAAATGGCCAAGAAACAAAGATATTCATCTGAAATATAAATTCAGAAGTGTTGCTAGGTACATTTTTTTTATTTAATTTAACACCAATTTTTAATCATTCATTATAAATTATTCATTTTTGGAGACAATACTTTCAGCAGAAAGAAAAAAATTGACTACTCTAAGCGATACAAGAAATATTTCTCAAGCAGAAGCATAATTTTTAAGAAGTCATTTTTAAAAATTAAATTAAAAAGATTGTGAAATATTTCCGCAAGTAACTTTGACCCGAAATTTTTTATGAACGCAAATATCGTTTTCCAATAAATTTTTTTATGAATTTTTTTTAATATAAAACCAAAAGTAATATATTTAAGAATGTAAGACATTTCATAATACATACAAATTCATAAAATTATCAATAGCAAAATATACACGATTTCTGAAATGATTTCTTAAATTAATTCATGTATTCAAACATTAACCAATTGAATTAGTATAAGGACTGTCATTCTTAATTTAATTTGTTCGATAAGATTAATGTATGAATAACTTTAAAAATAAATAAATATTAACTTTATTAATCTCAAATTAAAACATACATTTTGATCTATTAATTATTGTTGTGATTAAAATTAATATGAAAATAAAAAATTATATTTTCAAAAATGTGTACTACACAATTTAATACTTAAAAATTAAATAAGGAAATTTATTTCAAATCAAAATAAATTATTTAAGTATAAAACTTATAAAACATAAATTAAATGTTAAATAAATATAACGAATTTACAATATTTCTTTTTATTAGCTAAATTTTACAGTATTATTCTATTATATAAAAGTTAGTTGCTACTTAATTTTTAAACCTGAATTCACTCTTAGTAAAATATTTATTCTTTGAACCTTTAAATTTAAAAAGACATCAGGGAAAGGGGTACAACAATTAGTTGGACAATTAGTTAGAAATCAAAGATCAATATTTTATTGTGTGGGTCATCTTTTACATGGTCAGTTGCTCTTATTCTTTTAAAGGATTGCCGTGGCTTGATTTGTTAGACCATTCATTCAAGTTATCGGCAGTTCAGATTCCAACTCAGCCAAAGATCCGTTGTTTCCGCTTATGGATGCTGGGACATGTTAAATATGTCATAGTCACGATGTCTTCCATGTGAGATGATACTTTTGAGGGTTTTCCACTTGGTCCTTGCTTCTAAATAACGAAGATTCTCACCTGGGTACTTCTGTCTAATCTGTAATGCGCAATCCAAAGTGTTTCACAGAGAAACATGCTGGCGCAACAACAACACACTTCTAAAATGTATTTGTGTCCGGAGACTATCATGTATTGGATATAAAGCTCTTTGGACTTTGTAAGTTAAATGGAACAGAAGAGTGCTATCGGATGGGTCTTTCCACATACTTTTATTGGACAGATTTTTATGGTGTGTTCAGATTCTGTCTCTTCGTTGGCCAGGGAAAGTGTTAGAAGTCAAATTCATATTCAACGAGCCATTTTGGAACACTTCTGGCATCATGTATAGTTTCATAAATAACTGTCATCAGAGTAAAAATGCAACATAGCAGCGTTAATCTGCCAATATATCTAGGAATCCAGTTGCTGTATGTTTACCCTTGAAGAGGACGAAGATATCTCCTCTATGTCAACATAACATAGCTCATACCACGTTATTCCTAAAAGACCCTTTCACAATGCGAGTAAGGCAAAATGGATTGATGGCTTTGTGAGTTTTTCACCAAATTCGTTGTCTTCTTCCTATGCAAAATGAGAGGGAATGTTATTCACATCTGACTACATAACTTAGTTCAAAATACTCAAATGCTTACTGCACTTTTTCCAACATCACTGGAAATAAATTTTTTCAATTCGAGCAGAAGTGAATGGTTTTTCTCAGAAGCATCCTATTATGCATTTTTATTCTCTATAATTCTCTGCAGATGTTTTGAAATGAATTATGTTGGGAAGGGAATTGGCTTGCCATTCTTTATCATTGAAACAAAGTAAGATTCCTATTCTGCTGTACAATTTATCTGAGACAACATGAATCACTTTTTTAAAACTGTGTTCGAACTGCATCTATGCCTTCAAGAGAAAGACTGTTGCTCATTTTTCCAATTTTTGAGAACTTTTTATATGGATGCTTTTGAAAACCCAGTGGTGTTAGCTGTCTTTGAAATCGAGACCCTTCCTGAACGAATACAAGCAATAAGCCCTTTTCCAAATAGTAAGCTCTTTAGCAAAAGTCAATTTGATATTTGTAAAGCTTAAAATTCTTTAATAAAAAAGCACTTAAAATCAATTCCCTTGGAGACTTTATCAGCTGGTACATCATTAAAATGGATAAGCAAAATTTTGCTATTTAATTATTTGAATTAAATCACTTCAATACATTAATTAATATTTTTTATTTCACAAGAATATTTTCGAGTCTGAAAATCAGTTGAAATCCCTGCATAACACAGTGAGTAAACTAGCATAACATAGTATAAAGTAAAAATTACAAAACTACAATAAAAAAAGAAAGATACTACACACACAATAATAAAATATTACTTTTATAACCAAGAAATGCGTTTATACAGATTAATAATGCAAAAACAATACATAATTCCTTTGAGAAATTTAGAAATACGTTTTTGTCATTCTAGGGTTATACAACTATGTGTTGCCATGATGTCTAAAGTCAGCCATCACAGAATAATGGCATCTATTTTGTATGCAACGGAAACTGGAAAATCTGAAACTTTTGCAAGGAAGCTTTCAACTGTGTTAAATGCATCTTTTAACACAAGAGTATGTATACTTTATATTTAACTATATTAACAATGTGTGTTAAATAGAAATTAAACACACATTGTTAGTCCATTTTTCTATGTTCATAGCTAAATATATAAACTGTTGCCAAAAGTTTGACAATTCTGTATTTGATTGAGTTAAACAATATGTTTTATAACTTTAGATATGTTGTATGGAAGATTATGACCCTAGTGATATAGAATGCGAACGTTTCGTTGCCTTCGTCACAAGTACATTTGGCAGTGGAGAACCTCCTGATAACGGCAAAGTGAGTAAATAAATATTCAAAATGTAATTAAACATCATATTTTGGTGTTCATCTCCTTTATATGAGCAATTAAATATTAATCTTTCTGAAGTTAAAATTTGATTAATTCTAAATTTATCATTCTCATTAAAGATACGAATAATATTTTTATCTTTTTTGCATCAAATATAATATACTACAAAAATAATAAATGTAATAATTTTTGGTATTTTTGATAATGAAATTGAAAGAAAATATGTTTGTCAAAAAGATTGAATTTAAAACCAAATAAAAACAATTCTGATTAAATAATTCAAAGTGAAACATATTTTGTAGAAAATTTTTTTTAAAAAAAATTGCAATAGAATTCGTTTTGTAGCTGAAGTTTCAGCTCTACTGAGATTTCAATGAGACAGAATTTTTTTAAAGTGTTAGTCAATATTTTCTCGATATTTTGAAACTTTCTTCGTACATTGTTTCCTGTTTTATGTAACTTTGTATAAAATAATAAATATTGTGAAGTTACATAAAAGAAATAATGAAATTTATAATAAAATAATAAAATTTCACGGTAATAGCATCTTTTTTTATTTTAATAATATTAACCTATGTGTTTATAATTGTAATTTCAAATAAAACATTTTAAATAAAATAATTTTGCTATTTTAAAAAATAAAAATGTTAGAAATTATACAGATGTGCGAGTAAATGCGTGTAATAAAATACGCTGAATAAATATGCAAAATTTTAAATTTTTCTAGTGAATATTAATAACATTCATGACTTTAAACTTCTTAGGCCTTCTGGAAATCTATGAAGAAGTTAAAGGAAAAAGGCACTCATTTATTCAATCTGAAGTAAGTCATCTTTTCTTTTCTTTTAAAAAAAAAAAAAAAACTAATAACGACCATTTTTAAAATGAATAAATCTATAATAAATATATATATATATAATTTTAAACTTTCTGATAAAAATTTGATTCTGATATTATAAAAGTCTAATTTTGTACCATAGTTTAAAATAAACGTATTGCACAATAGTTTTGTGTTTGAACTAAATAAGCATATAATTTTCTTCGAAAATATTAAATCGAATTTCATTATTGAATCTGCAGTTGAGGATTTCATATTTCTGAATATTAGATTAAATAGAAATCTTCCACCAACTTCATCGTTTCTGAACTATTTTATAATGTATTTTTTTTTTTTCGCCAAGGAATAGGAATTTTGAATTGAATATTATTAGATAAAAATTTCATATTTCCTTTAAAATTGTCTACAGTTACTTAAAATCTATTATTTTGACACGCATTAATTTAATGTGAGTGAAATTCATTGATTTGACACACATTAAAATCTATTATTTTGACACACATTAATTTAATGTGAGTGAAATTCATTGATTTGCCTATGTTATTATACTTTTTGCACAAAATTTTTTTTTACCTTACTTTTGATCATTTTAGGTTTACAGTATTCGCCCTTGGATCTAGTCAATATCCTAACTTTTGCCAGTTCGGAAAGAATCTTGATAGCCTTTTCACTCAAATGGGAGCCAAAAGAATCATGCCTGTTGAAATGGGAGATGAGCTTGGAGGCCAAGAGCATGTTTTCAATAATTGGCTGCCTAAAGCATTCAAAGTAAGAAAACACGATTATTAATTATGAAAGGCAATCACAAAATGATTGCTTTGGTCATTTTTAATTTATTAGATAGAATAGATTTTAAGATAGAATTCTTAATGAAAGTAGATTTTAACAGAGTATATGGAATTATTTTTACAATTTAAGTATATTTTTACTTCGATTCTATACAATGTTTATGGAACATAGACATGCTTTACTCTAATAAATAAAATATATTGTTTATTCGAAAGAACTGACTATTATAAAGTCTACAAGTTCAGATTTACTTCAAAAGAACTATCTGCTAAGCCTTATTTGAATTAACCGTGTAATACATAATCATTTTTTGCTAATTTGAGGATACAACTTTTTATATTGAGGCAGTTAGTGTGTGAGCCACCTTAGCCCCTAAAGTGAGAGGATAGAGAAACACAAGGAGAGACAAAGAAATATGCATGCCCGAAACAGGAATCGTTACCGGAACCTACTGCTTCTAAGTTAGAAACACTAATCACTCCGACATCGGTCGATAATTATATTTAAATTAAAAGTAACATCTGTAAATTTGCTAGTGATTATTCCTAAAGGACTGATGCAAATTGATTTATAAACCGAATTCTATTTCGAAATAGAAAGAGGATATGTAGTTGAGAAATAAAATGTTCATTCTAATTCTGATTTTAAGTTTCGGTACAATTATTTGGTCCAATAAGCTTAATAATTTTAGAAATAATATCGTTTATATTTTTAAACAGGCATTAAATTCCATGTATATATATATATATATATATATATATATATATATATATATATATATATATATATATATATATATATATATATATATATACAATGTTTACATAAATCTTGTTTTTCAGTCATCTTGTATTGATTTCGATATCCCGATAAACGATGACTTCGTCATACCTGGATTAAATTTCAATGTATGGAAGAGTGGACATTTCCGTTTCACCATAACAAGAAACCCAGAAGGAGATACTTTGGAAGGTAAATAAATTTACTATAATCTTTTTTTCTTTTATTTAAGAAATTCAATGAAGGAAAAATTTTCATGTGTTTTTTCATAATATCCATAATTTAATATTAATTATGAAAAAGTTCTTTATTATATATGGTAATAACGATATTCATTTTTAACAATTATAATGTTAGCTGGTATTTGATTTGCTTTAAAGTTGTAAGTAGCATTAATTATTACTAATAGGTACTAAAAATGCGATTGAAATATACATACATTTATAAAAAAAATTACAGAATCATTAGCAAAATGTTATTTTTGGGGAAATTTTTCAAAAATCATTTATGATTGCAGTTTTTTTGTTTGTACAATTTTCAAAATACTCTTATAAATTTACTATGAAGTAAATTAGATGTATATTAAACAAAGGTATTTGAGTATTATAGAAATATTATCATCGGAAATTTTTAAAAATATATTACATATTATACACTATTATTATTTATAATATTGTTAGATACATGTATAATAAAATTATTTTTGGTTTTATAAAAGTGTTAAAAGTTCTTAGTTATTTAGTTATAGCAAAATATATAAAGGAATTAATGTAATAGTAGAATTTTGATATCAGTAATCATAAAATCACAATTGAAAAATATAAATATAAAAGTAAATGTTTCAAAATTTTATATGCAAGTAACCTTTTAATTTATAATCTGACGAATTAAAGTATTAAATTTATCAGGTTTAGAATATAATTCATTTAAGAAATATGCAAAAATATAAACATAGTATTTATTTTTATACATTTTAAAAATGCATTTGAAAAAAATATTTTTAATAATTATTACCAATTAACTTAGAGAAAAATTAAACATGTTCCTAATTAATCTTTCTTTTAATATTTATAGAGCTTTCAAAACTTCACCACAAAAAATTATTTGGTGCAAAAATGTTGACCAAGATGAACTTGCAAGCAAAATCATCAAAGTAAGTTATATTTTTAGAATAATAGTACATCTGTTGTTTAGAAATAAAAAAAAAATCTCATATGTGGAAAATTTCTTTCTTAGTCATACGTGCATGATTGCATATATATAACAGAACACTTTAATACATTTCTTTAGACGCAAGACTCTGTTTATCCGACTTGATGTGTCCGATCCATCTGTTCTGACTTACGAACCTGGTGATCACATTGCCATCTTTCCAACTAATCCTCCTGCTCTTGTTGAAGCCATCCTAAAACATGTTGACATACCTGAGCATGATAAAAACAAGGTTATCCAGACGGAATATTGTCAAGGTAAATAAATATATCGAAGGTTGATTTGCTATGATACAATTCTTATCATCAATGAGGTTTTTCAATGATTTTTATCTTCTCATAGGTGAGGTTTGGAAAAAGTTCGAAAGACTCCCAGAAGTTAGTCTCAGGACCCTTTTAAGTCACTATTTGGATATTACGACACCACCTACAAGTAGCTTCTTGTTCCTTCTGTCTCAGATGGCAACGCACAAATGGGATCAATTTAGACTGAAAAGATTATCAGAGGTGTGCATATTTTGAATATATTAAACTACATCAAGTTTCACCTTAATGACACCACTGTCAAATGATTATTAGTTGATTTTTCTTTTAAAAAATTTCTTAAAATCAGACATCGCTTCAAATAAAAACAATCCAACCACTAAGAATCTATCCGATATTCATTAATTAATACCAATGGACTTTTTTTTCAATTTGTAACTATTCATTTCACTATTGGTGAATTCCCTGTGCATTTGGTTATTGAAACAGGGAATTTTCCTAAATTGTTTGAATGAAAGAATCTGTCTTGGATAAAATTCTCTTTTTACATGTGAGTAAAGAGAATTTGACCTAATGAAAGAAAGGAAAGATGAAGCAAATTGAATTTTTGTAGATATATATACATGCAATTTAATTACTTTCATTAATATAATAATTTTTTTAAATTTTAGGTAACTGATGATTATGAAGATTGGAAGAACTTCAGGTACCCTAACTTGGCTGAGGCACTTGAGATGTTCCCTTCCGTTCAGATAGACCCTACTTTGCTGATTTCGGAACTACCACTCTTACAACCTCGTTACTACAGTATCAGTTCATCTAGACTCAGCTCACCAAATGAAGTTCATATCACATGTACAGTTGTTTCATTCAGGACTCAAGGTACTAAAATTTAATATTTAATTAGTATAACGTTTTCATTTCAAAAAAAAAAAAAAAAAAAAAAAAAAAACTTCCTTATCCAAAAGTTGAATCTAAAATAAACTTATGGCTTAGTAAAATTTCCTAAAACTCATTTGTCTTAAGAGTAAGTTTTTTATAGGAATCTGATCTATACATTGAAATATTACAACTGCTTACAAAATATTTGTTTATCTTCTAATAGTTAAAATTTTTAATGAGAGATTATTTGAATAAATATTCATATTGATCTGAAACATAAACATAAATACAAAAGAAAATATTTAAGCAGATACTTTACGTAAAAGGAGCTATTTAAATGTCTGATTTTTTAAATGTTATTGAGAGAATTAAACAAAAACGTTTTTTATAATATGTAATTATAGTAATTGTGTTTTGATAAATTTTTTTTGTTTTATACGAATATATATATAAGATAACGTATTTAGGCTAATATATTATAATATCTCCTTTTATATTAAGTCTTCGAAGTATTCTTCTAAATAAAATCCATATTTTCAAAATTCCAAAGAAAAATGTCCGTCTCCTTATTATATCGTTACAATCTAATTCATGAGAGCTTTCATTTTGTTATTTTATAGTAATTAAATATACCTTTGTCTAATTAAAAACAGTAGAAATAATATTATCTATATTAAACACTTTAATAAAATTAAGATCAAAGTATCTTCTGATTTTTTTTTTTTTTTTTTTAAAGTAAGTGATCAAGGAAATGAATCAGATGAAGTATTTATGTCCATTTGAACATAGCTAAAAGATTTATGAAATTATCACTGTTAGAAATTATATCATTTTCTATCCTCCACATCAAAATATTTTTATATCCTATTAAGCAATGTTTTATAACAATTTAATCTTTTAAATCTATCTATTTAATATATTATTCAGAAGCTAAAGAATTTATACTTTATATTTCAGAGGGAAAAGGTCCAGTTCACCATGGTGTGTGCACATCCTATTTAAACAGCATTCCAAGTGGAGAAATACCCTGTTATGTCAGGCAGTAAGTACATAGCATTTTTACAGAATCAAAAAAACTTTAAGTTTTTTAATTGTAATAATGTTTCTTTTTTTAATATTATAAAAAAGTAGTTAATTAAAAGAGATGTAGTTTTTATTTTAAATTGTAAATCATTTATGGTAGTATATTTACCAAAATAGGTTTTGTTGTAACTATAACTAAATAAATTAATGAACAAAACTTATTCTTAAGCGAAGAAACTATTATTTGTCGCTTTTTAAGGTATTCAAAATAATCAATTTACAAAAAAGAAATGGCGTGAAAGGACTTTTTTTCATGGTAAGGATCAATATTGTTTCTAAGACACTATCTTTTATTCTGTCCTTTCAGTGCCCCCAGGTTCAGATTACCAGAAGATCAGAGTGAATCGATCATCATGGTTGGTGCGGGAAGTGGCATCGCACCCTTCCGCAGTTTCTGGTGTGAGAGAGACGCTGTGATGAAAAAACAAGCAGAAAATGGTGGTCCATCAAAAAGCTTCGGTGACATGTTCCTATTCTTCGGTTGTCGACAATCAAAGGTCGATAATCTCTACTCTGAAGAATTAGCTTCTCTGCAAAGAAAAGGCGTCATCACGAGAGTCTTCAATGCTTATTCAAGAGAGCCAGGTCAAGAAAAAGTAAGAGCTTATTGCAACTTAGTTTTATTTTAGGAAATATATAATTCTTGTTTTATTATCATAATCATTCAGAATAAAAAATAAGAGAAAAATAACGAATCAATTCAAGTTTACTATTCTTAATTAACTAAAGATTCAGACAAATGGACGAAATAATCTTATTGCTTTTAAGACTTTTATTTTAAAATATTTATAAAATTTAATTGTAAACAAAGATACCCCATAATCATAATACTGTATCTCTCACTGTGCAATTTTTATTTACTAGCAATATGTGCAACACAGACTTGAAGTTGAATCCAGTGTGGTACTGAATGTACTTGAGAACGGAGGACATATTTATGTGTGTGGTGATGCCATTATGGCAGAAGACGTTAGAAATACAGTAAGCAAAATATTGATGAATAGCACGAAGATCAGGAATATTGATGACTTACTGGTATGAATAATTTATTATTTAAAGTTATGATTTATAACAATAAATAAAATACCTACTTATAAAGAAACACCTTAGGTATGTCCAAATTTTAAAAGATAAAATGCTATCTTAATAGACACTCTATAAGTAATAATATATAAACATATGCAATATGCAAAAGTTGAAAGATATTATTTTAAGTATGATTATATTTTGGTATATACATTAACAATCGTATGTTAAATACATATAAGGGCCGTTGTTGTTGTTGTTGCACCAGCATACTTCCCTGTACCTAGCCCTGAGAAGGACTTTACCAATTGGATAGAAACAGCCGGGTGGAGTCTTCGTGATTTTGAAGCAGGGAGCAAGTAGAAGATTCCCAAGACTTGACCTGCAACCCCCAGATGCGTCACCTCACCTGGAGGACATTGCGGCCAGATTTAGTGTGCCCCAGCCACAACTTTAGCTAAAACAGCGGAACCCTGGCCAGTCTGGGACTCAACCTCACTTCCTTCCGAAAGTGAGAATGACTCCCTCATTAACCAGGCCCCGTGACCACAATTTTGGGATGGGATGTAAAATTATATAGGAAAACAATGGTACAAAAATTCATAGGATTATGAAATTACAAGAATATGTGATAGCCTAGTGGTTAGAGTATCGGCCTTCCATCCGGAAGGGTGGTGGTTTAATTCCCAATGCCGCCAAAGACCCACCGAATACATACGATATACGTGAGCGTTAACTTTGTGGAATCGAAAGTCCTGTGGTCGGTCATTGAGCAGATACCATGGATGCGATGGTCTGGAGAATGTACTCCCCCTTCAGATCAATGCCAAAATTGAGAGAGTAGATCCTCTAGTGTTACCATCTATTGGAGGATTTGAAGACCAAAAGTCGTACTTTCACCTTCGTGGTGCTCTGATTAAACGAAAGACGCTCCCAATTGACTTAAATTCACATAGCCAAGGCATAGCAAACTTGGCTTGTCCAAGTGTCATTAGTAATAACAAATACATATAGGAATCCCATGTTACAAGCCGAATTCTGCTGTTTTGGAGCATATTCGATTGAAGGCAGGAAAATATCCCTTCTCTTATTTAAGCATTTTTATTTTATATATTAAATAAATTTTTTATTATCAATGCATTGCATTTGAAAACTAAATTATTTTTTTGAAATTCTAAAAACTGAAATAGTTTCACATCATTAGCTATTTATTTTTATATAAATAACTAAGACCAAAAATAAACACACTATCAGAAAATTACTTTGGATTTATTAAACATCTTTAATCTTTGCACTTGTTTATTTATTTAAAAACTTATTTCATAGTTTGAAGTACGCTTCATTAAGTTAATCTTAACAATAGACATCGGAATAAAAGTAAATTAAAAAGCATTGATTTGTAAAATTTTTCGTAGAATAATAAGAACTATAATCGAATAATATAAATGTGGATTAGTATGAATTATGCCATAACACTGAACTAACTATAAAACACTTAAAACTCTTCCTTCTCATATTCAATAAAATTATCTTATTTTCAAATTAATATTCGGAATAAAAGCAAACATGAGTTATATTTATTTAACCTCCTTTATCCCTTGATTTTTATTAATTTCCGATTATTATATTCTTGATTTACAAATATAAGTAACAGAACTGCTTAATAATTGTAAAATCCTATAATTACTCTTTGATAAACTGAAAATCAACTCTGTTTTCTGATTATATTTCCATTTAACATATTTTTTATGTTGATTTGATAGATCGATAAACAAAAGCTACTTAATAACTTGTCATTAAGTTACATTCTTTTAAATGTTTCTTATAAATAATTGGTAACTTAATTTCTATGAATGTGCTTAAAATACTTTAAGATATAAACTGAAAGTATATTTATTTTTTAATATTGTATATTTTAAGTTTTTTGACTTTATTTTCAATGATAAAATGCATTCATTTTTTTTTAATTTTAAAAATTATATTTTACAGGAATCTGGAAAATACCATGAAGATGTGTTCGGTGTTCTTCATAAGAAATAAAAAAAAGGCTATTTAATAAATGTAAAAGACTTTCTGTGATTAAATGTCAATTCCAAATTGAAATTTATATATGGACGCTTTTATTTAAGATATTGAGAACCCTAGCTTTTTTATCACTCTTTATTGATCAATAATTTTGATATTTCATAATTTCTTATATCGTATCGATTTTAGGATAATAATTTTGCTTATCATAAAGCTTTTTATATTGTTAGTATTAAATAGCAAGTTTAATTTATCTTAGTATTAAATAGTAATTACATAGATTGAGCTTTAGCTTTTTGAAATCAACACTAACTTTTTCGTATGTGAATCGAATAAAAATTCTCTATATTTTCCTAATCTTATACGCAATTTCTATATTTTTCAATGGTGCTGATTACATATTACATTTTTTATGCAAATGTATTAATCAAACGCATGATAGTTGTGGTTTTTTTAATCAGAAATCAATCAAATGATTTGTTATAAATGTATATAAAACTTTTGTTACTGTTGTTAATGTTTTATAAATGTTTTTATTACACGTACTGTGATATCTATATAAATGTGTATAAAGTTGTGTTTACATGCTTTTAAACTAAAATAAAAAAAGTAAAAAATAAATAGAGTTTTTTTTATTTATTTATTTATTTATTTATTTTTTACATTTTATGCATTCATCATCACAATATTATTTTCATTCTAATTAAAACATGCGATCTTTTTCATTTTTTTCTGTTTGAATGGTTAGTTTTTTATATTAATCTGCATAATATCCATCGATATAAATTCAATTTATTTACCAACATAAAATACAACAAACTTAATTCATATCTGTGTTTTAAATTTTCCATGCCTCTTTTTAATAAAGCATATATAAAAATGTTTACACAAAAAATATAAATTTATTATTGAAGTTAAAAGAATACCTACAACTATTTTTTTTTTCGCTATTTATAGTTTTCTGAGTTAAGAAATGGTAAGAAATATTCCACTTTTAATAAATTAGGATGAAATTTAAGGTGATTTTTTATTTTTAAATGTTTTTTTTAAATCTTATTGCCTCGATATTCATTGCAAAAAATGTTTATTATTATTTGTTACTTAGAATATTATTTTTATCATACTTCAGAAGATATTACAGAATCACTGTGATTTTGTTTCAATTCAAGTTCTGAAAATTCAGTAAGAAACTTATAATTTAATATCTAAATTAAACAATATTTCATTTAATATCTAATTTCATATAACATCTAAATTAAACAATTATTTATTTATGAGAAAGAAATGGAAAGCAGTTAAATTTTCTATACATTGACTTCCATCACTTTTTTGACCAGATAACATCTGAAATTTTTGTAAACTCTGAATTTCAATAATATGAAGCTACAGTTTTATGAGATTTAAAGTCATATTTCAATGAAAAATACAAGAAAAAAACTATCTAATTATACAGACTAATGAAAAGAACGACATTTTACAAAATCTCAACTGTTACTTTTTGTCAGTGTTTAACTGCTAAATAAGAATCAGATTATATCTTTTCGCAGGTGAAACATTTTCAAAATATTTTGTCACCTATACGAATAAATTTTAAATAAATAAACAATTTTGTTAGAAAATTCGGGTAGGAAAGAATGTATGACCTGAACTTGAATAAATTTGAGACTAAAACAGAAGGAATTTTTACAACCTTATATTAAAGTCTCTCTAACTTAATCAAAATAAAAGTTATTTTATTTTATTTCAATTAATTTAATGAAATTTGAATTAGTTACATCAAAAAAATATTACATCAGCATGTAGCTATTTTTAAAAATAGTGTAGGGACATAAGAAAATGGAAGTTAGAATTAGTCATAACATTATATTTATTACGACATTACACATGGTTAAAAAATATAATTACAAAAAAATACTTAATAATTATTAATAAGGTTACATAGTATTTGTACAGTACAAATTATAAACAAAGTTATTTATGAACCGGATGGTTCTACTTCCATTCCTCACACCTCTATTCTAATCCTCTCTCACTCTATTTCTAATTGGATATCATGAGCACTCTATTGGGCAGTAACGCCATCTCGTGTCACTAGAGTTAATTATAGATCTGTTACAATAGCATTTAAAATAAAAGAACATAATTCTGGATAAAACTGAATAATTTAATTTAGTCTTGCTGGACACTGGTATAAAAATGCATATCAATTAGTATAGCATTTTGGAATGGTTCTAATTTTTTTCGGGACATAGATTTTTCCCAAAAGATTAATATTAAGAGGGTGAAATAATGTATTAAAAATATATGTTTCATTAAAATGATGTTTCACTTGTTAATTTTTTTGATTTAATAGTAATTAGAAAGAATGCTTTTGTTTAATTAATTAATTAATTATAGAGGATGATGCTTTCTGATTAGAAATCAATTTAAAAATACTGAATATATCATAATGTTTTGTAAAGAAACCTCTATACTGGTACTAAACTTAAAATAAATGAAGAAACTAAGTTTTTAAGAGTTACAGAGAATAATTAATTGGGTTCAATTATCACAGAAAGTAATTACATGATGCCAGAAATAAGTCAAAGGAATAATGTAGATAATTACGGAACACCTTTTTTTAATTAGCAACAAATCTCCTATGCCATAATTTAAGCAATATGTTTATTAAAAATATTTTCAGTAATTTGTCATTCAGCATGAATTATATCACTTAATTCATAAATAAAATGTATTTCATGATTTGTTTAAGTTTTTATTGATTCATATGCAAATTATAAAATCTCAAATGATATATTTTTAAAAGAAGTCAGTCAGTTTGTAAAAATTCACTTATTTTTACTATTATAAATCATCATTATTATAAATTACTTGTTAATTTAAATATTTGTAATCATAAATCATCATTAAAATTTATTTTTCTAAATACTTAAAAAAAAAGCAAACATTTCTCATAAATTAAGATTTCTAACAAAATAATGTTCATATTGCTTTTGATATAAAGATGGCGGTTATTAAACAAGCAACCACATAAAATGGAAATGAGCCATTATAATACAAAAGATTTAATCTAATTCAAAAATTTAATTTTGAAATATTTTATTTCAAAATTAAATTTTTGAATTAGATTAATAACCTTATAAATGATATAAGATATTCTTTAAAAAAGTATATTTCGCATTGTTTCTAAAATCAAATATTGGTTCACATATAAAGAAACTACTGAAATACGTTAATTTATCTCCAAAATTTTAAAATAAAATCAACAGGCATGTGTGTGCTTATATTTAAAAGGCCTATATTTGAATTTTAATATTAACCTGATATTAAACTGAAACTATAGTCGACAGAGGCGTTGATTTCAGTTAGATTCTAAGGCTTATGGGAGTGAAAGCAACTGGGAAAAGTTTTTGAAGTTAACTACATGAGATATTGCTGGTATTATTAGTGTACAATGTATGATAGTTTTGTTTTATATTTAGGTAATAATATGCGTGCATACCTGCCACAAAATTATTATTTTATTATTACCTGATTAACCAAATGCTGTATCTGATTACTTTGCTTGGCAATAGTTTTTATCCAATGCAAAATATTGAACAGTACTGGATAGTTGTTTGAATAAATGTGCAATGTGTGTAATTCTATTCTTTAAGACAAACATTTTATCACATTAGATTCAAATAAAAGGATTAGTTTATCGACTGATTTGCAAGTATTGCTAACTTTCTAATAGCGATTTATTCAAAAAAAATTTTTTTTTCTTTTAAATCATTTTAAAACTTAACATTCTAAAATATTGTAACCCAATGTTTTTGTGCTATTGAGTAAAAATATAATTTGCAAAAGTAATCGTTTTTCTTTCCTTTTTTTATGATTTGGGAAAATTGACACAATGTTGTATATCAGGTGGAAATTTCTAAGTTCGAATCCATCTACTATTTATTGAATAATGAAAAATAGGTATTGGGTTTCTGGTTTTGAACTTTCCTCTGTCGAATAAGACAGTCCGATTTTTGGTTTTCTTTTAATGCATGAGTACAGCTGATTACATATAACTGAGCTAAATTTATAAACAAGGAAAGAAGCCCTTTCAGTTACATTATGTATGTCAAAAAGTATTATACATCATAGTTTTATGGTCTTGCAATGACATGATGGTGTATTCTACATTATAATGATGAAACCATTCATAATACAACCTAGAATTTATAAACATTTGGAAATTCTTGAAGAAATTAATATTGTAAGTTAATAGATGGTGTTTCTAAAAGGAAATACGCCTTTATGAAAGATAGATTCCCTATCATTCATTCAAAGAATAAAAGCAATTTCAGTAAAATGGGTCTGGATATTAATCTATGGGTAGAAATATCCAAAATGAAAATCCTATTTAAAATATATAACAAGTCATATGGGTTAAATGTATTGTAATATATAAATTTCAGAAAATGGATATTATCAGTAAAATCCAATTAATAAGATTTCTGATCAAAATAATATATCCTGACCCGAAATACCAATCTCAAAAAAATATCACAGCAGTGCCGAAAATGTTGTGGCATTCATGAATTCTAATGGGTCACAAAATAAATTATGAATAATATAAAGTGGAAAATAAAAAGAATTTTTTGTATACTTTTGTTAATTAAATATGTTTTCAATAACAATACTGGTTTGATTTAATCATCAAGGCTTTCATGATAGCTTTCCAATACGGTTTACAAATAACAATTGCAATGCCTTCCCGAACGATGCAGCATGAAGAAAATTCGAATAATAGAAAGCTGAAACTAAATTGGTTGCAGAAAAAACAGTGACACTCTTTAAATGTGAATTCGCATTTAAAAATTTTTGAAAAATATTTAATAATATATAAATGAAATAATTACAAATTCTTGTAATTAATTTAATCGTCCCGATCTGAGAAACATGTTTCTTTCACAATAACCAGACAAATAAGCATGAATGATTAAACTATATAAATAATACAAATTTCAACGAGGATTAGTGCCCCCTAGCGTTCAAGCAGAACAACTGGATTACTATGGATAGATATATTTTCTATGTTGTATAAACTTACAAAGCTCTTGATTGATAAGAAATTATTCCAAAAACCTGTTAGCTTCAAGGTATAGTCCGGGGTTCATCTTTACTTTTATGTAAGTCCATAAGAGAGCAACTTAAAATCGCATTCGTACAATAAACGGGGAATGATTTGAAAATGTTTTCCAAAATTGATGGAAAATTAAATATTATTTAAGAAAAATTAAACATTTCAAATTATTGCATATAATATTATAATTAACATCTTTTATTAAAATAGGTGTCAACTAAAATTGAACAAAAAGAAATTCATTTTTAAAAATTGGTCACAAGGTAGGATTTTTTTTAAATTTATTCTTAAGGTTGATCCTTTATTATATTAATTTATAGTTGCATTATCAAGTTAACATTTATTTTAACGGTTTAATTTTTATTACCATATTTTCATCATTAATACTATTTTTAAACTTTTATTTTTATTATAATTTGAATCAATATTTGCTGGAAAATACAAATATAGTAACTTCAAAATTAAAAAATTTGGAAAGCAATGTATTTAAAAATAATAAATTAACTCAAAAATTGATTATAAATAGACATTAATAAGCTTTTATGATTCCATTCGACAATATGAAACAAATGTATAAAAATTGTAATTAAAAACGATAATACTTATATAAAAATATTTTAATATAAGTGTTATCGTTTATAATTAATTATTTATCATCAATTACTTAGAAAAACAGCAATTAGTAAAGGTTATTATTCTTAATAGCCACTTTCATGTCCGGAAATTCAATATTCCACTTATTTCAAAAGTAATTAAGACTCAAGTTATATATTTTTACTCTTCTTTTAGTAAATAATTCACCTTCAAATTACAGTCAGATTTCAAATTGAACATAATATATTTTTTTATTTGCTAGCAGCATTTAAATTTCACAGCATTCAATTATTAAAGATTAAAATCAGCATGTGTGATTTCAATATTTGATATTGATGGAAAAATCAACATCTGATAAAAATTTGTGTATATAGTGCTGCCATCTATCATGTAGCATTCCTACAAAAAATTCCAGCCTTTTAATAACACAGCTTAAAATATCTATAAAAATTTTTAATATTTGATAATCATATGATTATTATATAGAAGTCAATTTTATTATTTGACACTATAATACTTCTATTTTTTAAGATTATATAATAATTATCTTATTTAATATATATTATTTTAACTAGAAATGTATCAGCCAACTTTTATAAAAACTGTCATCTGATTATATAATTTAACTAATCTAGTTTTAATTTTAAAAAATTACATTTATACAATAAATGGTGTCTCAATCAATGTATGCTTCATTCATTCGATTATAAGATATTCTAAAACTTGTAATCTAAGAAAACATTGATATGTATTAAAAACTAAGAATATAGGTATAATATAGGTCATAAATTTTCATCTGTTATTAATTAAACTTTCCATCTTTAATGTAATTTAAAAATTACTAACAAAGTTTTAGGTATGCAGTTTTAGAGTCCGGAGAATAACAGAGACACATTTGTGTGAAAGTTAACTGTCTCATATTTTTTAAACCAATCAGAACTCACAACATTGTTAATGTCAAATTCATATTAATTATTTATGGTTTAAATTGTATTTATAATAAGATGTATACATCATTTGGTAAGAAGGCTGTAAAATTTTTATTCTGAAATAACTTTCTATCAAAGAAATTCACATAGATATACATAACTTTGTTTGTAAATCAGACTCATTTTAAAATATCATTTGATGATTAATAATGCCAACAGATCATACTGAAATTATCAATATATAATTTAGTTTTCTTTCATTTTTATTTATATTTTATCTTAGATATTTAGAACATATATATTTCATATTTTTTCTTCGATTTTATTTTTATTCATATATTTAGAACATTCTATTCAACACAGTCAATGAAATATGCGTTGTTTGCGTATTATTTAAGCATATTGAATTCTATTTAACACTAGATGGCACTTAAGTACTTAGTATTTGTTAAATGGCGATTATAAATATTTTTGTATATTCGCATTTGAATATTTATAAGTGGCTATTCAATTTCATCTATCAATTTGACATACTTTTTAATTCATGCAGTCACGTATTCAATAATAAATAAATTATTAAATATTTAGAAGAAAAAAGTAGTATTTTTACTAAAATGCAAAAACAAATTTCTTTGCAAAAGATAAATTTATCATACAAATTTTTTTTCCATAACAACAGAAAATAGTGAGAACCAATTTTACACCAGTCACAGTGAAAGCAGATATGAAAAACAAATAATAATGTCACTAAGAGACTCACATCATTTTATCTCCTTATTTTACCGGAGTGACGAATAAATTTTAAATTTAAATTTGAATTTTTTTAATTGAGCAAATTTAATTTGAATAAAAATTTATTGAAAATACTTGAGAATTTAAAAGAAGGCCGGGTTTGAAACTTCTACATTAATAACACGTATAATTTCATCGATACCTGTCGTACACAAACTAGTTAGAGGTTATGGTAAAAAAAATAACCAAATAAAACTCAGTAACCTATTAGATTTCTGGTTAATTGAATTTATGCCACGCAAGCTGTGCGCTGAAATAAGGTTTTGTGACATTTCCGAAGATATTAACAGATACTTGCTGACACATCAATATTAGTTTAATAAATATATTCCCTTTATTTCTTAACTGTTGAATTTTCATAAAAAAATTTGAATGAATTTAATGTGTCCATTTTTTGCTAAAGATCTGGCGAAATCTGAATCTGGCATAAATAATAAAAATTACCAAACTATTTCATCTTTATAGGAATTTTCGGTATTATATTCTTAAATTAAATTGCTTTCAAAATTAAATCAAGAGAATTTCTAAATATTTTTGTCTTCACTTACATTTAATTAATGTCTGTTCCATTTTATTACACGAAATAAAATGATTAATATTATTTCTTAATTTATCAACCAAATTTTCATTACTCTCGTTTGAGGACATCGCTAAAAAATTCGCTGTTCATTATTTGGTTTGAATACTATTTCCTGAAAACAACTTCTTATCTTTAAATTTTTATATTTTGACAGATTTGTAAGGCTCATGGCTAAAATTATTCGTTTCTGGAGTAGCCAGAACAAAAAATTTACCACAATGATTGGTGAACATTTTTCTCGTTGTAAATATAGTTAACAAATCATTAAGAAATTTTATATTCTTTTAAGAAAATCAAAAAAAGTGATTTTCTTCTACAATCAATCTCATATTTTGGACTTCTGAACTGCATTCTGCGTAATGCTTAGTTTTATTTAAATTTCCTATTTTGCCAACTTATCCCACAAATTCATGCAAATAATTTGCACTAATGACGAGGGGATAAAACGTAAACATCATACGTTATTGTCAATTAAATTTGATGTGATAGAAATTTATTAAATTAAAAAAAGAGAAAACAAAGACAAAAATTAAATTTATTGAAATTATTATCTGAACCAAATATTATTATTAGTATAAATTAAAACTAATATATTAGACTTGTTTTTGTAAAAAAATCTAAAAAAAATTTTTTTTTATAAAAATGCATTAAATATTCATTTTAGTAAGAAAATTGAATTATTGTTTTAATCATGAAATTTGATCTAGTATAATTCTAAAACATTCTGCTCCCATAATATTTTAAAAATTATTTCTCCCTTTTCATCAGCATGGTTTCTTTTTTAGCATTCACTTTATCTTTCGAATTGAAACCACTCGAGAACATTTTGTAAAAGTGTTCCAATAGGAATGAATGATGTGTCTCAGAATGGGGGAGGGGTGTAACTAAGATGGATTCTTACTATCAAAAATTACATGATCATTCTTAGTATTATGGGAAGAACTTTCGATTTTTCCTACCGAATCGTTGGTTGTTTTTGCTGCTGAACTTTCATCCTCTTTATAATGAGTAGACGTCATCTCAAGGGCCTTGTCAGTGGCGACCCTTCTCAGCTCTTCCGCTGCTTCTAGTAATTCCAACAGGTCATCCTCCGTGATACTGTCAGGTTGATCAACACATAGATCTAAAAAATCGTGAAATACTCGCTCTTTCGTGAATTCCTATCAAAGAAAATGGTCTACTTCATTATTTATCTGATACACAATTATTTAATAATTCTCCTTCATTACTTATCTGATACACAATTATTTAATAATTCTCCTTCATTACTTATCTGATACACAATTATTTAATAATTCTCCTTCATTACTTATCTGATACACAATTATTTAATAATTCTCCTTCATTACTTATCTGATACACAATTATTTAATAATTCTCCTTCATTACTTATCTGATACACAATTATTTAATGATAACTCTCTTCCATTACCTATTTGGAACACAATTATTTAATAATTCCCCTTCATTACTTATCTGATACACAATTATTTAATAATTCCCCTTCATTACTTATCTGATACACAATTATTTAATAATTCCCCTTCATTACTTATCTGATACACAATTATTTATTAATTCCCCTTCATTACTTATCTGATACACAATTATTTAATAATTCCCCTTCATTACTTATATGATACAAAATTATTTAAGAATTCTCCTTCATCACTTATCTGATACACAATTATTTAATAATTCTCCTTCATTACTTATCTGATACACAATTATTTAATGATAACTCTCTTCCATTACCTATTTGAAACACAATTATTTAATGATAACTCTCTTCTCTCTCCATTACTTATCAAATACACAATTATTTTATGATAACTCTCTTCCATTACTTATCAGATACACAATTATATTACATAATACATTTGAGTTACACAAATACTTACTATATTATAATAATTGCATACCATTTTAATAACATGCTTATACATTAATAAAAGTAAAAATTTGATATTTCAATTTTTAAAAAAATGAATTGTATTTAAATCCTTTGTATTTAAAAAACATTAAAATTATTGAATGGAAAGTATATAATTCTGAGAGATTCACGAATAAAACTTCAAATATAAGAATTAAGGATATTAAAATCTGAGAAAAAGAAATGCGTAAAATACTAGGTTGAGTAAAAAAGAAATCCATTATTTTTCAGTAAATGGCTTTAGTGATCGATATTTCATAATGTATTGATCAAATAATAAATTTGATGTTAAAGAGCACGTCACACTGGTGGTTGAAGATGTCAATAAAATCACAGAAAAAATCAGTTTACCTACATAATAGAGATCGTTGCATCTCCAAGGAGCTAAAGATCGGCCATAAAACAGTTATAAGCCATTTGCTCAAAGAGAATCCAAAATATAAAAAAATAGCAGATTTCTATTTCCCCAATCTAATATTAACATCGAAATTCATCATCCAAGTAATGTAGTGTAGATTAAAAGTGAAAGTAGAAATAGATGCTAGAAAAAGTATTTAGTAAGGTATTTTGTAAAGTGAATCATTGTAAAATATTTTTGAATTGTACATTTTGTAAAGTTTTGTTTTACATGCATCCTTTTACTAAAATCATAAAATTTTCCAACCATTATATGTAAACTGTAAAAAAGAAAATTATCTGGTAAATTTTTCTCCATATTTTTACTAAGCTTAGTACAAATGAATAGCTTCACTTAAGCTTATTAATTCTTTGTACAGTGTTCACTAATTTTTTCCGATTCTATTCGAGCATTTTCAATTATTTTTTCGAAATATACAGATGCGTATATTTGAAGTCCAATCACGGAAAATCTTTGACAGTTTCCATTCATTAAACTTCAAAAACCGAGTGCTTTTTTCTTTTGTATTGAATGAGAAATGACCAATAAAATCTCTGGTTCCAAAAAGTTATATTAATAAGTAAGGAACCCTCAATAAAAATTTTGAATGTCAAATTTTCCTGATATAATATATATATATATATATATATATATATATATATATATATATATATATATATATATATATATATATATATATATATATATATATATATGTGTATATATTATGTATTATATATATATATATATATATATATATATATATATATAAGCTACGCGTTACTGTTAAGATAAGTAATTGACTATTAAAATGCTAAGGAGAATATGCAAGTAAAACCCCTTTCTAGACAATGATAAATTGAACTATAATTAAAATATATAAGATTACAATAAGTACAAGATAATTTAATGAATTTCATTTTAAAAATCAAATTTCATATATTACACAGATTCACAATTATAATCTGATTCACACTATTAATTGCAAATAGTTATAATTGTCTAAGAAACAATTGCATTTTTGTTCTAAATAATTTTTTTTTAATAAATTTCCATAAAACTTCCATCTAAAATAGCTAAAATATTATAATAAGCTGTATTATATCAAGTACCTTGAAAGTCAATTGTCAATACTATTCCACTGTCTCCGTCACTTTATAGTGTTCAATAAAACACTATAAAGTGACGGAATACATCATAAATCATTTTTAGATCAAAATACTCTTCCTATTGAATAGTTTTACCTGTTTAAGACTCGTTACTTTTTAATTCATTTTTTTTTAACTTTTACGTATATTTCAAAATAATTCCAATAAAAATATTTATCTTTTAATTAATCAAAACTAAATGCAATTTTGCACGAGCGTCAGTTTCATTTTGCGATAAAGACTCATAAAATTATAACTACTTACTAGATTTTTGCAATTTTAAATGGGTAGTTTTTCTACGAAATGTTGGTCTCTCTTGTTCAATTCCAATGAAATAAGGCTACTACCTATATATTGATTCACAATTTTATAATAATTCCTGGTGTACAAATTAGCTCTAAATATTTTTTCTCTAGATGATCAAACTACCTCTAAACTAGCTGTGTCTGATGTACTCATAAAAACTTATTATTCCATTGAAAATTTGGAAAATTTTAGCAAAGTTACTCACACTTCACTATTCTTAGCATTTGTCTCTCATATTATATATATATAATCAGAACTTAGTATAAACATTATAGGTAAAATTTTTATGGGACATGTATACTCCTTTTTCAATCTTCAGAGCCAGCTTTCACCACCGATATGCTTTGTGTAGAGAAAATTGAACAGTGCCAAAATCAATCTTTGCAGCAAGTAAACGCTCAATACCAAAACAGAAGAAATCATTTGGTACATGAAACACAAAAATAGCAAAAGAAAACATAAATCGAAATGAAATATATAAAAACTCTGCAAAAGAAATCCTTCGTAAAATATCACTAGATTCAACATTTTAGAAATCATTTTGGTTTAATTTTGTAAATATTTACATTAAAATTCAGAATGAACAAACACTGAAATTACTTGCTACATTCATTGTAAACATCAAAATAATCTGGCCGCGATTGATCGCTTTTCAAATTAAATGGTACAATGAAGTTTTTGCATAAAAATTCCAGAAATGGATCGAAGTTTGAAATGGCGATTTTAAATGATCAAATCTAATATCGCTAGTGGATAACCTAAAACAATCGAAAGATTTTTGTGATGTTTATGCATTTTTCCTTTCGGGTGTATATTTTACATAAAATGGGCTTTATTTGCGAATTTCAGGAAAGGAAAACCAGGAAATCACTAAGACTCTACCCTAACAGACGTGCATTCCGAAAAGAGGAGGGAAAAAAATTTAACTTCTTCTTTTAATAATATCTCTTACGAGTCCGGACATGTCGTGAAGACTGATTTTCCCAACAGATATGATCAGCTAATATTGGCTATGCGATAGGTGATTTCCTGACTCTTAAAGCTATATAGAAATATTATCGATTCAACAGTCATACTTGGGAACAAAACCTATTGATCAAAAGTGAGAATTTGTAGGAAAACTCGTTAAAAAATATAATGCTAACAAAATAAAATTGTACAAAGTACAGCAAGATACACAAAGAAATATATGCGATCATTAAAAAATTTACTTGAAAATTGAAGTAACACAAGATAAGTTCTACAAATTTTCAAAAAGTTATCTGAATGGAAAAATGAAAATACGCAAAAAAAAATCAATGTTTAAAAATGTTGGTCATTTCAAAACTGCAAGCATCGAACGAGGATACTAAAATCATATATGATCAGAAAAAAATGAAAAGAAACCTTTAAGAAAAAAAAGTTTCTTAATGAAAAGTAATTTCAAAATCAATAAATAAATTATATTAGTTCTTAATAAGAAGTTAGGAAAACCAAAATTTTATAAAAAAAAAAATAATAATAATAAATAAGTCGAAACACTTTAGTAAGAATACATGAATATCTTTTCACGATATAATTTGATCACACATGATTTAAGAAAAATTGAATCAACCGAATAAATAAATATATCACAACATTTTAGTTTATTAGCAGATATCCGAATCTGTTAATTTATCTTTACTTAATAACTTTACTTAATAATATCTTTACTTAATAATTTATATTTACTTAAGTAATAGTTTGAAATTCACACATGCGCGGATTGCAATTAAATAGTTAAAGTATGGACAGTATTAAGAACATAGATGTATTTCAAAAGTCTTGAAATATAATTTAATGTTTTGCGGCAGAAAAAATAAAACAAATACATGTAATAAATAGGAAAGAAATATGTAAAGTCAGTCCTGATGGTAGAAAAAAAAATTTATAATGTTGACCACAAACAAATAGGTCAAATTATTTTATTGTATGCTTTTAAATTTGTATTTTATTATAGTATCTCTATTGTCTTAGAGATCATGTTTATGAGAATTCTGTAATTTATAATTGATAATTTATGGGATTTAAGATTCTTACAATGTGTAGAATTAATGCCCCACACATTCTAAGTTTTAAAAAATAGCCTATATTTATTATTTATCTTAAAATGCATTCTCATCCATTTAAATCTCATTTAAAATAAATAACTGTGTTAAATAAAGTCACATTGTTTATTGAACATACTTACTGCTGGGTGTAATTTTGTAAGATTCCACTGCACATCCGCTACCAAATTGTAAATGGTATTCATTTCCCTTCTTACATACATACTCTTCTCGCATTTACAATCCAACTGGTCCAAAATAATGCGTTCATACAAGTGAGATATCAAATTCATGATCATAGTAATGCAAGCTACACCCACAATCGTCCAGAAAAAGATGAGAATAGCATAAAAATAATACAGCGAGCAATCAAGACGTTTCGATGATACTCCTGTTTCACAAAAATTAATTAAAAATTATTTTAACACTCAGTATTCAGTAAACTATAATAAATGGTATCCTAAACTTGATATAAGCAAGTATTAAATTCAATTTATATCTGAAAATAGTGTTTATTGTTTTATAATAAAAAAAATCAATGATAGCGAAATACAACTTATGTTTTTAATGATTAAGTGGTTGTTTCTTTCGTTCCAGTTGATATTATGGCTACATCTTTTTATTACAATTCTCATTGGCTTAAAATATCAATGGCGTCATATAACGTTTCAGCTACGTCACATCATATTGAGACGGCGTCATAAATCCGACTTGTCGACGAACTTGCTGCCTGCCTTCAAATAGCATTCTTCGGGAGGCAGCAAACAAGGCGACAAATGACTGAGAGTATAGCCGAAGCTGATTTTGTTAATACAATGATTTGTATAAAGATAAAAGTATCAGCGCTTAAGAAGACATTTTCCATTGTTTTAAGCCATCAATACTTTGACAATAGCATAGAAAAAAAAGCAAAATGGAAAAGACAAAACATCCACTTTATGATTAATTTAGATCTACAATGATGATTTGAATTTTTAAAAATTGCATTAATTAATAAAATTTTAAATTAATAACTGTATAAACAATCGATTTTATTTATAAAGATTAATACCTTGCTTATGCCAACATCGAAACCTTTTTTATCTAAATTTTGTGAAAAGGATCATAATTACCTGCTACATAATCACCGAGTCCGATTGATGCAAGTGACAAAAAGGCATAGTAGACACTTTCCGCGTAAGACCAGCTCTCGAATCTTGCAAACATAAAAGCTGGTCCGAATACAAATATCACTAAGAGAGCAATAAAGTAAAAAGCTCCTGGTACAAAAAGCAAAATTTGACTGCAATGAAATACGTCCGGAAGATAAATCCTGTTGAATTCCTGGGTCTTCTCCAGAACTTTTTTCAATCCCGATCTGAATATAATTCCAAGAAGACGAACCATTATTAATTGAATTGGTCGCCCAATGATTATAAACACAATGACAGCTGCTCTTCCCAGCGCTGACACAGGCACAACATTTCCATAACCTATGTAATAAAAATAAAATTATATAATATTTTTAATATTTAGTGGACATGATCAAATAAATAGTTGCTCAACAGACTGTAAGGTAATTTGTGGAAACACATTTGCTCATAAATTGCAGCGCTTTTTCAAAGTGTTTTCTTCTAAATATTTGATTCAATGATACATCCTAAAATGAATAAGATTTCCCATAATACCAAAGAAAATTTTTCAATGAAAAAATCGCAATTAATTTATCTACGAAAAATAAAATTTATTTTTTAAAAAAGTTAAAAATAATATAACTGAAATGTGAATTTTAAATTTATCAATGTTTAAAAATATTTTAAGAACGATCTTTTTATTTTTAATGGAATAAAGATAAAAGATTTTTGTAAATAATAATTATTCATATATATGTTTATTTCTATTCCTATTGATGTTATTCCTGGTATATGTTTATTTCTATTCCTTCCTATATAAATATTTTGTAATTACTTCAAAAAAAGCAGAAAAAGTGTAAGAATTTATCTATGACCAACTTTTCTGTATATGTTTAATATTAATAAATTTTTTAATGCACTTCAAAACCACATCTTTTAAAGCATTAATGACATAGCATTTCTTCCTGAAATTACTCACACACAACTCATTTCAAAATAACTTATTAACTCAATTTAATAGAGTTATTAACTTTAAATAATAAATACGTCTTTCAAAAATAAAGTGCTTTGTTGGCTAAATAATACGTTTGAAATGGGTTAAATACTAAAACAAAAATGAGTGAAATGATAAAATTTTGAGCAAAAATTGCCTTTTATTACCAGTTACGGCCTTTTCCATCTTCGTTGGTTTGTAAATTACAAAACACTTTTCATAGTAACTCAATACAGATTTTATTTCATTTTCTGAATGTTAATACCCATTGCAGACATTGTTGATTTTCTTTATGCAATAATGAAAATACCCTCATCATAAACCTCGGATTATTAGATTTACGAATACAAATTATCCAAGATGTTTAGTTCCATTTTTGTTTGTTTGTTTTTTTAGGATAAAGGAAAATATTGCAAAGGAGTTAAATTTGGAAAAAAAGTTAAAAGTGAATATTATTTTCCATTCCCAACCTTAAAATCACGTGCATCACTGTTAATCAATGCACAAATACAGGGTCACCCCTTCCTGTGCTGATTTTTCTCCTAGCTCACTCCAGTTAGTTTGTTTTTGTTGAGCTGTATGCACGCGTTCTTAAGAGTTCACTCCTGTTTTTAAATTTATTATTCCGCGTTTTCCATTTGAGAGAACTATCACAATGTCTTATTTATTAAGAGGAAATTAAAAATGATGGAAAAAAGGATCTCAGATAAAAACAAATCAGCTTACGATGTATTTAAATTTATGAGGCTATTTATGGCAGAAAGGATAATTTTTATATTAGAATCTCAAAGGTTATTTTATAATTGAAGGATATATTGATACAATTCATTACCACAACTGATAAATCTTCTTTGATGAAAAAAATATGAAAACCACTTTTGAAGACTGCATGTGATACTTTTATATTGAGTGAATCATGTGGAAAGTGTAAAAATGTTTGCTTCAAGGTGTATTTCAGCTACAAAGTCAAAACAACTTTTTTTAATGTTAGAAATAGAAATAACATTTAACACATCATCACAGGGTAATTGATTAAGTTCAAATAACCTCTCAAGAAAAGATAAATTGGTCTGTACAGTAAGATATTATATTACGAAAAATAAAAACGTTTCAAAGATATTTTTAAGCAATTTCTTCAATCGTACGGAATTTCTTATGGACAATTATACAATGCAGAAGAGTAGGGAAATGTTTACTAATAGACGCTCCTCCATTTGAAGATGCAAATCAAATTTCAGGACAAAAATTCTGGGGAAAAAGCCAAACAATATTGACTTTCAGTAATATTACCTTATCACACAAGCTGTAACTAATAGTAATTGGAATAAAATCAAAGAAGATACGAGATCTTTTAAGAGAACAAGAGTTGAGAATCTTTAACCAAAAATAAACGTACTCCTACCAAAAAAAAGTTTGATGAACTAAACAATGCTTGAAAAAGGGTTTGAAAATTTTTTCACTACCCAAGTTAATGAAATTTCAAAATTTATAACAGAAAGCTATGTTACTTACTCATGACGCTTTATCGTACCTAAGTAAATTACATTTGAAATAGGAAATATCTTTACGAACTTATTGTCTTTCATTGTAGTATCACCCAACACATAGGCTTAGATGTGATCACTACAATTTAAAAAAATTCAGGAAAAAGTTGCAGCAAAAACACTTGAAAAAGAAGTTGTTCTTAAAACCTGCTTGAAAATATTACATAATTCTTGATATCATTGCAGGCGTAAACAGTATATATGAGCTCTATATTTTAGGAAATGGCACCTCTTTAGGATAGAAGAAAAATTATATTTGTTGTTTACATTAGATATAACCGGGTTGCTTAAGCCCTTGCCATGTCACTTTCAAACTGTTTCACGGGTATTTTTTACTTCACCATTTAGAACATCCTCATATGAACTCTATATTTTAAGCAGGTATGCTAGTTTTAAGACCGAAAAAATTGTATTTAGCTCTGTTCTTCATATACCTCTTCTACAGTACCTCTTCAACTTCTTCTACAGTACTTCTTCATATACCTCTTCAACTTCTTCTACAGTACTTCTTCATATACCTCTTCAACAGTCGGAAAAAGTGGTCAAAGATGGAACACCTATGATGACTTTTTTATTTTGCTCCTTAGTGTAGTCTTACTATGATCAAGAAACGTTGAAAAAAATTATTCTCTCTTTCCTAGATAACTAACCTCAAAAGTGGCAAAATTTCTCGAGTATTATTTTTGCATCCATTGAACATGGAATCATTAATCCATACCATGCATCCGTTCCCAATAATTTTTTTACTTTTTTACTGCTGCTATAATTTATCCTTTGCTGTTGCTAAAGGACATAAATCAGCTTGGGATAATTGTTCCAATTCACTAGGATTTTGTTGGACATTCCTATTTACTTCAGTTAGGACCTGACCAATGATACCTTTTCAAGCCAGCATTATATGAGCCGTAAAGTTATTGTAAATGTTAATCACCACCTTCAAATCCTTTTACAACCTTCATTCCATCATCGAATTATGCATTCCTCATATTTTCATTGATACATATAACTTCAATGAAAACAAATATTTTTTATTTTCAGCTTTCTGATAGTATGCCATATATTAGCAAAAAGCGAACTCTTAACATTTCATTTCAAAATAAGCTCTGGAAATCCATGAAATAGAAATAATGACCCTTTATTCAACTTTAATCCTAAACGAATAATCTAATAAATTATCATCATATAGAATCAACTGCAAACATGGAAATGTTCAGAATAGTATAAGTTGTCATAAATAATGAAGAATTTAGCCATTAACCATTGCAATTCAGTTAAAACAAAAGTACAAGAGCTGTAAGAGCCACTTTGAATATTTTGGTATTTTCCATCACTTTACTTTCCTCTCTACATTAAAATTAATATTTCTTATTTTTATATTAATAGAAAAGTAATAAAATGAAGCAAAACAGACTGATCCGATTAAAAGTTCATTATTTTACCTGTAGTGGCAATAACGAGTAGTGCGAACATAACTTTCTCTCCAAAAGAATAAATCCAAGATATTTTGAAGTCATTTAGATCTTGTCGCAATCGATAGTGCTCCGACGCAAAACCGGAGGCTATGTATGAATCACTGAAGTTGTGATTTCTCAATACCGACACCATTGCTAGAAATAAACGATAGGATTTTCTATGAGTTGATAGTTAGTAAATAGTTCATTAATTAGTAAATAATTGATTAATTAATGAATAAAATGAGTTAACTAGAGTAAATACAACAGTGTTGTTGCTGTTAATCCCAGATGGTCCAATTTCAATACTAGACCAACTCCATAAGTCCATAAACAGCCAGAAAATCCAAAAATATAGGGGGCTAAATTCCCTTTACCATGAGTCCATGAATACAATAGTATAATATTGTGAATCTTACATTTCTAATTATGTTTTCCTCAAGCGCAGTCTATAAGCCAAAATATGAGACAAAGGCTTAAAGTATTTTTAAAGCCAATGCATTAGCATAATATTTATCTGACTTCAACAGAAATAATGTTTACTCTCAAGGTTTTATAATCAGAAATTGTGTAGTTAGATAAAATAAGCTAACTTCATACTCAAGCAGTATTTCTCATCCAAATTAAGAATAACATGCTTTTCCTCACATCGTAATTACAAATAGCCGTTAAGTGACAAATTAATTTTCATTCATTAATGTGAAAATTAATTTTCATTTATTGTTGTGAAAAGATTATAAAATAAAATTATTATAAATTTCTTAGTTTATTTTGTTCATCGTTAAAGAGACCTTTATTAATCATCTAACTTTCTTTCCAAATTTGAGATCAGTAAAAGTTTATAATTGGGTATCCTTGAATTTATTTAGTTTTTACGCCGTATTCCGTACCAAAATATAGCTAACAAGCAGCCACTACGCAAATTCTTAACTAAGATAGGGTTACCAAAGTTTCTAAAAATTAAATTTTATCACCAAGATTTATCACCAAACTTCGGGGTATGCAATTCTACACCAAACCCATTCTTTTATAAAGTATATTTTGAACTACTACAAAATCATGTCTCCAAATAGTAATTAAATCAACAAATTGTTGAACAGAAAAACAGAACATTGATTATTAATCTACCATCTAGACTTAAATTTCTTGGCCTGTTAGGTCGTAGGTTCGATCCTAGTTATTGTTGAATGTATATTGTGCTATAATTTTCCTTACGGACATCTTTCTACGTGACTACTTGGATAAATATATCTATATATATATTATATATATATATATATATATATATATATATATATATATATATATATATATATATATTATATATATATATATATATATATATATACCTCGCATTAAGTTAGAAGTGGAAATTATTTTTCAAATAAATGATGTTTGCCCTTAAATTGTATATCTGCAAATATAAATGCTCCAAGGCTCAAATACAGCATATAGATTGTACACATAAACACCACTCTTCTGTTAGTGCCTGAAAAAAATTTGATACTACTTTTTTACTTTTAGAGATTTATTTTTTTATTAATGCAGCTAATTATTTATAAATATTATTATTAAATAATTGTTAGTGTGTGTGTGTGTGTGTGTGTGTGTGTGTGTGTGTGTGTGTGTGTGTGTGTGTGTGTGTGTGTGTGTGTGTGTGTGTGTGTGTGTGTGTGTTTTATAGATATTTTATATTCATTACTCGTTATTATGTGTGTTTTTATAATTTGAAATATGATAATTTTTGGGATTTACTGAAATTTGGAGTGTCCTGAAATTTCATTGTTTCTCTCACATTTGGTAGAATTAATTTACATAATAAATTTTAATACCTTTTTTCAATATTTAAATATTTATAGCTAGTACTTGTTAATACGGTTAACGGGTGTTTACCGCAGCTAAAAAAGATTATAGTATTTTAAGAATATTTTACCGATACTTTTGTGAATGCACAGCATATACTGCCCATTTTACAATCACTACAGTTTAGAATGCCCCCTGAACTTTAATTTTTCGCTGTCATTTGATGAGATCCAATTATATGGGATATTTTCCATATAGTGCAGTAATTGTTTTAATACTCACATCTAATTTAAGGTTTCAGTATTTTTAAAGATGCAAAAAAAAAAAAAATGGGTTGACCTAAAATACAATGTTGCTCCTATTTTTGCCAAGAAACATGTATAATTTATAACTTACTAACAAAAATAATCGTATAAAAGGATTTTATCCAATTGATCTTCATTATTTCCAAAATATCATCAGTTTACCATGATAATTAGTTCAATTTATGTTTATTTTTATTGTAGATCCATTGTCTGCTAATTACTTTACTGAAGTTGCTAAACAATGCCAGCTATTTGCATTTTTAACCCTTTTAAAATGACGATGTTTAAATCTGATCTGGCATAACAATATTAAGTATACAATATCAGTATTTGGGTATATTACCACGAGTTTCAATGTGTATTGCTATATGACGTGGCATAGAGTCAAACATAATTTGAATATCTTTATGGAAAAGATCATTTTATTTTGTTTGCATATGTAATGTAACTTTATCTGTTTAAATTATAGTACAGAATATTCACGAGCAAATCGAATATCATCATAAAAAGAATTTATTCTTTCACAAAAATTTATAGCAATTTATTTTTGATATAGATAGATTTATTCACTAGGATTTAGCTAAATCTGTTATGTTCTGCCAAAAGACATCTTGAACATTTACTATCACATGTAAATGAACATTATTTTGTTGACGTTAGCTTCAGGAATGATCTAAAATGAAGGAATAATATCAATCCTCAGCACTTTACTCTGATTCTGTTAAAATTACCCACAATATTTTAACTGCCTGGGTCATTCAAGAAAAGTAGAAGCACGGCAACAAAAGTAACAGCACACAAAATTATAAATGCACACGTTTATCGATTAAGAAATGTGAAAATGCTCACTGTAAATTAGCATTCTTTATCATAACATCCAGGACATATCCGTCTAATCATTGTTTAACAAATCAAAATAAGATTTGTCAAAAAAATCTCTTTGTTGCCAAAAAATAAAACTACTTTATTTACATGTGTCAAATGCAGCTTCAGATGAGGACACGAATGATTTGGAGAAATGAACAATGATATATCTGTAGCTAAAACAAATGTGCTATATGCTGCCTATTGTATAAATAAAATTGTACAGTCCGTCACCAGATCAGATCCGTCACGTATGCAGATCAGGTGTTTACTATGGTGATTTGACATCATTCTCTGAATGAACTTTCAGATTTCTTATCTGATCACTTCTTGTCGACCCACTGACTCCAAACTATCCAAACTATATCATAGAGCTGTTACGCTAAACCCAAGCTATTATTGTATGATAATTTATTATTGTATCATTCCAACTGTATAAGTTGTTGAAATGTCATCTCTTTTCATATAAGAAGTTTCGTCATAATGCATTACATTTACCATTAGTAGATAATCATAGTTTTTGAAATTCCTCTACAACTTCCTATATTGTTAAAAATTTATAAATAATTATTGTATTTGTCTTAAAATATCTCAGACAGATCGGAAATACTCACATTTTGGGCAAAAATTGTCGTATTCAGACGTGTTATACGTTAAAAGTGTAATTTCTAATAATTTGGTGACTTGGCGATGTTTTGGCGAAAATAATTAGCTACTTGGCGAAATTTGGCGAGATTCTTGGTAAGTTGGCGAGAAATAGATACTTTTGGAAATACCCATCACCTAAGCTCTAGGACCAATATTTAGCGAGATAGCCTAGAAGCTTCCAAAACCTTGGCGAAACTGGTAGATTTCTCCACCGTGTATAAATACCGCTGCCCGACATAGAAGGAGGCAGTTTTGTGAAGACAGTCAGTGAGAGAAGACGATTAGTCGTGACTGCTAATCTAGAGAAGCTGTTCTCTGTCTGAGGTATTTGAGACCTGTGATTGGAACTGTTACTAATTGTATCTGACGAATTGTAGCTGTATAATTGTGATTGTTACAGCTGGAATTTCTTATATCTAGTGGAATTTTTTACGAATAAAAGTCTTGTGTTCATTAAATGGTTGCTTTACTCAATTCTCAATCGAAATGAACTCCGAAGCTTGGTACAATATTTATGATTTTAACAGCAATTCATAAAAAATTTCCTGTACCACACATGTGTTACGGCTATAAGATTTTTATTCCTTATTTATCTTACATTATATTTCCTAGATTTTCCTTTCTGCGCATGTGGATATCTTAATGAATTTGACGATATCCATATCTTTATATAATTTGTACAATTTAAAGTTATGTCGTAGTCACCAGACATTATTTTCATTTACAGCACCAAAGATTTTTCTCAAAACTTTTTATTCATAAGTTGCTAACTGTTCTGCTTGGGATTTAGTAAACATCCAAGTTTTAGATTCACAGGTAAACACAGATCTGATAAATATTTTATATAATGCGATTTTATTGTTTCTTCTGATTAATTCAGATTTAAAAAGTTACGTTAGCCTTAAAAGTGTCGTTTATCTGCTTAAATTCATCTGTAATCATCACGCTCCCATCGTTTTGAGCGTTGATATTTGAACCTAAATATAAAAAAATTAGTTCACACTTCAAAATTATGATCCTCAACTTTTAAGAACTAAAAGTCAATGGATATTTAGTAATTGCCAAATAGTTAGTCGTGTCCTTGTTAATAAGAATATGGATTTTTTCTGCTCAGCTTTTAAGACCAAAACGGGGCCTCTAGCATATCATTCCTAGTATGTGCTGTAATCAAGGTACCATCAGCACAACATAAGCAAGATGTTACACAGATTTGGTAAATGTGGTACCTCTAATGTTGATTCCTTAATTGCGAACTGTCCATTCCGAAATAACATTAAAAAGCAGTTAAACAAGAACATCTTCTGGTCTCATACCATTCTTTACTTCAAAAAATCGTGTCAAACAAACACATTATTTTATACAAGAAACTGTGTTAGTCAAAGTGGTTTTTAATCAGCATTAAAAGTTCATAAGTGATGCCTAGCTCAGCAAGATCTACACGTAGAAAGTCATGATCAGCACAATTATAGGCTGTCATGAAATCAATAAAGAGATAGTGTAATTCAAACACACTGGATTTTTCAAGAAATTGGGACAAATTGAAGATCTGTTCAGATGTGGATTTCCCCTTCCTGAATTCACATCAATAGTCACCCATTACATCATAGCTCAAGATAGAATTCTGTTGAAAAGGAAAATTTAAAAAAAAAATTTATATACAGTGTTCAACAGGTTGATTCCATAGTAATTAGAGCAAAAAATATGGTCCCCTTTTTTAAAAAACAAGGGAACAAATATCAGTGGTTCAATCTAATGGCAATTTATTATCATTTCATATGGACCAAACAATATAGTATATGCTTTTAACTATCAAATCTCCATAAAACTTTATAAGTTCAACGAGACTCGAAGCCTTATTTAGTTTCAATGATTTAAGAGCCAACTCAACAACACTTAAGCGAATTAAAGCCATCTGTACTTTTATCTGTCCTTGTAGAGGGTCACTAATTACACAAATCGAATGAGAAACATTAAAAACGTTGCTAGAATATTCCATCAATCTATTAGAAACAGAACTATCATCTCACTAAGGATTTCCCCATATTTATTTCTGCCATAAATAACTCTAAATTTGAAATCCATTCGACTGTCATTGAATAAACATATAGAAAGCTCTGCTTTCATTGTTTCTTCTTAGATGCTCAATATCTTTAAGTATATCATCCTGAGATAGTCATTTTTTTGAATATTTACTTTTCAAGTCATCTTGCATTATATCAATTGATCCCATTGTGAATCTCTTACTATGCATATCATACAAAGCTTTATTTTTTGCAGCAGTTGTATATTTGCATTCGTCACCAAACCAACCTTTATTTGTTGGCCTTTTTTAAAAACTCAAAATTTAATCAGCATTATCCAATTTTTTTTCATTACGAAAAGTTAGTATTTTTCTTCATTAATCGCTGCACCAGAATCAATAATTTGAACTTTGAATCTTGTTTCGCTCCAAATAGATTTCTAATTTTTTCATCTTTTAATTTACAACAGTTAAATTTCACATTTTTTTTCAGTACTTTTAAATAAGGTATTGCACTTATTACGGAAACAATAGATTAGGGAAGAAAAATGCATTACAGTTAATGAACAAGCATTACAGTTAAATTGAAACTTTTTATTGTAAAACTTATTGTTGAGTCGAACATGATGAAAGAATAATAATCCATCGAGAATATTTATATTTCATCAACGTGAAACTGAGACATATTAGAAATTTAGATTTGTTGCCAGTCAATATTACAACAATAATGCTGATTTTTCGAAGAGGAAATCTCTGCATACGTTTATTCAGTCCACGTTTAGTTTAAGAAGATATTTGACGACAGTAGCTTTATTAATTATTGATAATTCTTGTATTGCATGGATTTAACTTGGGAAAATGAAACACAGGCAGTTGATATAATTCATTAATTTAATATTATACTGAACACATTACTTTTGATTGCCCAAAATATATCATTTCTAAACAACGGCTTTCGCAACATTTTTCTCTTCAAACGCGAAATGTTATTTTCAAAATATTTCATATGCAAACCAATCAGATTAATTTCATTCATTTGACTTAAATTAATTTTATTGTAAACTGTTAGATCTAAGAACTGAATTTTTCAAAACTGTAATTAAAAGTGTTCTGCAATTTTAGAAGTGAATTATGAACGAGAGAAAAAAGAGCCATAATAATTTACAATCTCAAAAACTCCTGATCATACTCATGACTAGTAAATGTATGAAGACATAATCAAGGATAGTATTATACTATAATTGCGAAGATTATTTTACTTAAAGATGCATCATATTTCATAACAATTCAAATAACATAAATTTAAGATGAATACTTATTTATTCAATTACTTGAAAAACGTACTTACTTGGTGAAATTTAAAAGAAATTACATGAATGAATTTACCGATTCAATGTGACACCAGTTTAATTTCGTTTTCAGCACCTTTTTTATTTATTATTTAGATTATTAGTTTGACAAGTGTATTGTATTATATTGGTTTTTAAAAGTTTAAAATCGGGTACCCCCTTTTTTTTTTTTTTTTTTTTTTTTTTGTTACGATAAGATAGTCGCCACCACACAAAAGCTATACAAAGATAGGATCAACAAGGTTACCAGAAATAAAATTTTATCGCCAAGATGTATCACCAAATTTTTGGCCAAGAATACCTGATTCTATACCAAACCCTTTTGATCAATTCCTTGTAATAAATGGTCTTATTTTTTTCCTTGGTAACATTCACTTTGTGGTTTTCACTCATATAAGTCTAGTTTTGCTTGCACTTTCATTTAAAATTTCAAAGATAATAGATTAACATCAGCCATCTTAGCATAAAATGTATAGCAGCAATAGCAACAATCGTAATACTCTTCCTTGCCATTAAAAATTGACTTGTACTTTGTTGACGCTAATTGTGTGTGAATGATGTTTTAATATCAACTAGTTAAATTAAAAAAAAACTTATCCAGTTTCTGGAGAATAATTGAAATTACAAAAATGCGCATAAGCATGTAAATTCAACTGATTCATTTTTTGATAAAAATAGATAAAGAAAACTTTATTTATATTTTCCAAGCAATGTGGAAAGTTATAATCTGTACTTCAATTATATATTTTACGTATATTTTATTAGGCGGAGGTATATTTCTTTTTCTAGAAGGTGCAACAGAATTACACGCAATAGGTGAAGGCAGTAATGAAAGTGAAACGTACAATTTTTCTCGTATGATTTACTTTACTTAAACTAAGCTTTGTTGTAACTTTAAAATCAATGCTTTATGAAATATTTTCTTACAAAATTAGAAATAATTTTCTGTAATAGCATGCAGAAAAAATATCAGTGGAAACATTGATTTAGCTACAACTATGACATTTTTCTTTGATTTTTAACAAATGTCTCCTATTATTTACTTTGAGATATTCTGTTTTACCATGTTTTTATCATGAACCCGGTATTTCTTATACTAAGCAAAGTTGTAACTATTTTTACTCAAAAACTATTTTTATTTAACACTTTATTTTTACCAAACAAAGCCAATACTTTGTAAAATATGTTGTTATAGTATAATGTCCGGATAACTAGGATTTTCACCTTTCAGATTTACAAGTGGCGGGAGTAATGGCATTTTATCTAGTGGGGTCCCCAGTGGTTGTGCATCGTTGCCTTGAGGGTGGCTCTTTGTAATTAAGAAACAGAGGCCAAGTAGAAAACCCCAATTTTGGAGTTATCATTTCATATGGCAACCATGACATATTTAACGTGACCAGCCACCATTAGCGATAACTACGAATATTCGATTGGGTCGGAATTAGAACTCACTATCTCCAAATAATGAGAATGAACACACTAACTAACTAGGCTACCATGGCCACTTTTATAAAATGTTTTGTAACAAATATAAAAATATTCTTTGATAATAGCTTATATTTAAAATATCTCTGGAAGTGTAATGATTTAGTGAAAGCTTTGAAGGTTTTTATTTTTAACAAATCACTCATTTTATTATTTGTTTTTATTCTATGTTTTTTTCTGTTCTGGTGTCATGAACCTATAAAATGTGTTTATTTTTAGCTATTTATGAGAAAGCTAATATGGCATTTCTTATATTAAATATAATTTAACCTCATATTGAAACTGTTTTATTACTTGGATTACTGAAATTTATAACCAAAATCATTATTCCTTTTGAGTTTTAAAAATTTTTTAAAGATAGATCTATATATTATTACAATTCTTAATTTCACATACGCATCAAAAGTTTGTGTTTTGAATTATGTGTTAATGACCTGAACTACTGTGATCAAAAGTCTTGTGATGGATATTAGAGTAAGATAAGTATTCTCTAACAAATTAAGAGATTAATATTATAAGTATACAGTGACCAATTTATAATAATTCTAAATTTGAATAGCTACAATAGAAGTAATATTGCCTTTTCAAGTGAATATCAAAAATCAAAAGTCTAGATGGTTATTCAGGTCGCTTTTTTCCTCTTCAAAGAAAAATCCGTGAAAAGCGTCCTGCACTCGTCAATCACAAAAATGCCACCCTTCTGCACGACACAAACAGAAAAGGTGACTCAAGAAAAAAATTCTTGAACTTAGATTATCTCTTTTACCACATTCACCTTACATTCCGAATCTTGCCCCCGACACTCTATCATCTTTTCTGTTCTTACAAAATTTTTTGAATGGAAAAACTTTAAATGCTGAAGAGCAAATCACGCAAGCTGTCGAAAACTTCTTCTACTCCAAACCAGAAATATTTTACCACAAGAGAAGGAATATATAAACTGCCAAGGAGGTAAGAGAAGGGTATAGCTAACGGTGATGAATACGCAATAAATTAATGTAACTTTTTTTATATTTAATGACAGTAAAATAAGTATTTGATAAAGAAACGGAAATTACTTATGGCTTGACCTTATACAACTTATGCTATAAGTATGATATCTCCCAAAAAATTTCTTGCCAAATCTGGCGTCTTTTGTTTTGATTATAGCGTTGGGGGTTTTTCTTTTGGTGTAGCCTAGTTAAATTTTTGTTGATTTGTAAATTTTTTGTTGTTGCAAAAGTTGTCGAAAAAGGTCGCAAAGGCCAATTGGGAAAGTATACCCTACTAGTTCCCAAATCATTTTGTTATATACTAAAAATTATTGCAGAAAACGGTTAAAATAAAAATAATTATATTTTATTATCTTGATATGCCTCACATCTAATATTTCCCGTATTCAACAAGAATTTCAGAAGTGTCAGCACTGTTAGATAATCAAGAAATTGAAATATTTGTATACAGCAAAGACATTTACCACAATTTCAATGTATTGAAATAAATTACATAATATCTTCTTCATTTTATAAAACTATTTTAATTAATTTAAATAAAAGCGTAATTTATTTTATATTAATGTTATAAGGTATTGAAGACATTTTACTGAAAAATGGTTTCACAGAAGAAGAGATAAATACTACAATTAGTAAATGGGAGTCTAAGAATATATTCTCTTTCTTTTCACCAGAAGAAAAAACTGCAACATGGACATTTTTCAACGCTTTCATGTTTACTTTTTATGTTACTACTACAATCGGTGAGTAAAAAAAAAACTTATTGACTGCAATAATAGTAAGTAAAACATTCAGATAAAACTTCCTTTTATAGAAACATTTTCCAAAGTCTGTTTGTTTTGCAATGTGGTGTATATTAAAATTCTTAAACATGATATTGATCATCATTTATCGATTAATCGTTAAACCATACGATAATGGTTTTAAATTTAATATAAACCTTTATTGAAATATATAATTTTCCCAGTTGCGTTAAATGATTTTTAAGGTAATAAAAGGAATAATCTTTCCTGTAAATAATTTAAACTAAATCAAAAAATGTTCTTCTTAAATAGTTAAACTTTTAATTTCATTAAAATTTATTTGAAGTTTCCACGAACTTTTGATGTAAAAAGATTTCCTAGAAGGTTTTCAAATTTTTAAGTGGTGTAATTTTTTCAATATTTATCGATCATTAATTGAATAAAAGAAATAGCGTGTTAGGCAAATTTGAAGCTGTGTCTGGATTAGGAAGTTATATTAAATATGAAATTATCTGCAGTTCATCAGGATGTACAAAAATATCTATCATAGTCCAAAGCAAAATGAGGAATAAACGGATGAATTCCTTTTGATAAAAGATCCATTTTTTTTAAAAAAATACGATGTCTAAGCAACTCTGCTTTTAAAATAGTGTACATGTTTTGATTTTAGAGCACCAGTGCTAGATATTACTAAATTCAAACCATTAAGTAGATTACAAACAATATACTTTACGAGAGTCAAACTTTCGAATTGTGGAGATGAAGTTAAAGTGTTGACTGCTTAGTTATCAGCTAGTTCGTGAAATATTTATTCGAAATAGTCTACAAATTTTATATTGTCTGCCAGTAATGTGGAGAATAATTATGTTATTCTTAACATTACAGATAGAACTGCAAGTCGTAACTATTAATTTTAAAAAATGTATTAATGTGTTGTATATAAATTATAAAAATAAACAACAGCTAATTACCTTTGTATTAGTGTCAAAAAAGAATATAGAAATAGAAATGTTTTACTTCTATTGCACTATTTAGTTTTCATGATTTTAAAAAACACATCTTTTAATAGGTTATGGAGATGTTTCCCCTCAAACTGATGTTGGGCAGGTAGTATGTATTCTAATTGGTGTGATAGGCATTCCAATAAGTATGTTGTTCTTTAAAATTCTTGGAGGATCGTTTTCCGAAGCCTACGACGAGACAATTTGGCTCATCCAACGAAGCGAAGTGGATGCCAAAAAGAAGTTCATCGCTGACATAGGTTTCTATGTACCTTGGGCATTGGTACTCATAATCGCTCCATCCATTGCACTTATGTTCACTGAAGAATGGACTTTTATTGAGGGCTTATACTTTTCCTGCATTACATTGTCCACTGTTGGTTTAGGAGATTATGTTGCTGGTAAGTTATGAAAATAACTGTGCTAAAATTCTTAAAAATAGCATCTCTAAGGCAATATTCATGTTTTTATGGGAATCATCAACTTTGAAAAAAGTATTGTGACATAGGATTTATAATGCACCTAACTATTTTTCACTAGTTTTGTGCTATAAAATGTCTGCCTTTATTTAATTCATTCATAAGTTGCCATATTTATCAATTAAAAAATGCAGAGCAAAACACAATTAAAGCAAATGACAACACCGCAATAATTTCACCATTTCTATAATGCAATCACAAAATATAATTTTTCTCTAATGTGAATTTTTCAGATGGAGTACAGTTATCAAATGGAACTCCTAAATTAATTAATTTAAGTTATTCATTTATACAAGTATTTATTGATTCGCAGTTTCCACTTCGTATACTTTTTATTTAGAACAGTGACGAAAACTCTAATATCAAAGCATTTCCACGTATTCACTTTCGAATGTTTAATAACTTATTCAATATATAATAGCACTAATGCCATTTAAAAGGTATCTTTACCATGAGCATTAATCTATTTTTGCTTATCCTCATATTACAAAAACATTATTTTTCGTTATAGGTGAGAAACTAAAGAAGGATATTTATTATATCTTATATAAGTCAATACTCTTATGTTGGATGATATACGGCCTTGCTTTCTTCTCTATGGTGGTGGATAGTCTAACTGACCTATACAGCAAATACTTTATTTTCACGGTAGATACTAGAGATTTGCACCATGGACGGATTAAGTTTTACAGGGTGAAAGTGAACATAGAAAGACTCGATCTTCACTTTAGACTTCTTAAAGCTGACAAAGTAAGCTTTCTTTTGTTGAAATTACAATCTAAAAATTTAATTTCTTGTCACGAAAATCAGATAATCTGACACAAAAATTATGAACACTTTTTTGTTTAACTTTTAATTCATAAAAAAGGAAGATACTGAATTTCTAAACTAAAATCAAACCACAAAATAAAGACTATTATTTTATGGAAAATGTAATTTTTATTCGAAAAAAAAAAACAGTTCAATTGCAAACATAGAGCTTCTTTTATTTTGTAACATAATCGCTTTCTATATTTAAATATTTATCCTGCATGTGTGTCATCAAGAGTTTCAGAATTTCCCTGAATTACTTATTCGCCAAAAGTTCATTTTAAACTAAATTATCTCGCTTATTTTCTCCAACTCTTTACCACTTCCAAAATGTGCATCAGCCAGAACACTTTCACTTTTGGTAAAAAGATTGAGACTATTAAAAGCAAACTCCAGGCTGTCGCAATTTTATCCTCCCAAATAATCCAGTAATTCTTAAGTTACAACAATGTGAAAGTGGTCAGAAGTTATGAAAAAAAAAAAACTCAAGTCCACCTGAAAGCATTCCTCGCCTTTTATCTTGGACGTTTCCCGGTAGTTTTCTTGCAGAATATGAGATTTATAAAAATTTATCTTAGTGATAAAAAAAACCTCAAATATTTACATATGTACGTAAAAAAGTTTTACAAAATAAACTACTCCTCTTCGTATATTAATTAAGACATTAGTGAGCTTTTGTTAAACATACCGTAGTGGATTGATTAATCATTTATATCACCATTTTATTCTCGGATATCACAATTCCTTAGAAAAACACGACAAGAACATGGATTTCGTGTTTGTAGTGTGGCGGAAATTTCTAAATCATTAAATGATTATAAGCCTTCTGTGTTTTATAAATGCCTTCAATTCATGAAAAATAGTCATATCATATAATGATTCAAATCCAAGGAAATATGAAACAAACCAAAAACATGATAGTGAAGAATATATTTCCGTTTGTCAACTACGTGCTCATTTATTTATTAAAAGCGTATCTATATATATCTTCAACTCTGCAGTATTGGATAATAATATTATGCCTCTTATTAAGTAAGTATTCAACTTATTTTCCTAATAAAATAGAAGAATTAATTAATGTTTGTGGTAAATATATAAAATACTCATGTGAGATTCTTTAAGGAGTCCAGATTCATTTTTAAGAAAATTTTGACTGCCCAAATTCTAGTTAAATATTACAATTCACACTGCTTATAAATCATGATCTAATCTTAAACTTCATATAAATGCCTGAATATAGTCGTTATTACATTGAAAGTTAAGTATTATAATTTTGTGTTTGTTCTTCGATATGTTTATCATACTATAACTTAAAACTTAAGTTTCAAAAAAAAAAATTCTCCTCTCAGTAAAATTCAATGAAACAAAAATCTATTGACATGATGGTAATAATATTTAATGACAAATTTTTGTAAAAATGTGAGTACTGAGTATGAACTATCATTAATGGTTCTCCAGTACACATCAGAATAGTACAAGTTAATTGAAATTAAAAATATTAAGTGAAATAAAAAATGTTAAGCTAAGTAATTAAATGTTAAATAAGTTAATTAAAAATGTATTCAAGAATTTTCATTCTTTATTTTTCCCTCTTTTCAGAGTGTCAAACATGAATTCAGCATTTGGCGTATTACGGAAGCAGCTACAAAGATGAAAATTTTCGAAGAAAATCACCTTAAAGATATTGCTCTCACAGCTGAAAAGTTGAAATCTACAATTGCAGCTGAGTTACAAAGAAGAGGATATAAGGTTAAAATTGACACTATCTCGTCCAAAGGAGGATAATTTGTAATACAATTGCAAATTTATCAAGAAGTTAAAAACATATTTTGACAATTCGTGTGTGTGCAATTAGTTGAATTAACTTAAATAAAGGGTCTCATTGCATACACAAGCATATAATTCAGGATTACACAGTTTTGTAATCTAAATATAGCAAAAAATTCTTTTCCTTATCTGTTAACTGATTTTTTAAGAATGGACATTCAATTCACAATATTTCTCTCAAATAACCCATTCTGACCCACATTTTTTATATATGAAAACATGGCTCAATATCCTGCAGCTGGTATTGTGCAAAGAATGGATTTGAAGATATCAATCTAGAATTTTGAAGATGGATCAGGTTAACAAGTTGCTGTTTCAAGATGTTACTATTTAAAATGTGTTCTCAACCATATGCAAGGGTAATTAGAAAATTAGAATCTGCTGCAACATATAATTTCAACACATTTTATTTACATGCAATTATGACAAATACAATATAAAGACAAGTATATTAATCAATAAAGTTTTTGCATATGTCTTAACAAATATTTATCGTTTCTCTTTAAACTGGAAGATTCATTTCAGCTTCTCCGGAGTGACATTCGACGTTGTTGACTAGATTGGCGAAATGTCTGGACAGGCTCTGGCTCAGATGTTCTAGAGCCATATTCCTTCGTAATTTCCATTTCTGATGAATTCACTTGACGGGATCTTTGCCTCGACCGTCGCCTTGTTGTGGCCATCTGTGAATCTCTTTCAGGTTGAAGCATCTCTTCCAATGGTTCAGATATGGATTCTGAAACAGGTTGAAATGCTTCTTCTGAGCTTAATGCTTGCATTGAGGTTCTTCGATGACTGGTATCTCGCAGAAGATTCAGCATCGAATCACTGGGGATGGCTACTCCACTAGGTGCTTCACCGAGTCCAATATTTTGAAATTCAGATGGTCCATATACCCTTGGTGGATATTCTGGCTCTATATAATCAGGTTTAACTCCGGTCTGAATGCGTTTCCTTCGAGATTGCCTTCGCTTTGACTTTCGGGGTCTGTTGTTATTTTGCTAAAAATAATGTTATATATGCATTTGATTTTATGAGCATAAGAAAATATCGTACATAAATAACCCTCTCAATAAATACTCCCGATAACATGAACAAAAATCATTATCCGTGTTAACGATATTTTAATCTTCGAATGAATGGGAATGGAATGTACAATACTTGATTTATTTATATAGCTTCAAATTGAATACATTAATGTTTTATAAGATCATGCACACAATATTTTAAAATCCATCAATGCGATTATTTTACAAAAGATAAAATTCTATAAATTAAAGTTTATTTCAACGCGTGTGTATCTTTTAAACAGCTTGGAAACCATTACGTTAACCTTATAAAGTGGCAAAAGATTTCTCAGAAGTTAATCCACTGGAAAAAGCTATAAATACCATTTGAGCAAAATTCATGCGATTCCACTTAGCGTTAACAACTTAAGAAAAAACTGAAGGCAATGTCAATAAACTAAGCAATTTACATAATATAAACCAGTTCAAAGATTAATAATGAACCGCTATTGATAACTAAATTTAAAATCAATAAATGGACTAGGCCATATGCAGATAACATTTCAGTGATTTCTATTGGGTTGTTCGGAAAGTAATTTCGTTTTTCTCAACTGGATCAGTCGTGCTAGCAGAAACGAACCACTTTATAAATGTGGAATCTTGCTACTACCAGGAAGATGGTAAAAGTTATTGGACAAGAATGGACAATATGCAATGCAATGCAATATTTATCCGCTATACGTTTTTCATTTCCAAGAAAAACGAAATTACTTTCCGAACAACCTAATACATAACACGGAGATCTAGATGTGATCCATATATGGTAAAAACAAGCCTACTGCCATAAAAAAATTTAGTGATGTCTATTATTGCAATGAGAATCAAATGTTTACATATTTATACGTTCATATTTTCCAGTTAATTGTAATAACAAAGAAATATCTGAATAATTATTGGAAATTAATAAGCTTTTAAAATTGTTCTTTATTTGTAAGTTATGTGGATTTAAAATGAATTGATATACTTAAAATAACAGTATATCAATATTCGTTAGCAAATATAAATGTGATACTGTGTCTCTTTTATGCATTTCTCAAAAAAGCGATTTTTTATGCTCTCATCAATGGTATAAATTTTTTCAAAAATTTATTCATTAATGCATAAAAGAAAGCTGATGAGTTATAAATTTGAAAGAATAATTAATCTAGGTATGTAACAATAGGCACATATATTTTGTTAGTCAAAATTTATTAAACTTTTTTCACTAGTAAACAATAATGAAATTTATTTTCTTTTTTTTCCTATCCAATTTTAAAATGAAAGTCAAAAATATTTTAAATAATAAAACATATATAATATTAAAGTTTGTAAAATAACTTTAAAAATTCCCATAAATATGTTTTGTGCCCATTTAATATATAGAGTACCCCATTTAAGTCGAAAAATAAATTGTATTGTGAATTTAATCATCCTTTAATTAAGGTAAAACTGAAATTTTTAGTTATGAAGGCGATTCCTTTATTTTTTGAAATTATTAAAAATATATTGACTTGGTAAAATCAATAAACAAAAATTCTTTGACTTATGAAACTCTCTCTGGAAATGTAAGTTAAAAAAATAATGCTGAATTTACGATATTTTACAGAAGTATATAAAATATATATATATATATATATATATATATGAAGAATAACTTTAGTTGCTTCAAAAACTATTATTTTATATTCAAGAATACAAATAATTCTTTATTGAAATCATTGTTATATACAGATCGTATTGTTTTAATTTATTGAAAAATTAATTTTATATTTTATCAAAAACAAATGTCTGCATTTTGTTAACTAAAATTCTTAAATATAATAAAATCATGCCAATATTTATTTATTTAAATATTTTACAAAAATTAGGAGTAAGTTTTTGAATTCTAACTATCAAATTTTTTATAAATAAAGATTAAACCTGTTTTTTTTATTTTATATATAAAAAACTTTGTTTTAAAGTTAAAAGGAATAGAAATAACTCATTGCAAAAAAATGTATATTATTTTCGATTAGTATTTAAATTAATATATGAAAGCTTCCTTTTTGGTATTGTTAATTTTTTACTCATTACTAATAAGAAATTCATGAGCATTTTCTGAAGACAAAAGACAATTGAACTATAAATTCACCAGTTTTAACTTTATTTTAATCTAATTTATAAAATATTTAATTTACATATATATATATATATATATATATATATATATATATATATATATATATATATATATATATATATATATATATATATATATATATATATATATATATATATATATATATATATATATAAATATATATATGTAATAGTATAATAGAGTGTAATTAGCACTAATAGTGTTATTCTTTAAATTTAAAACTATATTTATTAAAATATAAATTTTATTTTTAATAAAAAACATTATGTTATTATTTAAATAATTTTAACATTTGTTTTCCATTATCACCTACAATATTTAAATAAATGGATTAACTACTAAATACAAATTCAAAGAAATGAAGAATAGTACAAATTGATTTCAAAAAAATTTTAAAATAATGAAATCAAACGAAACATGTTAAAACTAGTTTTCCATTTTCAGAATTTTATTTATTTCCCTATGACCATTCAAAAAATTAATTTTCAGATAGTAATGTAAAACTGAAATTTAGGTAAAACTGAAAACTGTGTCAAAAACTGTCTGTTAAAACTGTGTCATGTATATAAATTTATTAGAAAAAGATAGAATGTATTTCTATCCATTAAAATATAATTCCTTTGAGATTAATTCTCACAAGGTGCCTTTTAGAATAAAATCCTTTTATAAGAAGCAATTTAAATAGAACCATTAAATTTCACTCACCTCCATTTCTGTCCTAAAATCAACATATTCCACGTTACTCCTGGAAACTGCCTGCATTTCATCTCGTGGGACATCAGCCGGATATTCCATTGATGGATCTAATGCCATCGACGAAGGTCGAACCCCAGATCTTTGCAAATGTTGCCTGCGAGATGCCCTCAATTTAGTTCCATATTCCTCGTCGCCATATGTGGGAGATGGGGCTGCATATTCCACATCAGGATTCCTTACCGGAAGTATAGGATTTGGCTGGACAGAATCTTCCTTTGTTGGCGGCTGAACAAACAGTTGCTCACTGTTTCTACCATAATTTCTGTTCAATCCAAAATTATTATTGTTAGCAGGCATAACTTGATTATTTGCCCGAGTCTCAGCATTCCTTGTATTACGTAGTACATTGAGGAGGGAATCTGGAGGAATATAAACACCAGGTGGAACCTCCCCTAGAGCTATGTTCTGGAACGGAGAAGATGAATAAGATCCCGGGTTATTAGATATTCTTTCTGTCCTACGGATTGTCCGGCGAGGTACTCCAACCTGTGTACCATCTACAGACTGAGGATTCTGATCAGCCGTAACAGGAGCCAAATTGGCATTTTGTTCTGGTACTGCCCAACTTGTAGGAGATCGTACATAAAAATATTGCTGTGGGTTATTGTTTCCATTGTTATTGGTTAAATCGTAATTTAAATTGCCTGTTGGTGAGCTTGGAATGTTTTGAGGTCTGCTTCTGTAAGATGGATTACGCAGAGCATTCAAAAGTGAATCTTGAGGAATGTAAACTCCACTGGGAGCCTCACCTAACCCTATGTTTTCAAATACCGAAGGTGAATATGATCGTGACACAAGCTGGCATCTTCCTAATGTTATGGTTAAAAATGCTACAAAAGAAAACAATTTATAATTAATTTTAAGCATAAAGAAATGAATGATTTATTCTATAGCTTTATGTTACTTAGATTTCAGATTTAGGCTTGATTTTACTTTATTAACAAAAATTAAATTTCAGAAATAAAAAAAGTTCAAATGAATTACATTTTATGAAAACTTTTTTTAATCAGTAGATGTTCTAAAAATTTGTATGAATAAAGAAAAATAAAAATTTTAGTAATACCAAGAATGTATAGTTTTTATAAATTTAAAAAAAAGTAAAATCATTAATATTTGATTCAATGAGAATTTTATTTCAAAAGAATGTAAAAGAATCCACGTTATTTCACTGAATAAATTTATATTTTATTTAATTTACTGTTGTGTTCTAAATACTAATTTCTTTCTAATAATATTTAATTATTTTACTGTATTTTATTAGTTATTTAATCATGTTAGTAATAAAAGTTTACATGCCATGTTTGCCAAATTTTAGACAAATTTTAAAGCTATGGAGAAAATCAGTATAAAATTAAGAAATAAATAATAAATATAATGTACAATATATTATTGACAAATTAAATGTTTCTTACTTAAAGTGAGGTAGAGTTGAAGTTGCATAATTACAGGATATTTCTGCAATCAAACTACAATTTAAAATAAAAGAAAATGTTTTCTATTAACATTCATATAATAATGAAACAAAAATCAAATTTATAAAATTTGATAAAATTTTATTTATATGCTAATGAGTTATACTATGTCTGATTCAAAAAAATACTAAAAAGTGTTTTTAATCTCTTAAAACTACAAGAATAGATGTACAAGTTTTTAGATATTTTAATGCATAAAATCATATTTCAATACATAACGTCTGCAATAGTAAAAGTTTACATTTTGATGAATATTATAAAATATAAATTATTATAATAATGAAGAAACGAATAAAACTAAATTATTTTATGATAAAAAAAAGACATATTCTCATTTATTTTTCTAGTGCAATAAAATATTTCGCTGTATTTTGGAAATAAAATTATAATTTTTCAAAAAATTATATTTTTTGAAACATTTGAGAAACTTTTATATTTTATTTTTAAATGAGTGCCAAAATATAAATAATTATTTAAATATTATCGGAACTGTCATAAAAATGTGAGTCCATAACATTTGAACTCAGCTTACTTTCGTATCAATTGTTACAATGAGATTCAGCAAATGCCAGTGAAGTACTTTAAATACTTGACTGTGAGAAACTAAAAGTCATAGTTAAAATGTTTTTTTTTCTTTCAATAAAATTTAAATTTAGATAATAGACAGTATAAAAATTATATTTTACAATTATTGAATGAAAAATAAGTACGAATATATTAATGAAAAATTCCATTTAACAACTAAATGTTTAACATTCTGTGGTCAATTGTTTTCAGAAATTTGGATGCCACATTTCTACATTAAATTGTGGATATCTGTTGAATAAGCCCTCTCATAAATAAAGTACAGAAGCAAACTAAATCACTCAAGCTTCTTTTTAACTTGACATTCATTTGCAGATGAATAATTAACGATTCAACAAGTGATCATATTTAATAATTGATGATGATAAATATGTATAATGTAAATTTCTTTTGACATTAAAATACCAAAAGCAATTTTTTTTATAATGTACATGAGTTAGTTTTAAAAGTAAGTGTTTTTCAGCGAATATTTAAAGCAACTGATTCAAACAGAGTTCATCAAAATTTTTTCTCATTTGGTGCATTGAACTAGTTTATCAGCTTAGAGCAGAAGTAGTACTAAGGGGACCGCGACGATATTTTTTTATGAACCTATACCTATAATATACTTGTTTAACCTCCGATTGTCGTTGAAGATGATCATCAGACAAATAAACAATTAAAAGCAGTTCGAAACTCAGAAAAATCTGCCCATTCTTGGTTTGGAATATGTTTTTTTTTTTTTTTTTTTTCCGAATTTTATTAGTTCTGAAATTTCTAATTGTGAATTCAATTATGAATTCATGTTGAATTTTAACTGAACCACCTGCTGAAAAACCCTTATTTTTGAAATCAAGCACTTTTCCTTATTATTAATTGATAATAATACTTAAAATCTAAGTAGTGTTTTACAAAGGCATTTTTTTTTTCTTCTCCAAGTCTTGAATCCAAAATGAACCATTTTAATATGACTTTTAAATCTTTATTATAACGATATTTCAAATTTTTTTACAAATTTCATTAAATCTGATAATGAAATTATTTGTTCTTCATATCTTCAAAACAATAACAGCTGATTTTCATACAATGGAAGGAGTAACTTTCGCGTCCAAAAGGTTCAACTCCCAAGTAGATTAATGTAGGGTTATTAGGAATCAGGGACTTTCTCAAGATGACTTCCCCGCACCCTAGACAAGTTTAAACATTTTTAAAATAATGTTTACTTAAAATTGGAAATTTCTGGAAGCTCATTTTGAATTACAAAAACTTTGTAATTACTATTTATTATTTCTTATTAGATTTTATGAGTCAAAATTTAAAAATTTTGATGTCATTTAATCAATTTGCATCTCATTTTTGTTTATTTAAAGATTTCTCTCAACGCATTTCACATTATCTATATAAGAATTGGCTGATTTATTTTTCTTTTAATGAGTTAATCAAGAATTCTAATAAAATTCTACATCAAATGATACAAAAGCATTAAATGATATAAGCGTTAGTTACATAGTGATAAATACAACAGTAAATTTAATTTTCCAACTTCATTTTTTTCCGGTAAATAAATAAATCAAACATATTTTTTATACATTTAATTTCAACAAAATATGAAATATTTTACCATTCTATTATATAACAACAATATTCTTTAATAAATTATTGCTTATCAAATTTTTTCACATCTTTAGATATGGTTCACGCATTGCGATACATTAACTTTCAGCAAACGATGTTAATAAAATTTCCTTAAAACTATTTATATCAATTTTGAAACTAACACGAGATTCATACTTTTCTCTGCAAATATAAAAACTTGCTTTAAAACCATCTTACAAATATCATCTAAAATTTAAAAACAGAGTACCTTTACTTATATCCTTTCATAAAATGAACTTTTTCGTAAAAATTGAAAATGAACTTTTTCGTAAAAATTAAAATAGAATAAACTCCTTACCGAATTTTTTTGACTAAAATTAATATAATTAAAACTTTTTTTTTCTTTTAAGTAGAAATATAACAATTTACTTTAAAAATTTTTACCTAAACTTCAATTTCTTAATTCTTCAAATTATGAAAAATAAAATTCCCATTATTACAAAAATAAAGAATTAATCCACTCACCAAGCTGACCAACCGATCAGGAATGTATCAACACTTTAATTAAATTCACGCCTTTCTCTTTCCAAGAGATTGCAATGGATAACAAGGAAAAGTAAACATAAAAAAATGTTCTAAATTAAAAATATACCGGTTCGACAATGATTTTCATATCGAGGTGTGTACTTCCGTCTAGGTCATAAAACGGACGACCTTGAGATCATGGTCAATCTTAAAGAATTCAGGTCAATACAATGCATGATAGAAAACTTGTCAAACACGCGAAGAAACATAGGAAGCGCCTACTGAGATATTTCTTGAAGCACGTTGCTTTCACTATTGCATACCAATCATCATCGATCAAATCGATTTCTTTCTCGTCCTTTCGAGAGATTCGTTGCAGTAACCCAATAACTGTTCCTTAAGGCATATCGAAAAACTACATATTAATGTTAACATTCTATTTTCTTCGATTTCGCCATGATTTTCCTAGGACATTATTTTAAAATTTCAAAGATGAATTAAATATTAAGATTAACATCAGAAAATAAGTATGTGATCCTACGTATTAACTTTTTACAAGTTTAATATTTTAATAATGCACTTGACCATATTTCTAATTTTGCTATTTTTCCTTCCAATAGGCCTTTTTTAAAAAAATAAACGAAACAATAAAATTGTAATAAATTCCTTAATTGTAAACAAAATAAATATAGATAATAAAAGATTTTGGATTAGAAATTCAAATCATGGCAATTCAATAACAAATTTGGTTGTTAAATCATCACCACTTAAGTTTTCGATTCTATAGCTCATGGATTCGATTCTCACACTGGATGTATGTTTTGGTAGTGATGTATAATTATCTTCAAGCTTTAAGTTTCGACAGAAGTAATTACAACAAGTGAAAACTGGCCTTATAACCACAAAAATTATTTATAATCTTCTTTTAGCTTTTTCTTAACATTACTAAATATATTTATTACATTTATGAACACATTATGTAATTTTTAGCAATAAATGTAGAAAAATTGATATATTTCAGCATTTTAAAAATAAAATAACAGTTTTTTAAATTTCTATTAAGAATGTACTTTTAACATAGATGTTAATAATTACCATTACAAATCGTTAAATGTTCCAATGTGCAAAGAAATATTTTTTTATGAATTGCAATTCAGTATTGAAGTAAGGGAATTAACTTGTAAATATTATAAAAAGAAAAAAAATAACCTTATGTAAAAGTAATTTAGATACAATGTAATATAGCTGGAAAAAATCTTGGGAAAAATGAAAATAACAATATAAATTTGCTTTAATAATTTGCTACATTTCAAAATGAATAGCATTTTTGCAGAAAATTTTAGAGTATAATTTCTTCGAAACTATTAAAATACACAACGAAAATTTCTCGAAATATCATCATTATAATTGATAACCTCCCATAAAATGAATACAAAAAAGATATTTTTTAAATCGTATGATATTTTTTCAATATATTATACTCCTTAAGTCCAATAACAATGTGTTTGCGTTTGGTGATGTTAATCGAGGGTGTGGAAATTTTTGAATTTAAACTTGCGCTAAAAAAGACAATTCAACTAAAATAAGCCTCCAACCGACAATCCAAAATATTTTATGAAAATTTCTTAAAGTAGTATAATAAAAAAAAATTTTTTTCATCTCTTTAAAAAAAAAAAAAAAAAAAAAAAACTTACAAAAAATTTCTTTTATGTTATTTTAGACATAGGAATATATTATAATGCTCATATAAATACTAATTTTCGCAATATAATTTTCCGAATTTTGATTTAAAGTTAAGAAATAAAGTATATAAATGTTTTATAAAAATTTCATCATTAAAAGATATTTTACATTTCTACAAGAAAAGTAAAAAAGACATGATTATATATCTAGATAACAATTCGTATAATTTCGAAAGTACCGGCAATTCTGATGATCCGCAAAAATAATGTACTTTAAATTTAAAAAAATAACAAAAAGACTAGATATTAACATTCTTAAAAAAAAAAAAAAATCCAGGAATTCATTACCAAATTTTATTTACCACCGTTCCTATTTAATTCTTATTACATATATATATATATATATATATATATATATATATATAATTATTTCAGAAATACGTTATTATAATAAAATTTTAAATATCACACATTAAATTTAAAAATTAAATTACTCTTTAATTCAGGCTATCGAATTATATTGTGAACTATGCGTATACTTATAGTACGGTATTATGAAATTTAATACTGTTTTTATGTAACAATAATTCTATCAGTATTGGAGTAAGTAGAATATAAATATTTAATTAATGGCGCGATATATTTTACTATTTTTATAAAAAAAAAATTTTTTTAATTGTGGAATCTGATAAAGTTTCTGGTCATTTTCCTTTTTGAATTTAGAAATAAAGTTTTCTAAGCTGAAAGATGAAAATTATTAAAATTGTATCACATACATATTATAAAAATATGCTTTTAATATTTATAATTCGATAGCACGAAGCAAAATATTAATTATACGATACAAAAATTCTGACATTGAAAACGAAATTATCAGTTTTCATGTTCAATGCTAGAAAAGTGCAAACATAAAATATTAATTTCCTCTTCCAGATTAAAAAATAAAAAAAAATAAATTTTCATTAAGAAATATTGTATCTTCTCAATATAAATGAATGATCTCAAATACTTTCAATAGGTTAAGAAATTTAACATTCGAACAAAATGAAGGCTAAACCGTTTTATGATTAACGGGGATGTTCATTCACGCAGCCTTTTACTCAAAGGTCATACACGTTTAATTCTAATTACTTTTTCATTAGAATTAAACGTGTATGACCTTTGAGAATTTTCATTACCTTACTTTCATTACCTTTTTTCAAGAATTTTCATTACCTGGCATTGAATTATAAATACACTGTTGCTTTTAAAGAAAACATTTTCTGGGCTTATTAAGAAAATGCACTATTCATCAAATAATTATAAGTAATCAGAGGTTACTATAGCAAAAATAATTGTAAACAAATTTTAAAAAATCTTTCGTGTGTGTATAAATCATGTTTATGTGTATGAATAATGTTTGTGTGTATGAATAATGTTTGTGTGCATGAATCACGTTTGTGTGTATGAATGAGATAATTGAGGACAATAATTCCTTCTACGAGTATAATTTCAATACAAATTTTACTTTTAATATTGAAAAAAAAATATTATACAATCTTTGACTTCTGATAACAATACAGTAATACGATTAATGATATATTCATATTATAAAATTATTATGCAATAATTATCAACACATATCAATTTAAGCATTACGCAAAATGCTAGATGAATACAATAATGATGAAAATTAAGTAAATAAAATCGATTGTTACATAAATTTTTGGCTAACATAAAACGGGGAAAAGTAGCTACAATTACATTTCATGTTCATGAACTGGAATTGTTAAATTTGAAACAACTAAAATCGTATCACTTCAGTGAAGTATAACACATAATTAAAAAAGTACATAACAGTAAAATATGCCTACAGTAAGGTTAAAATATTTTGTAACTATACTTTATTCTAACCAGATTCGAATTAAAACTACCTATGATCCAAAAAAAAAAAACTAAATAATAAGGTTTTGTGTTAATTTTAAATAAATAACACACACAAATATATATATAGAGAGAGAGTTGGTTTAGTTTGTTTGACGCTCAAGTCTTTTTTTTTTTTTTTTACTACACAAGGGTTGATTACAAACATTCATGCCTAAGGTAGGATTCAAATCCACGAATTGATGAACCTACGGTAAGAGCACTAACTATTGGGCTACCAGATTGCAGAGAGAGAGCTAGTGAATAAACATCAATAATCTACCTGGGAAAAAAAATCAAAGATTTTTTTTCTGCCTTTTACAATCAAGTAAAGCAGTCACAATCTAGAAAATCACTTTAAAGAGGTTTGAAATCTCCTCTCTACGGAAAACATTCTCTGACAATTGCGATTTTCCAGAGAAAATGTGATCCTTAACTATTTTGTTATATGTTATATACTCATACAGATATTTATATACTTTTATATCATCTATTTATATAGTACTTAAATTGTTTTAGCATTGCAGTAATTTGTTTTACATTTTTTGAGGAGTTTTAGTGCAAAATAAATATTAAAATGTACATATATATAAATATTAAAACACACACACACACACACACATATATATATATATATATATATATTAAAATTTATTACAGGTGCATTTAATTTGTAAATCCTATCAGTATTTTTGTAAGTAATTTGTAAGATATAAAAACATAAAACACAATAAATATACTCTATTTAATCATTTATGAATGTTGGTATTGATCTGTTAATCAGTCCATAATGTTTTTCAGTTCTTAGCAGTGTTATAGCTCTTTTGAGTAGAAAAAGCATTGTAATTATGCTTTACTTGTCGAGAAGTTTCAGTGTCACATTTTGGGAAAAAAAAATGCCATTATTAAGAGTTAACTTTGAGCTATTGCCTGAGAATTAATTACATGGGTAAAAAAAAAACGCTTTCTAAACGTTCCTTCTCGCGTTATAATTAACTGTGTTGGAAGTAATTGTACCGTCTTTATTTGAGTCAGTGGTTTGTTGAGGTGTAGAATTAATTTCAGGTAAAGTTGGAAAAATAATTTTCACTAATTTTCAAAAGTTGATCTGCATGAACAATTTGGGTTTTAGAGTGTTCTTTTACGCATTCTATTTCATAATTTACAGTTGTTCGTTAATTCACAAACTAAAAGGGGTCTACATTTTGATGACATGAATTTCCTTGAAATCATTGCATTGGTATAAACTTACCAAACCTCCTACATTTTGTTTATTAACTGCATTCTTACAACGATAGAATTTCTGTTTGTCTTCCGCGACAATTTAATTCATTAAATATCTGCGGAATTATATACTGATAAAATTATTTTTTAACAATATAAAATAATTTCGCAAATGTAAATTTAAATCTACAGTATTCTCGAACATCCTCGTAGTTACAAGCTATAAGCTCAGGCATTAAAGGCAATTGAATATCACTACCATACAAGTGATGTGACGATGCTTCATTTTCATAGGCTTGCAATGCCTTGAAAATCTGTGAAAACATAAGGTGAAAGGTACATGACGGTCCTAGTCTAGTCATATGACTTTATGAGATAATTAATGTCGAATTAAAATTTTCAATCTGATGATGATTGGAAGTAGTAGCATGTTTTCCAATACGTAATTTCGAATAAATTTCTGAAATGGATTTTGAAATAAAATTAGAGCCTTTAATTGAAAATTAAAGGAATAGGTACTCCACACACACATGTCGACAAATAAAAATCATCTAATCTAACAAAGGTTTCAATTTTTATATAAGGTGTAGGATAAGCGACATATAAATAATCCGAAATAACCAATATATACATAGTTAGAAGTATACCAAGACCAAGACATATATACAATAAGTTAGAAGAAGTGGACTAAGAGCATCAATAGCTATGTTTTACAATGGTCGTAGAGAAACTGGAACCCTCTGTAATATGGCTGGTTTTTCAGACTAACCAAGAATGATTTGATATAATAAAATTTAAAACATGTTAATAATATTACTTCAATAAGAATTATTTTTATTATTTATTTTTAAAAACTAATAATTTGTTGATATTTCGGATAATTTTTTCTTGATTAAATTCGACTCGATGCCTCGATGTTAGATACGAATTTCTGTTTGATCCGAAGTGTTTACACGGTTAGATAGGTTAGCAGCTGTTATAATAAATTTTCCATGTTTATGTGGACCGAGAAGAAAGGCGCTTGGTGTGAACCAAGAGTTAGAAAGTATAGACCATCCCTCCTATATGATGCAGTAAAAGAATAAAAAACGATGTTATATGGAATATATTAAATCATCAGATCATGACAGAAAGTTTGTTATCAGTAAGCACACTTTCAAGTGCCTGAGACTCTTCATTATGTTGGTTATGTGAAGTTAAGAGAGTCTATGGCAGATACAAAACTGAAAATGTTGAACAGGCAGGATGTTTGATGGAGATCTTATGTGGTTGTTGGTCATAATGTGGTAATCGAACATGTAATGTACTATTGAACCGTCTTTACTACATAAACATAAGAAGGTTTTACTTTTACCGAATCGTTTATAATATAAGACGAATTGACCGGAGCCGGAACTGAAATAATTGAGGTGTGGATTAATGCTGAAATAATTGGTGGATATTTTAGGAAGAAGAATGTGAGTAAATGGCCCTTTTTTCTGCCGTTTCCGAATAAATTTGCCATTGATCTAATGCATATTGTTAAAAAAATGTTTCAGGCGAGATTTTGGCTATGAGATTTCAATAAATGGAATTTTTATTGTCTATTGCGGCTTCTTTTGCTAGAAAGTCTACCCTTTCATTTCTTTCGTAGCCTTCATGGGCTCTGATCCACTTGATATAAGCTTCCTAGAGGTACTTGTATTCTCGAAGAGTATCTTAAATTTCATGTATTAAAGGGAATGTATTATCTATGTTATCTATTGCTTAGGCTGTAGAATTATTATCATTCCAGATAATGAAGTTACGTGGGTTATTACATAGTCCAATGCTAAATGATGGCAATTGCTTCAGCTAGAAAAAGCTGCTGATGAAGTTGAACTTGAGAACCATATTCGTTAATTTCAGTGCAGAATACTATGAAAAAGATACGGTGGTGCTGAGATAAACTAAACCGCGCACAACTGCAATGGAATAACTCATTTGCTCACATGAATCCTAATTTACATTATTCCAGACCACCGGCCATGCATTCGTCTGGTAACTTTGACATAAGCATTTGATGTTGACTACTTTGTTACAACTATGAAAAACGGAGGGTATTCTGTGATGGTGTCGGGTATAATATCTGAACGTGGATATGGGCTTTCCATTGTCATGAGAAAGAGAATCATAGATGAACATTGTCGAACCATTCTCTCACGTCATCTTCAGATTCTCTTTCCAGGAGAATCGTTGTAGGGCTTTTTAGAGAACAAAGTCCAAGTTTGATTTCTTCTTCAACACATACTGTTTGAATTCGAGACGGCCTTGCATGAGGAATGGACGCAAATTCCAATGAACTTTGTATAAATACTTTGTCAATCCCACGTTGAATGTAAGCTGTCGTTCAGGCCAAAGGTGGCCCAACACCTTACTAATTTAAATTTTCACAAATCAAGCACACATAAAGGAGAAAAAAAATATCAATATATAAATTACAAAATAAATATATAAAATATGATAAATAGAATATATATATATATATATATATATATATATAGGGTAAGCCATAAATTCGTGCAAAATTTAAAAAATCAATTAAAAAAGCACAAATGATGTTAAAGCGTGGTTTACACGAATGGCATCAGAAAATAGCGGATTTTGTTTAAAAACAAACAAAAAAATTAGTTCCAAACATGACCGATAGGTGGCACTGCGGTGCATACACGAAGTTGATTTATGCAAACTAGGTTGACAATAAAACACCTGAATACACGTAGACTCTTCATTCGATGCCGGCATTATGCTATCGTTTCAGGATAAAGCTTTGATTATAAGCTCTTTTATAAGAATGGCGAATCAGCAGCAGATGCTGTGAGGAAGTTCCGCACTGCAAAAGGAATAAAGAAGAACAAGGACCAATATCACCACCAGGGATACTGAAACTTGTGAAGCGCTGCGAAGAAAAAGGGTCGCTTAGAAGATGAACCACGAAGCGGTAGACCTTAATAGAGGAAAGGGCGTGTTGCAGCTGTACAGAGTGTAATGGATCATATGGCAGCAGAATAATCCACAGGAAGCAGCAGTGCTCGTGAAGCTGAGAAGGTTTTGGGAATGCCTGTAACATCGATTCGACGTATCCTTCACGGGGATACTGCAATTGTATCCATACAAATTGCGGTCACTGCAAGATATCATGCCGGCAGATATCGCTTCAAGAGAATCGTTTGCTAAATGGGCTCTAACAAGGGTGGAACACGAACTACAGTGTTTGTTTAACGTCTTATGGACAAACGAAGCCCACTTTGTTCTACATAGAGACGTCAATACGCACAATAGTCGCATTTGGGCGACATCAAATCCCCTTGAATACGAGACGAGACCGCTTCATTCTCCTCATGTAACAGTTTGGTGTGGTTTCACCGCCTCTTTTGTTGTCGGTCCGTTCTTTTTTGAAGAGCATTGTCAAAAATCTGGGTGGAAAACATGCACAGTGACCGCTAAAGGGTACGTCAGTATTCTGCGTGGAACAGTTGTGCCAGACTTACAGGAAAGAGGTGTGCTTTCTACAGTAAATTTCATGGAAGATGGTACCCCCCCCCCACGCTGCCACCTCAGTAAAAAAAATTCTTTTGCGAACGTTTGGTGAAGACCGAGTAATAAGTCGAGGCTGTAAGATCAAATGACTCCCACTATCACAAGACTTGATTCCTGTAGATTTTTGGCTGTGGGGCTATTTAAAATCCCTGGTGTATCGGTCCGCCTCTTCTACATTGGCGAAACTTAAAGATGCCATTCAGCAGACCGTATCTGGGAATCCTCTAGACATGCTGTACTCAGCTGTCGCAGATGTTGACTCGTCTTACTTGTCGCATACAATCTAGTGGAGGTCATGTTGAACAACTTCAGCTTAAATAAATCTTTGAAAACGCAGAATTATATTAATATTGAGTTAATTTGCTTAAAACATTCAAAATTAGCATTTTTTTAACTTTTTTGTTCTTAAAAAAAAAATCCGCCTTTTTTCTGGGGCCATTCGTGAAAACCACACTTTTTTAACATCATTTGTGATTTCTTAATTAATTTTTAAGTTTGCACAAATTTATGGCGCACCCTATATATATATATATATATATATATATATATATATATATATATATATATATATATATATATATATATATATATATACGAGGGTTACTCAGAAATTTTTAAGATACGCGCAGACGAGAATTTACAAAATAAAAATAACAGTTTAATTTTATAACACAAAGTATTTTAACACATAAGACAATTTTTTACTGACTTACTTCAACTTATTTAGCGTAGAATAAATTTTAAACAGAAGAGAAAATGCAGTTGACGCGAGAACATTTTCGCGCTATGATTTTCTACGATTTTAAATCAGGAATAAATCAAGAAGAATGCGTTCATCGGTTGCAATTATCATTTGGTGATGAATCTTCAGCTCGTGCTACTGTATTCAGATGGCTTAGAGAATTTAGAAGAGGTCCTAATTTTCTTCAGGATGAAGAACACACAGGAAGGCCACCGTCGGTAGTAATCCCGTATAATATGTTTAACATACGAAAAATGTTAATCTGTGATTATAGCTGTACCGATCAAATGATACAGAAGAAACTTAACATTGGATCCGCAGCCATACACAAAATCATTCATGAAGAATTTCAAATGAAAAAAGTAGTTTGCCGTTGGGTTCCCCATAATCTAACTGAGCACCAAAAAGGGGAGCGTGTCAGAATCGGTAAAGAAACTCTTAAATTGCTAAATGATAGTGGCCACCGCATCATTTCTAAAATTGTAACAGGTGATAAAACGCATATAACATTTTTTGACGTTCCAACATGTCAAGAAAGCAAAGTATGGGTCTTTGAAGATGATCTCACGCTGACAATGGTGAAAAAACAAAGTGCACTGAAAAAAGTGATGCATGCCGTTTTCTTCAGAAGTACGGGATTGGTCAATGTCATCAAGTTGGAAGGACAGAACACAGTAACAGCAAAATGGTATACCACTAAATGTCTTCCAGAAATTCTACAAGAACTGAATTGTTTGTTAGGGGACTAATGCTTCATAATGACAATGCATCTTCACATACAGACGGATTAACAGTTGAATTTTTTAAACAAAAACAAATTAGTGATCGAAGATCCGCCGTATTCACCTGATCTAGCTGTGTGCGACTTTTGGTAATTTTTTAATCTAAAAAAGAGCTTACGTGGACGTCGTTTCCATTCAGAAGAAATTGATGTGGCTATAAATTCATTTTTTTTTATTCTATTCCAAGAAATGAATGGCTTAACGCATTTAATCTGTGGAAAATTTGTCTACAAAAGTGCATTGATGCTGGAGGAGACTACTTTGAACACACCTAAAATTTTGTTAAGTATAACTTTAAAAACCTAGTTGTATCTCAAAAATTTCAGAGAGTAACCCTCGTATATATATATATATTAAATTACTCTTCAAAACGACATAAACAAAAAAGTTCCATATAAAGAAATTATCCAACAGTAAACAAATATGATAACCAAAAATTAATTCCTTTAAAATATTAGTGTAGAAACCAAGTAAAAGTGAAATTTAAATTAAGTTATTAATTTTTGAATAATATCCGGTGAAATAAAATTCAAGAAATTAATCGTCGAACTAAATAAAATAACTTGAGAATCCAAAGAAAATTATATATTTTATTCAAAATAAAAATATAATGAAGGCTATTAGCTGCGAAGGTAACTGTTTGTTATGTAGCACACAAAATAGCTACATAAGATATTATTTATTTATAAAACCGCAAAATGAAGTAAAGGAAGAGCTTGAGTTGCTCTTCTTTTACTTCATTTTTATAAGCATTGTTACACATGCTAAATATTGTTTGATGAAATATACAATGGGATATTTTATTTAAAATAGTAACATATAATATTTATTTTTTTTATGTTACTTAGATTATTAAAAACGTATGAAATTTTTTTTAGCCAGTTTATTGCAAATTAAATTTTTATGAAATTTAAAAGAAATGTTGGAATTTCAAAATATTAATATATTAATCTTAAAATAAATTTAATAATTTCAGAGTAGCTGTCAGTAAAATTAGGTGGTAATTTAATATTAATAAAATAACAAGAAATTCTAAATTTTAAATAATTTTTTATAGATAATAGTTTTATTTCTTAAATGTTCTTCAGAAGTTTTGATAGTTATAAATTATAAAATAACTTATAATTATTAGAACTTCTAAGAAATATCATTACCTTTTCAGTTTTTATCATTAAAAATACAATTATTGAAAGTCATTGGTCCAAATGATGGGAATGAGATGCTCAGAGGAGAGGCGTTGACCTCTTTTGGAACTGAATTAATTTCACCTAGTACTTACGAAGTTCTAAATCAATGTCAAATAATAAATTATATTCAAATATTAAAATTTGAAAAAGTATATCAATAAGAATACTTTTTAATAAATCTTTTAAATTAAAAAATAAATTCTATCTATTATATTTGAGTAGAGGTAAAGTTAATGACTAGTCGACTAAATTTATAATTCAAGTAATATTTTATATTATAATATTATCAAGAGAATAGTATTTAAATAATATTAAAACTTGGAGAGAGATGAATTCAGTTATAAAGTTATAATCATAAAATTAAGGAAATGAAAATATTGATGTATAAATACATTATACATCATTTAAACTAATTCATAATTTATTATAAAAAAAATTCACATGAATAAATTACATCTATAGTACATTTTGGTTATTGATTTTTTCCTAAATTAGATTAACGTGAAGAAGTATTAAATTGAGAATAAAAATCGCTTGAGATTGCATTTTTGAAAACAAAATTATTCATATAATCTTGATGTAATCTTTGTTCTTCAGAAAGTTTTTGATTTATTATTTCTAAATTCTTGTTAGACTGAAGCTTCTGATTTCTTTCTTCTTCGTCACCAGCATTTAACTGATTAAGTATTTGTTGATCCCAAAGAGTTTTTTCATATTGTTCTTGCTCTTTTCTCCTCTAAAAAAGAATTTTGATTAAATAAGGAAATTTTAATTTAAAAGAAAGAAATGTATACATTTTGAACAAAATAAATCTGTAAAATGTAGAACACTTGATTTTACACTGCTAGACATTGCAATTATTATATCATAAAGGAAGCATGCAAAAAAATAAAAATAAAATTTTGCACAAATTATATAAGATATTTTAAAATAGGCAAATCCTTTTATAGTCCAGCACATACCAACATGTGATTCACAAGATTTATGAATAGAAAAGAAAAAGCGTAATTCAAGTTACAAATTTGAAAATCATGTTTGTTTATTGATTGCTTGTGTGTTATTGAAAATGTGTGTTATGCCATATAGATGGATAATAAACTTATACTGGCACATTTTGGAATTCAATTAAGAGAATTATTATAGAGTATCATATCAATGTTTTATAGCTCTAGAAATTTGCTTCTGTTATTTATCAAGATTAATAAATACCAAGCAAATAAAAAATTAATGGACTCAAAAAATCTGTACTAAATCCCTGCCAAAATCTCACCACCCTAGGATCATTGATGCACGAGAGAACAGACATGTTACTTTTTAATCTCATGACTTGTATAGATATGTAACATAAGGGACAGGAAATTGATTCACAAGCAAAAAAGATAAATATTTGCACAGATACATTGAGCTTTCTGCAGCTCCAAAGATAGGTAGTAACTTTTTCTGATGATATAACATGTTAATTTTTCCAACAAATAGCAACACTGAATATATAAATGGCACTATATTTTCAAACTAGATCAGGTTCTAATTAAAGTATTAAACATTAATATCAACAAGTTTATGAAACTGTTGATAGGAAAAACGAGTTAATTTGCATTTGCCATCATCATTCAAACCTACTATCTGTCATGAAGGTATAAGTTACAATGGGTCTATATTCCAATCACTGTTTATGTGAAAACATGAGTGTGAACAATATCAATTTTTTTAACATATCATTTTATTTTTCCTAGATATACAAGATATTTTATCGATATTCTGTCAATCATGTTTTTAACATATGCCACTTATATGGGGTATCTGGATATGGTTGCAAAAGACTGGTACATCACTACAATTATTTTGGAAATTTGGCAAACAACTAAAGCAACAAAGAATAAAATACCATACATATTTATTCTTAGTTCAACTTTATGTCAGTTCAAAATACACCAGTTTTTGCCACCAGACATGACTAAAAAAATTCATATTAAATCCTGGCCAAAATCTCATTACCCTAGGATCATTGATGCTCCGTGGACTGATTTCAGAACACAATACAAAATAAAATCTCTTTCGAGTTAAAGTATAATTTCCTTTCATTATATTATGTACATACAATATAAGTATCATTTTATTAGTTTTACTTTTCCAACTTAATGTGGCAATTTTTATGTGCAACAGCATAAAGTTAATTATTGCAAAATGTTATTTAAATGTGCAATTGATGCTCGCTTTTACGAACCTCCAATTTACGTGCATTTAAGATTTTATGAACTAGTGGCTAGTCCCTACCTTGATACCATAGATATAATGATAATTTTAACTCCCATTTACAAACGAAAATTTTAAAAAATCTTTTTTTGAGAACTTTTGTTTACGACAAATAGTTTTCTTTTCGCTTATTTTTAATCAGAATCAGGGTATAAGCAACTGCTTAAAGAGCAAATATCGTAGGATAGTTTTCAACACTGATTATGGGCTTGGAGTTGAACCAGCTTTATGAAGTAAACCTTCTCGAGGCAATACTTTAATCAATTAATGCTTATAAAATGTTGAAGAAAAGACAATGTTGAGAACATTTCACCATGCAGGGTTTATTAAAAAAAACACAGTAGTTAAAAAAAAATTTACTTTATGACTTGACTGAAGATGGGTCAATCGTGCATGAACTCCAACAAGGAGCCTTGTTATTCCCTGAAATTTCTTTCAAGGATTTTTTTTTAACATAATTAAACATGTGACATATACAGCAGAAATATTGAATGATGAAATTATTGAGAATACAATGAATGAGAACAATAAAGGGCTTTCAGATATCAAATAAAAAATAATTCAGTGCAAAGATCGTCAACGAAATAAGATGGAGAATGGATAACAGGTGAGTGGATAACATAAATTACTTTTTTGAGTGAAAAAACAACAAAATGCTTTTATTCATTGAAAAAGTGGAAAAGTTAATTTTAAAAATATAGCTATTAAACACAAGGAAAAAGATAAATGATAACTTTTCTTGCTTTTCCATCAATGAAATGCAATTAAATATTGTTTTAAAAGCATGAATCTTATTTTACACGGTACATTCTAAATAATTTGTTTTAATAATACTTTATATAAAAAAGTTGTTTGGTAAAAAAAAAATCAGATCTTTATAATCTAATGTATTATTTTTTTATTTAACAAACTTTCTATTATTAAAACTACTTACCAGTCCATACAAGTTCGTAAAAATGAATGTCTCCTGTATTATAAAAATTTCATTCAACTAAAAATATGATGGATAAGTAGTAACAAAGTACAAATTTTAGTAGCAAGAGAGACTCCAATAATTTAATAGTTGAACTTTCAATTTCTTAATTAATTCCAGCACATTTTTAAACAACTATTAATTAATTGAAGGTAAATATTAAAGTTAGCAATTTATTTCTCTAAAATATTTTCGCATTTTTTGTTTGTTTTTCATATCTTTTCAATTTATCTGTTTCTATTCTCATATAAAATCCTATCAGTTTGTTCCTTTTATTTCTACTCTAACAACAAATAGTTTCTAAAATATCTTGTTATTTCTTAATGTTTGAAATTTTTTAGAATATTTTAATTAATCTACAAAAAATTTATAAGCTTATCTTAGCATTAATTACACATATCTTTCACAGGTATTGATAAACATTTTTATAAGAAAATAAAATAAACACATACACGATAAATAGTGAACCAGTATCTACATAATTTAGCTTATATTCAGAACACCTTTTTCAGTGTACAAAACATTTCAATATGTGATTCACTATTACAAAATAAAGTTTTTCAAAATAATAAAAGTTGATTTTCATTATCAAATAATTAAATTATTGTCAACTATTTAAATATGGGTAAATATTTTTTAAACATATTTAATAAGTTATATTTATTCTTACATTACAGAATGTAGAAAATAAAGGTAACTTTAACTAAACTGATCGAATTAAGTAACCCTAAAATTTTAAGACATCATTTTAAAATCATTTATAGTTCTTACATAAACACACAGTAAAAATTTCAAGGATCAAGGTATTAAAAAACAAAATAAATTACTTTATTCTCAGATATTTGCTGATGTTGCTCTTTGTAAATTTCTTCCAACTGTTCTTTGCTCATCCCTTTCCATCGATCTGGCACTATACGATGAGGTCCAAAGTTACTGATAGCTACAGATGGATTTTCACTAAGAAAAGATCCATAGAAATTATATTCGATATCTTTTCTTTTATCAATATCATCCATTATCTTTTGCTGTAAACTTCTTTCAACATTTTGCACAGCCTAATTTTAAATGAAATTTACAGTACTTTGTTAAATAGCCATGAAGTTGTACATAAATCTTAATTCTGTTCAAATTTGAGTATATGTATCGAAGAATACAAAAGAAAAAGAAAATGGAATAAACATTCAATTAATTTTTTCACTTAATATATTTACTAATACAAAAATGTTTTAATAGAAATTTATATTACCTAACTAATTAATGAATAATGCTGATTAATTAATCATTGTTCGAAAATGTTACATGAAATTAAGATTTATAAATAAATAATCATTACATGCAAAAAATTAAACCCACAACTTTTATAAGTTATCTTATTTTAGAATGTTAATATAAATTTATCATACTATGATATATTGCTAAATATTTAATAAAAAATTAATAAAGTTTTAATACAAATTATGCCATTGATCCTAATTTATAATAAAATTAATAGATATTTGTTTCTAATGGAAAACGCATATATATATAGATTTTAGGGGAAAATTGCAATTTAGAAAAATAATGACTTTAAAACATATATAATTTTATTCAAAATATGTTTTGCAACACAAATAAGATAACATTTATAGTTCAGCTATAAACATATCGAATGAGAAGTTAAGCTCTTGAAAATTCTATTCAGTAATGAAGTTATTAAAAAATGAAATTAAGATTTTATCCATATGTGTTTCAATGCATATATGTATATGCAAAACATGTAAACATATTGATGTAGTGGTAAAAAACAAATTTTTTAAAAGAATCTGGCTAAAAGGTAAAAGTTATAACTATCGTCATTTTTTTTTAATTACATTGTGAAAAATGTAGAGTGAAAAACATTTTTCCCCTATAGATTTTATGCATAGATGATAAATTTGGAAGAAAGTTAAAGGAATCACAAATTTCTGTTCTTAAAAAGGAAAAGTTCTATATCGGAATATATTGCATCGCTTTAATTTAAATTGATTACTTTGAACCATAATCAGTTACACAGGCAGTTGTAATTAACTGAAATTATGGCTTTAAAATAATTACAAACCCTGTAATCAAAATGAAACTTAATTTTTATTTCAGGATAAACAGAAACAAACATTTAGATAAAAGATTCATTCTATTTTGTGCAGCTATTCTAAATTCAACAGCGAAAGATAGTTTGGTGGACAAACAGAATAAGGATTGTATTAACGCATACAGTTTAATATTTTTACAAAAGTTCAAAATAAAATTGTTTAAAAATTTCATTAAAAATGAAGTCTTTTACTCGAAGTCAAAACAATGAAATATATGAAGTATAAAAATAAATTCTATTAATAAAAAATCATAAAAGATTGCTTTTTTAATATTATAAAGCAGAGAAATAAAAAAATTAAAAAACCTACCAACATTTTGTTAGCATTTTTAGTATCAGAAATAGATTTTTTATTATTTTCAGCTTCCATCTTCATTAATTGTAGAGCTTTTTGATTTTGATTAATAATTGCTTTTTCCCATTCACGGTTTTCAGCTGCTCTTTTATGATTTTCAAAACGTTTTTCCAAAATTTGCTGCTGTAAAATATCTCGAACTTGCTCTTGCTGTCTTTTTTTACGATCTTCATAATTTAAATCTTCTCCTTCCAACCTTATAAAATAAATTTAGCTTATTTTCTGTTATTGTGAAGCTTTATTCTAAATAGAAAAAATGTATAATATTTAAAATAATATGCAAGAAGCAGGTACTATTTACAAATATTAATAATATTCATTACACAAAATTTAAATATTTTTAATTAATATAATTGATTAAAATATTTAATATTTAATTAGATTGACTATAATTAGACTTAATTAGAAACTATTTAAGCGTTATCTTTTTTTTGCTATTACAAAACTTATATCCTTAATATTTAAACAATGAGTAAATACCTGATCAGCCCTATCATAATTACCTTATTTTTGATTGACCCTACATTTTTTATGCGCATTGAAAATTAATCTCTCAAGCCAATTCTTTAATTAAAAATATTATGTGCATTTACTTTTTATAAACTGAAATACAAAACCCAGAGAATTAGTTTTTAAAAATTATATTTAAAACATTTATACGTTTTGGTAAAACATAAAAAGAATAAAATAATTTTTAATCGGTAATGTTCAGTTAAATATAATTAACATTACATAATATGCACATTTATTTGGAGTAATCAGAATAAGAAATATTGATAATCATAATACACAGATTTTGATTCAATTATTTTTAAAACAAAATTATTATTTAAGTAACATATGATATATGAATTTTTACCATGAGAATAAAATGTAGCAACAAAATAAAACTATCAATGTATCTGGTTTTTTATATATTTATGATTTTCAGATTTTAAAAAATTACAGAATTGCTAAATAACTAAATCTAAGAAAAGATAATTTAATTTTAAATTTTAAATTTTACAATTTATAATATATATATATATATATATATATATATATATATATAACAGAATAAATAAGATTCAGCAGGATAAAAATCTAAAAACATTAAAAACTTGTATTTTAATCTAAAAATCTAAATAATTATCCTCAAGAGAAACGGCAGATAATTTTTATAACAAATATGTGTTAAAAAACAACAAAAATCTAAAAAAGTTAATTTAGACTCTTTAGTGAGGTTAAGGTTACAAGTTAAAAATACTATTTTACGATCTAAAAATCTAGGCAATTATCCTCAGGGAGGAACAGAGGTTAATTTTTAGAATATTTCCTATTAAAAAGACAATAAAATTCTGCAAAAGTTAAAAATTTAATTCACATTACATTTAAGATTTTCGATAGAGAAACATTGATTAGAAGTCTGATTTTTCTCTCCTAAATTCCAGTACTGATATATAGATGATGATTAGTAGAAGAAAAAATATATTTTGTGCAATAAAAGATACATATTTTTATGGGGAAAATAACTACATACTGACATTTAATGATAGTTTCCATTTACTTCTAAAATATTTAATAAAACATTTTTATAAAATGTGAAATATGCATACTATTTGAAATAAACTGGAAAACTTGAAGTACAGCAACAATACAGAAATCTAAAGCTAATCTAAAAGATTATTTTAAAGATAATTTTATGTGTAAAATAAACAAAGTAAGAGAGAATTCAAGATTAAAAAAGATGGGATACTCCATTTAAATAACAAAAATTATGCCTCAACTGCTAATGAAATTCAGAAATTCAGTACAATAAAAAAAATTATTTTAAGCCAGCTGATTGAATTTATAAAAATAGTAAATTTTGTAATCAAAGCAGAAAAATTAATAACAAGTAAGTTTTAAAAAATAAGATAAAATATTTATGGATGGAAAACTCTTGTAAAGTCAACTTATTAAAACTTGATAAATACTACAGAGAGTATTTTATTTTTATAAACAGAGAAAAGATAGCTCTTTAATAAACTTCTTATAAAATTAGTAAAAATCAGTAGTAAAATGAAAATGTCATTTTTTTAAAAATTTAATTTCTTTGGATGGATATTCCAGTCCACATATTAAATATCCCTTTATTCTCACTTGTAAAGCCAGAAATTTGTTAGTATAATGCCCAAAAGCCCCCAGAGAAATTAGAATTTTATAATTAAAATACAATTTCATGACATAAAATAAAATCTTAAAATAGCTGTTGTCTTTAAACACACATATTTGGTTTGTTTCTTCCAGTAAAAAAAAAAAAAAAAAATGGATGATAATGTAATGCTGAATTTGAGAAGCAGAAATGATAATAAGAAATTATTTTTTAATACAAATGATTTGAAATTTAATAGAAATAAATTATTTTTAAATATTTAAATAAATATAAGTTTAAAAGAAGTATATAAAATTGTGTTCTTTCTTATTGTTTATTGCAATTTTTCTGAGGTATAGGAAAAGTATAGCTTCTCTATTTGGAGCTACAACATAAAAATTAATTATCATAATTTTGTGATAGAGAATAGAAAGAGCTAGTAGCAGCCTTCCATTTACCTGACTCCTACTTGATGAGCTGAGTTAACAGAAATCAAAAGATTTTTGTTTCACACAGATTTTACTGTAAATGTGGCCTTTATTTGTATTAAGGTCCAAGAAAAGTTTAATGTAAAAAAAACTTGTTTAGAATATATCACACCAAAATTATCAAAATAAAATGCATATTATTGAATTTTTTAACTGATAAGGAAGGAAAGTTATCTTATAGTGCCTTTAAAACTTCCCATCAAAACTTTTAAAAAGTACAAACCTAAATCATAAATCTTATGCATCGCTGATAACAGTAGGCAAAATCAAAAAATAAATAAATAAATAAATAAATACTTTTTTTTTTCCTGAAGGCTGATTTATATTAATTTATGTTAACAGACATTAAGCTTGACTTTTATACAAAAAAAGTGTTGTAAATTCCCAAATTATAAGAAATTATTTCCTAAACCTATCAAATACTTTTGACTTGTTTAATTACTCATAAGAGTATTGACAGTTTTACTGAGATGTCAGAAAAACTATCATGTGAGATCTCAAGCTGTTAATTGAGAAAAAAATAATAATTCTTAAATATAATTCACCATAGATATTAATTGGAAAGATATTGGAAAGAATATCATTTTAAGACTTTTATATTACATTTTAGATCTGATTTTTATTTTACGCTATTGATTTTCAGATCAGTTGACTTCTTCCCATTATCCTTACAATCTCGAATAAGCAAAGTAAGAATTCACTCTATTTTATCAGCAAAAGTGAACAAATCATGAATATTTCCCTTTGCTAGGATGTTTATATAGCATTTGAACATCTTTCTGCAAGAGCTAATTTCAAGTTTTTAAAATAGACATTTTATTTCATAATTTTTATAGCAATAAGCAATTTATATATCTTTCAATACAATTATTCAGCAATTTGTATATTATAATAAGTGTAAAACTGAAATATAATTGCAAATCCATACATGCATCACTAATGATAAAAAATCAATTTTTATCAAAAGCATTTTTACGAATTTTTTTCTAATTTTAACATGATCATGTATTATATTCAGTAGGCTTTTGGTTAAATTTCAGACAACAAAATTTAATTATTAAACCAACAGCAAAACATACAAGTTATATAAACTGGAAATATTTGGAAAATATAAAAAATTAATACTCAGATTCAGTCATATTTTATTTTTAACAATTTTACATAACTTTAGCCAATGTAATTAATATAAAATAATAGTATAAAATTAAACTTTAAAATTTTTTAACTAACAAAATTATGTACAAAAATATTTATAATTTATTAAAAAAATTTAATAAGAGTAACTTGATTTCTTGAATCGATACTCTTTTTTAAAACTTAAGTTTTAAATTATTAAGTAACAATAACTGATTTACAAATTCATACTTCTGCAAACTTGAAACTGGGCAAGGATCATCATCAGACAATCGAGACGGGCGTTCTTTCTTTTTTTGATCAGGATCATATAAGTCAAATTCTCGTCTGTATTCTGGTCTTTGAATCAATTGACGAAATTCATTTATTTTTTTATTTTCCTCAAGGATTTTATCAGCATATTGCTGCTCTTGATATTTGGCTAAATTTGCATTTCTTCTAGCTTGTTCAACTAAAAATATTTTATCATTATTTATGAATATTAAAAGTGTTTTTATTATTCTCAAAAGTTTGAATATTTAAGAAATGGATAAAAGTTGAGTTTTAATGCAGTAATTTTAAACAGGGAAGGTAATTTTAAATCAGCCATTTTAAACATAGAATAAGTTCTATATAAATTCTTAAAAATACTAAAATTTTATATTAAGCTGCTGCATGAAAAATATTTAAGATTGTTTTATTTATCTAAAAATTATTATAATTTATCAGTTTTATTAATGGAAAATTTACATTTGAGAAAATGAATAAATAAAAGATAAGTAAAATTGGGTTGTATAATTTTGGACTAAATTTGTTAAGAGTAAACAAAAAGGTGTGCAAGATCCATATTATTATTGATGTTTATAAAATTTTGAGCAATAAAGATTAAATTGGTGTGGTTTCTATTGATAATGATTTGTCTTGTTTCTATTGATAATGACCATCAATTTTTTATACTGTTTGACATGTATTTAGAGTCAGAATTACATATTTATAAATTATTATTAAACATTATATGTTTTTTTATCCTATGTCAGGACAGTGGTCTTATCGACTATGAGTACTCTGGAAGCCCAATAAAAATTAGCCTTATTGTGGAAGTTATCGGGTAGAAAGTTCAAAAGAGAAATCACAGGACAGCTTGTCAAATTAATAAAGTCCATGAAAGCTCCTGAAGGACACAGGAAACAGTAGGGCACGTTGAAAATGCTGATACGGCTTAAATGTCCTTGGAGATAGTCATGTCAGTCAAAATTCTGAAATTGGCAGTGAAAATGGAGCATGGAAGGCACATGGGGAGTGGAGAGTATATGTCAACTAACATATTATATGTCAAATAATATAAGTAATTTAAATCAAGGAGGATTTGATTAATCAAATATTAAATAATTGAATAAACAATGTAAAGTATATTACATTAAATTATGAAAAAAGATTATTATATGCTATGTAAATTTCTTCATAATAGATATATACTGGATTATTGTAATAGATAATTATATATAATCCAGTATAATAATAGATAATTGGTATAGTCAGATATAATAATAGATAATTGGAATATTATGTTTATGTTTTTCTTATAGCTTTGGAAAAAGAAATTTATACTTTGCTTTGAATTTAATATTCTTTTATTGGTTTTCAAAATTTTCCGTACACATTCTCTAAATTTATGATGTATGTAAGTTTATAGTTTTAATTTATATTAATTCTGCTCTATTGATTTTAGAATGATACCATCTTAAATTATTTTTATGAATAATGTGAATAAATAAAATTAATTACACAAAGCTAAGCAATCTACTTTTGCATCATCAAATTTTCTTGATTGATAAATAATTTTTTAGCATACATACAGTAAAAATAATTAATTATTTAAAAGTTGTTATATATAAATTGAGCATTATAAAGAAAAATATTCCATTTTTTCTCATTCATAAATAGTTAATTTCTATAATTTGTAGCTATTTTTAAATACCCCACCAGATATTTTTGCCAAAATGTGTACACAATACTTGTGCTTTTCTAAAACAAAGACATTATTTATACAAAACATAAAAAATTAAAAAAAGAGTAATTTTTCAAATCAAATTTGAAGTTATAGTATAGATCAAATATAACAGCATTGCTTGCTGATATATTTGTTATGCACTTGAGAAAAGAACTTAAAAAAACATCATTGTGGTCAGTAAAGTATAATAAATTATCAATTGGAAAAAATTATATTTTATCATGATCATAAGATGTATAAAGAAATAAAATAAAAATTCTAGCATTACAAATCATCTAAAAAGATAAAGCATAAATTTGTAAAATGTAACAGTGAAAGATAAAGAAAGGAAATTAGACCTTTCAGATAAAAATATTTTATAAAGTTTAATACCACAAAAATAATATTGAAATGTGGAAAATTAGTTTATTCTTTTTACTTTGTGTACATAAAGGCATATGCTACTAAATTTGTTTGCTACACATGATTAATTTTTGACTAGAAAAGCTAATTTGCACATATGCTTTAAAATGATTTGAAACAGTATAAATATCTATGTATGAAGTATAAGAAAATCTATAAGCTATTTATATATAACTTAAAAGACCAGAATATTGACTATTTAGTTGAGTTAGAAAGGAGAGCAAAAACACATATAATTCTTATAAATCATAACATTAATGAACAAAATGCTCAAATGTTACATAATTTTTTAAAAAATAGTTTTAGAATAAGAAATAAATAATTTTATAAATCAAAGGTAAATTTTATAAAAAAATTTACAAACAATTTAGTAATTCTCTATTTGCAAAAGTTTAAAATATTATATAATTCTGTTATAATTTAGTTGATTTTGTAATTAAAAGATTAATTCTGATTTATACATATAACACAATATATAATATTATATGAATATGAGATTAGATATCTTCATTGACTTGACTTAAGCTAAGCTCTAACATTTGTTTTAGTAAAGTTCACCATAATTTTATAACCTATTTCTAATTATTCATGAATTCTAGCATATATCTATAATGAAAAAAACATTTTTATATTTATATAACCAGAACAAAAAATTTATATAATGTTAGAGTATACCCCATGGAGTTTAGGATTTACAATTCATTATCTAATCTGTTCTTTTTTTTCTTTCTCGTGCAATGCCCAAAAATTTGATTTCATTGGTATATAAAATATTTCTTTATAATCTTTTCAACTTAACATATCAATGGCTATTTACAATATGAAATTATATAAGAATAAAAAAGGAGACATATGAAATTCATTTTAAAAAGTATGCAATGGAAATGTTTTATTCCTTTCAAACAATGTTTTAATCATTATACTATTTCCTTTATCAATTTATAGTTTGAATTTTGTATTGAAACAAACTTAACTATAAAAGTAATCATTAACTACTAAGATAATTGAAATAAAATTTTAAAAAATTAAAAGGATTGAAAAAATGAAAATTAGAATTGAAAGGATTTATTTAAGTTTGTAGAAAAAATACACAACAGCTTCTAGAAATAAATTTGAATTACCAAGTAAAAATCTAGAATGAAAATAAAATGAAGCTTTCAAGACCTTAAGAAAATTTATCAATTCAAATTTTAAAAAAATTCATTACAAATATTAAAAATAACTTAAGACTTGTAAATTTAACATAGTGAAACATGCATTTTTTTCTTTTTTGCATTGTGTAAATTATTTTATACATTTTTGCTAAATGTATAAAATAATAAAAACAAAAAGAAAATAATAATTTTGGCCATTTAGTGTAACAACATTAGTTATTTAATAATTTCAAACATTATTAAGTAAAATAAATTTTGATAAATAGAATTTAAAAATGTAAAAATTACATAAAATTTATCATCATTACTTTCATATGCAGTCAGTATAAGTGCATGAACCAGGCATCTACTTCAGATGCCTAGATGCAGCAACTTTTGCTGAACAGTAGTTTGGTAGACACTGTTGCTAGCCCCTTCATTCAAATCTGGACAGTCATTTATTCACTGGTACCGTGCCTATTCGCTCAAACGCATCTTGCAGCCATAATTTAGCTCTGTCATCTTTGTCCAAAGGTGCACCACATTTGACATATTGCTGATTTTGGACAGTCCCATTTCGCCCTGCAGAGTATAATTTTACCACAGCAGCATGCAAACAGTATGTAAACTTATCCTTCTCGGAAATGTTTCTACTCTTTTCCCAAAAACCAATGATCATACTCTTTTGGACATCAAATAAATTGCTTCATTTCTACATTATGCCAATGATCATAATGTTTTCTGAAGCCCTCACACACCTTTTATATACACTCAACTGCAATGTGCTGTTATCTGCCTTCTATGAATGTTGACATCAAAAGTATGTGTTGGTCATATTAATGTGACAAATTGTGTATCTGCAAATTTTAAAAGCATTCATTTTTTAATTTAAAAAGAAAAAAATATTTATTATTATATATTAATATTTGCTAAAAAAATATTTTCTACTATATTCCCAATATAAAATGGCTGTTAAAGCAAAACAAAATTAATAGTATTCGCAGTAAAGTTGCATAATATTTAATTTTAGCAGGAAAAAACAAAACCAATTTCTGCATTAAGAAAATCAGGTTCAAAGTGATCATTATATGTGTGTTTATCAGAACATATTGCAAGCAATACAAAATAGTTGATGTGTTATTTATTGAACTAAAGTTGGAAAAGAACAGATTGTGAACAGATTGTTACTTTCATACTAATTTCCTATATAAAAAATGGATTTTATTACAACAAAAAGATTTACACATTGAGAATCTTTAGGAAATTTAAAAGAAACTCTGTTTTAGTATTTTAGAGATATAATCACATGGCTTCACAGGAGCATAATGAGCTGTGATGCAAGGCAATCACATGGTTATAATTTCTAACATTAAGTATTAGATGCTTTATAATGATATGCTGCAGTCAAATAATGGGATAACAGCAAATAAAGGCACATTCAGGATAAATAAAAAATACTATTATTTTAAACAAACAATTCTCTAAAAAGGATCTAGGTAATATGTTCTTTAGACATTTTGATGAAAAGATAAAAATATATTGCTATTATAAGTGGATTGTGAATCAAGTATGATAGAAAATATAGTTTATCTAATATTCTTTGAAATGTTTTCCTTTAATGAGTTAGACACCCAACTGAAAAGAAATTTATTATGAAATCACTTCATGTGAAATTAGATAGTTATTTCCTGCTCTCACATTTAATCACAGTTAAAAAGACACTTTTCATTTTAAATAAATTGATTTATTTTAATAAACACTCATAAATTTTCATAGAAGAATTTTATGTAAATTTTTAAAAATTAGTAAAAAATTAATAGACATTTATCAAGCTTTAAGAATAAAAATAATTTAATATGTTATGGGAAAAATTTAAATTAAGACCTTAAGTATGAATAAACAATGTAATTAATAAGAAATTTAACTCTAAGAATATTTTTCAGCATAACAATTTTTATACAGAGAAATAAAAATGGAAATAAACAATACAATAATTAAGATATAGTTCAAATGCAAGTATGAAAACATTTCATTTACTTATCAATTATACTAAAAATAATTTGCTAATTACCATATTCATTTTCTCTACGAGCTTCCGCAGCTTTAGCTAAATGAGACTCATGTACTTGATAATTTAATGCTTCTACATCAACCTAAATTTGAGGAAAAAATTAATAAAGTATTTTTAAAGAATACAAATATTTGTAACCAAAGTGTAAAAAATTCAATGCAAAAAGTGTAAAATTCAACTGAAAATCAAACAATTTTTTTAATTTAAAAATTGCATTTGGCCATACATATGCATGTATATTTTTGAAAAATGAATATTAAATTACAATGAAATGTTTTTAAAATACACTTGATGATTTTTATTAACATGAATCAAAAATGTATTCTTAATGGATAGTACATGGTGATGTGTTAATTTATTCATAAAACACATGACATCATCTTCAACTCAAAAACTCCTTTTTAACAAAACAGTATCATTTGCTTAAATAAGAAAATTAGAGAGAACTAAAAAAAAAAAAAAAAAAAAAAAAAAAAAAGCAATATTTGTGAAATAATGATATTAATCATATAAATAGTAAAAACAAAACAGATACTAAGTTTATGCACTTGCTTAGAATTTGGGGACACAGTTACTTTCTGATTTTTCCAATTATATTTCATTTTGATTCTAAAGAAATATTTGCAATAAATAGTAATGCTATTTTGAGAAAAGATATCTATCTTTGACAGGAGGTCAACCTGCTGCTGAAAGCAAATGTTTTGGTCAAAATTCAGCTTTAATAAGAAACACTTTCCAGTGAGAAATTTTCATACGAATATAACATGAGTAGGCTAAGGGGCTGCAACAAAACAAAAGAAATAAAAACATAGATCCTTTCCTTTATTTCAGGATGATGCACAATAATTTTACAGAGAAGTTTTCTTAAATATCAATAACAATTCATCTTTTCATTACACATTTTGGTATTAAAAGTGTATCTATGATATTTCTTATAATATTAATAAAAATTGACATTTTAAAGTAATTTGGTTAATTTTGGCGTTTTTATTTTCTTATCTTTGTTCAGTTTCTTTTTTATTCAATAAAGAAGGAACTCATGTATAATTAATTTAATTAGAAATTAAATAATTTAAAATAGAAATCATTAAAATTTTTAATACAACACTGATAATTTTGATCATAAAATGAAAAATTTCAAAGTTTTGTCTCCCTATAATTCAAATTTATACTTTTTCTGCGGCTCTAAATCTTTCAATGTAATCATACTATTGCTAATTGTGTTACTGTTGTGGTTTGTGAAATTGTGTCTTTGTGTCCAGCTTCTGCTAGGCAAGAACTATGAATTTATTCCCCCTAAAATTTTAGACTAGAATGTAATTGTATATTTAACAACCTATTTGCACTTTATTAAATTCTTTCTGAGATTGTAGTGAGTATGTATTATATAATAATTAACTAGGAGGTAATAATTAAAGAGTTCCTGAAGAAGGTAGGCTTTAAGATAATTTTTATTTATCTCACAAAATTCACTATATAGCAGTTCCACTTTAATTATTTTGCATTATCTTAATAAAATTTCTGAAAGTAGAATGTGATGTAACTAATATAATAATAATAATTATTATTATACTACTATTATTACTCAGCTCAACAAAACATGCAAAATTTTGACCTCATTTGCGAAACAGATTCACTTTTTACAATCTTTGACTTTTGTCTTCCAATTTTTGACTGCATTTTTTTCAAATCTTCATCCACCTCATCCATTCTGGAATGAGCAACCTTACTTTAACATTTCTTCACCTGATCTAGTCTTCCTCTAAATATTTTCACAGTTGCTATTTCATCATTCATTTACTCCAGGTATTTGAGACATTATATCTGAAGTTTGACAAAAAGTGTACAGTAAAGGATATCCTCTCAGTCCAGTCTAAGATGTGCCGCAGTGAATCCTATTCTCGCTGGTATTTAGGGCAAAAAGGAAACCTCTCACTACCCCCAGAATATGTGAGAATTTTTAGATGATCACTGGAAGTCTGTATTAAATGACTTTTCTTTCGGAAATGATATACTTTAATTAATGTGGTAAAGTTAAGAATAAAAATTTCATATTTTTAATGCATAAAAAGAAAATATAAACAAAAGATTGTCTGTATAAAATTAGGACTCATAACAAACACAAAAGATTTTGCTGCATACACATGTAAATTGAAAAAGCTGTATCTCATGAATATTTTTCCTAAACTTCCTAAATTATTATATCAATAAATTAACATGTAATACTGACACCAATACTTTGCCAAATAAATTCCTTCAAAGAAATTGAAAAATTATCTTAACTGTTTATAGAACTGACAAATCTATTATTTTCAAAATTTTATCAGGAAAAAATCATCATTTAGACAAAATATAATGCTTCAAATCTGTACAAAGTATGAAATTTAAAAAAATACAAGGTATCAAAGTTCTTTTGAAATTTTTTTATTTTACACTGTGGATTTCTAAATAAAAATTTATATAGATAAATAAGTATAATAGTTGACGAGAAAATTTGCTTTAATTTGTGTTTTTCATATTAAATAATATGTACAAAATAAAATTCATAAAAGGAATCTTTTTTTTTTTTTTTTTTTTTTTTTTTTTTTTTTAAATTTAAACAAATGATGTTATTTGTTATGATTTACAAAAGTATTTGTTAAAATTACACAAAAGTTATTCAAAAAATTTTTAACAACAGCAGGCACTGCGTGACTAACTTTTCACCCCACCAAGGCCATTAACTGCTATTCATTTATCATTATCCAGTGTGCACCTATGAGGCAAATCAATGATGATGAATAGCATTACCCATAAAAAATATTAGTAGAAATCTATAAATATTTTAGCCTTTTCATAAATACAATACTATATAGATTGAATTTCTCATTTTATATCATGTCTGAACATAGCATGGATATATTAATGGATATTCAAAAAGTTTGGTTAAATATTTTCTGCTTTATATGCTTATTATAAAATTTATGTTTATCACTTACTACAAATACCTTTATGCTTTTTTGGTCAGCCAAGACAAAATACACCCTAGGATAAGAAAATTTGCTTGAAAATTGCTCTTCAGCATGAAATTTATTATAATATCCCACTTTTTAAAACATTTCCCAAGATTATATAATTAAAATAGTCAAGTTACAGAGATATAAGTATGTGATATGGACTGACAAGGAACAAATGTGGATGGAAAGAAAACAATAATGTTTTAGAATAAATCTGTTGTTATTTTTTTATTTGGGTGAAAGTGTGAATTCAAACCAAATGAGATAGAAATTACCTATTCCTTCTATACTGATGTGCCATACAAGTGCAATAGATAATGGTTAAGTCATTGCAGCCTAATGGTACATTTATTTGTCACAATTAATCAATGTAATATTAACAATCTTGCATATTATTTTAATGAAATGACTCACCATTCTTGTTATCCCAGTCAGATATGATACCCAGTATATGCCACACCTCATTTACAATGCCATTCCTAATAATTAAATTTGTGTTGGGTATAGCACCAGTGATAATGAAATGGTTTTAAATCAATTAGTGCAGAGTTAGAGCAGGTAAACAATAATTACTTTTTTATAAACACAAGGATAGGGAGAGAAGAAAGATTAATTTTGTAGCAAACATAATTTTTTCAATTAAAGTAAACCCCATAACAATTAACAAGATATATAAGTAGGAGAATTTTTTTTTATAAAATTTGAATTAACTCAAGATGAAATACATTATCTTAATTATTCAAATTTAAGGTAATATGAAAATAAATTTCATTTCCTTCCAAAAATTAATTTTATTGGAGTACAATAGATTATGAATTATCAAAAATCCAATTTTCACAGATTGACTGAAAGAAATTATCAAGTTTAGAAATTCAATATGCAAGTTCTCATCTTCTTTTCAATACTTTATCTATGATCATAATGATTCTAGAATTTCTGTGAGAGACAGTTCTCACAAGCAAATCAAATTTAGATTTGATTATTATATGGTTTGGGAAAAATTCCTACTACACTAATGAAATTATATTGTTCTCATAGAAAAGTGAAATTTTTATATTATCCTTATATCTTATTACTATAATACATAATGAAATTATATAAAATTATCATAGAAAATATTTTAGAATAGATTTTTTTTTAGAATTTGATATTGTGATACATTGAATCCTAAACAAATTTGTGACCTTGATTGTATCAATATTTGATGAATGGTTATTGAAAATAACAATAAAATAACTATGAGAAACTATGATACATTACCTGCCACTCAAAAATGCCTATCTTGTAAAAAAGAAGATATAACTTCTATCATTCCAGCTTATGCATTAATGCTTAAGATCAACAGAAAACTTGAAAAATATTAAAATAAATAATAATTTAACCAAAGAGATGAACATTTGATCAACAGCATATAAAATAAAATAGTTATTCTGATTTTAAATCTTCCATAACATAGTACAATAATGAATAATTGACTAATTATTAGCAAGTGATTCATAAATTTTGGTAATTAAATATTATTACCCATTGTAAATTGTTGCATATTGATGGTTTTCTGATTTGTTGAAATAAATGCAATTGGTTTGGATGAAACAAAATTTTCTTTCTTATAGGAAGTGAATATTTATTTTAACATATCTTCTGATTTGGAATTTCAAATCATTTTTTAATGTAGGCTTATTATAATAAAAATAATAATTTCAAACGCTGTAAAAAAAATAGGAATAAATTTAATTGAAGTGATTTTAAAAATAATGTAAGTGTTACAGGATTTTATTTGATGTAAGAAAAAGTCCTTAGCTTACATTGAGTATTTTATCATTAACTTAATTTGAAAATATTAATCTCTGATCATGATTTTTTTCCAAATAAACGATGGTATCTTCAGTGTTCTTAGTAAGTTATCTATACTTTAATTCTTTTTTTTACAATATGTGTATAAAAAATCAAATAATTAGAAAACTGCTTCCTAAATTAAAATTTATGATTCTCTATTCAAATTTCAAATCCTTCTTTCATCAATGATTCTTCCATACTTTAATTTTATATTTCAAAACATTTTAAAATTGAAGCTAACTATTATCACATTGCATGCATATATATATATATATATATATATATATATATATTAAAGCTATATTTAAAAATGTATTACCCCTATTTGCCTCCATTTATTATTAAAAATGCGCTGTTTTCTTAACTCTTCTGCTATTCTTCTTTGATTCATTTTTGTAGCTAACTTTTCATCAAGAGGAAGATTAAAAGCCATTTTACATACAGCAAGCAACTAAAATCTATATTATAAGAATGCATTTTTAAAATCGATATGTATAGATTTCTTTTTAATAAAATAATGAAAAAAACATGTAATATAATATAATAATTTATTTATACAACATCTTGTAACTTATCATTACCATACAAATATATATTTAGATAATTATTTTTTTATAGCAAATTAACAATCTATTGGCTTATTTAAACATAACAATTGTCAAATGATATAACATCAGATAGAAATAATTTCATGTTACTTTACTTTTTTCAACACAATACATTTATTACCATATTAATAGTCTCATTCTCTTGAAAAACTTACTAAATTTTGTAAAACTAAAAGAAATAATTGTAAATATCATTTCACTGCATTAAATGTAGTAAAGAAATTAGAATTGCTTATAATAAATACAGTTGAGTCTTGAGACAAATTAACCTAAAAAATGTTAAGTAGTTTAGATTGAATCCAAGTCAATAGAGGATACAGATTTTGAAAGGTTTTTCATAAGTCTATAGTCTTACTTCCTGAACAAAAGACTAATCCTATAAATAGACAATGAGAATAGAAACTTATAATTTGAAGTAGGTTCTGTATTAACAACAAACATTCATGTTTAAAAGGATTTGCTTAGTCACACAAAGATAATTTTTTGCACATGAAATTAGTTTGATTACTACTTTAAGTTTAAAATGAATTTCAATTCATGACCAAAGTATGAGGTGAGCCTATGCACTGTTAAATTACAGTCCTAATGCTTATCATTCAGCTGCATTTCACCAAATTTTTAAAGAGAAAACAAAAAAAGGATGTAAGTTGAAATGCATAAATATTTTTAAGATAAGTATATGTATTCCTATTTTAAAATAATCTCATAAAGTCAAATTTTATACAAAATTATAATATTTTCATTTTATGGAAATTTTATTTTTATTACTCCGAATAATAATTTTCTTTGTTTAATTTGTTGTTTGTTAAATTATAGTTTTCCTTATTTTTTTAAAAAAAATAGTTACCGTAATAAATTGGAAGACAAAAAAATTATTTCACATTAAGTCTAAAACTTTATTTATCATTAAAATTTATTTATAAATCCATTCTTATCTTATTTTTAAAACATATTTATAAATATACTATTTACCCTCTAAATATCTTTTGTGGAATCTATTACAAGAGACATTGTATTGCAAAGTAACTCAATTTAACCAGTTTATTGATTTTAATCGAACAAAATGCTTAATTGATGCCCAACAGCTGATTAACAATGATTCAAACAAAATATAAAAACCATTCTTGCCTTAGCTATACCAAATTTATTATTAATGTATAATGTTAATGCAGCAAATGTAGGTTTTTTTTTCCCCCAGATTGAAAAAAGTTTTAATGAAATATAAGTACATAAAATATTTCAAATATATCAAGAAGCAAAAATTGGAAAAAAAAGAGTAAACAGTATTATAAATTTACTTTATACTTAACTAATACAGTTGATTATGATGTATATCAATGCAATTTCTTATATATATATATATATATATATTTCAAATAAGAAAGAATTTTATATATTTATCAATCATATTAGAAGCAAATAAATTGCATTCAATTTTAATTATATTTGATTAAAAAGATAGTAGGAAATTCTGAAACTTCATGATGAAAGTTATTCTAAAGGTTCATATAATTGTTATGATAAATTTTTTCTATATATATTATATTTTATATTTCTGAAACAAATTTCTTATATACAGCCCTGGAGCTGTCCTCGATTCTTTGAGGACAAAGGATGTCATGGACCTGGTCTGATTCAGACCAGGGGATAAGAAAGAAGAAGAAATTTTTATATTTAAATTTGTTATAGTATCTTCAAATAGAAAATTACTTAGAAAAACAGGCCAAATATTATTGAAAAATTATTTACTTGCTTTTAGGGAAATTTTTTGATATTAATCTTTATTAATGAAAATTCTAAGAAAACAAAAACGAAAAAAAAACACAGCTATCACATACAAAGAATCAAACAAAAATATTTTTTTTGATTATATAAAAGAAAATTAAATTACTGTTGATAGTGAAATTTGCTGTTCAATTTAAATTTTATTTTAATTGCATCTTCAGTGCAATGAAATTTTATACAAATAAAAAAAAATTGTTAAAATCGATATTTAGGCACTACTATGTAATCCTTCTGGTTTTTAAAATGTTTTGGCAATTAAAAAATATTGCCAAAATGACACAATTGTAATGAATAATCTAGGGCTGCTAAAATAGAATACAGTTGAATATTCTTAATATTCTTTATCTTCCTGACATAATAAGAAATCTAGGTTTGCAAATGAACACTCCAATTAAAAAATATATAATCCAGGAGAACTCTACCAAAAAATCATTTAAATTAAAAAAAAAAAAGACCCTCAAAAGAATATACAGCTGCTGTGTCAGCATTTATAACCAGTTAATCAGATAATGGTATCAAATTTAAAGAAATTTTAAAAATAATAATAATCACTAATCTGCTAAAGGGAGAAAATTCTATAAATGTTTGGAATAATGAGCTAACATAAGAACTATACACTAAATCAAATCATCCACACCAGATATAGCAAAACGTTTCAGTATTTAGTTTGGGTACCAAATGAAGTAAATCTGTAGATTACTACAGAAGAATGGGTGCTGCCGTTAGTAGAATTTGGAAAAGCACATGATTTATCCACAATTTTCTAACAAATTATGTTGCATGAAGAGTTTGCTTAATGTTTGGGTAATGCTTAAATCTCATGAAATACATTTTATTTTTAAAAAGTGTTTCATGAGATTTAAGCATTAAATCTCTAAGAAATTTTTAAAGTAAATTGGTTAATTACTTTAAAGTTTTGTTAGAAAATTTTCCTAGGAATTCTGTTTGTAAATTTACTTTAAAATTCTATTTGAAAATTCATAGTAAAAATTTACAATAGAAGTTTTAAAGTATATTTTATATTTGAACCCCATTATTAAAAATAGAAATTTTGTACAGTGAGATATTTTGGATTTAAAGTTTGGGCTGATAAAAAAATCATTATTACATCAACTCATATCAAGCAGTAGGATTTTAAAAATTCACTTTTTAAAAAATAATGTATATTAGAGCATGAGGCAAAAATTATGCAAAATACATGGAGTCAATAGAGAAGAAAGGGGTTTTGTATAACGAAAAATACACAATGTATTAAATAAATAGCAAACTGATACCCAATTTATATTTTTAGCTACATTTAACTATACTTAGAAAAATAATTCTATTTTTAAACTTAGAGAAGAAAATGCAATTTGTAAATACAATTGTTTAAAAGAAAATAAGTATCTTTATGTTTCAACATGTTAGCTAAGATAGTTATATACTTAAGTGTTTATTTTGACTTAAAATATTTATTTAAAAAATATTATCATAGTCAAAACGTTTCCATGCATATGAATCACACACAAACACAACAATGTTTTGAGAATATATAGTAAGTATGTAGAGTAGTAACTGATATATAATAAGTAAACTAATATTTAATCAGAAGCAAAAGGCTGTATATTTAAATCTTAAAATGTATTTTAACATAGAATGTATTTAATTGAACTTCTGATCATATTGAATATTTTAGAAAAGTCATTTTTATCACAGCACACAAAATTTTGAAAGACTATTAAAATGTTAATGAATTAGATTAAAAATTCTAAAATGAATTCATAGTAGGAATTCATAAAAATTCAGTTTTCTCAAGAAGAAATTCAGGTATTAAAATTTTACCAACATTCTTAACTAAAACTTTTTCCTATGAATTTTGAAGTTTTTATGTAGAAAGAAAAACAGTTTTTTAAATATAAAGTAGTACTCATTTATTTTTCTAACAAAGAATATGTTAAGATACAATTTTTAGCACATCTTAGTTTATTATTAGTAATAAAACAAAAATAGTTAATCAAAATGTATGTAAAAAGTAGCTAAAATCAAACATAAATATACTCAAGACTTTTTCACTAGATTACTATTTTACTTCTAAAGAAAATATATTATCAAAAATATTATCATTTAATGCTCAGATCATTTTCATTTGCAATCACAAGATAAATTTGAATGATATAATACTTTGTTTTTAAAGTTATCCAAGACAATATAGTCGTAGATCCACTAAAATTATAAATGAGTTTTAGTAGATCCATAAGATATTACGATAACATATTAAGTTTCCATATGCAACATTATGAATTCTCATCTTTCCATGTTACAACTGATTATGAAAATTGATATATAAAATTATACGGTTGCATTTAAAATATTGTGCATGGTTAAATATGTTAATAGCAGCTATTACCTTTTGTCCACCATCAAATAATAATTATTTAAATATGGTTTAAAACAAAAATTGACGAAAATTAGCTTTTCTTTGTTGTCAAACATGTTTTTGAGCGTACTTGAAGAAATTAAATGTGGCCGAAAACATTATGCAATGGTAAACGATTAAAAATATTTACCAGAAAAATATTTTTTTCATTATGTTCAACAAAACACTTGGAGCCAAATGGCAACCTGAAGTACAGAATCATTAAGCTATTCTTGAGATTTTTATAATAATAGAAATATGGTTTAAATGTAAAAAATAATAGTTTCTTTTTTTGCAGTTATAATTAAATAGAAGTCTTTCTAAAGATTAAGATATACAAACTATAATTTATAAAATCTAAAAATTCTTTTGAAAAATATATTTAGTGTTTGCTTTTTAATGCCAGCTTTTTATTAATTGCATAATAAAATCATTTATTATGCAAGATAAAAAAGGCATATTAAATAGAAAATTATATAATTGAATATCCAGTTATTTTTTAAAAGTCATTTCTGAAATTTTACAATTGTATTTCTTATTTGGTAATTGAAAATAATATTTTAAAAAATCTAAATACTAGAAAAATTAAATTTAACTGTTTGCAATATCAAGGTATCTTTTCACACAGTGAAATAAAAAAACTAAAGAAAGGTAACAAAAATAAGACATTAAAACATAAAATTTTAAAAATTAAAGAACAATATTTTTGCTTATAAGTATTAATAATGATTTATTATCAGAAACAGAGAAATATGAAAATATTTTCTTACAATATTTGATTATGAATTGGAATGATAGGATTACTTTGAGTTAATCAAAATCGAAAAATAAATTTGAACAGTACCACTCTACACAAAATTTTTAATTATTATTTATTTATGAATAAAAAGCTTTTTGAATCTTTTCAATGTCTTTCGTAAACGTTGCTATGGTAACTAAGATTTGTTACTTATGGGATCCTCATAATAGTTGCAAATACAATTAATCAAAAGGTTATATATTGTGAATAAATATTTTTTAACTCTTTTTTAACATTAAAATAAACCAATCTGAATTCCAAACTTTGTGTCTTTTCTGAAAACTTTGCTTATCATTTTTTCTTAATATTTAAATTACTTTCATTTCAATTTATCTTACTTTTAAAAGAAATGAAAATTTATCAAATGAAGTATACATTTTACTTACGAGATTAAAGATAAATAATATAAATAATTTTTATGATAAAATACTTTTAAAAAATACATTTTATTATTGAATAGCAAATAAAAATAACACAGCACATCACCTGACACGTCATATGAAACACGTATTTCTCTTTTACATTAGGAAACATTTCTTATACGAAAACCGGAACCGCGATGCAGAAAACAGCTTCGCGGTGCGAACGCTGTGTGCATTGAAGTGTCTTGTAAACATTTATTTACTTTTAGTATGAGGTTGGAATCCTAAATAATCTTGCTCGAATATCATCTTTATCATTTAAAAATTATTCAGTATGTTTCCCAAGAAATTATTTTTGCTTTTTTTAATCGTCTTTCCTGTTGTTACATTATATTTTTCTAAAGGTAAGTACTCAAATATATTTTCATATATTTCTCAAGAAAATTGGTTAGTAATATGGATCCTCGAAGGAAAATATTATGACGTGGCTTCTGCATACATTTTCTGCTCATTATATAAATTTTTACTGATAAAAAGAGTGTCTTTGTAAAATCTTCAATTTTTTTTTATTTAAAATACTTAAGATTTGCAGCAAAGATCGTGTAGCAGAACATCTATTTCATAGTTCTTTGACCTTTAAGCTCCGGTCAATTTGTTCATCACTTTAAGAGAATACCGAAAGATTTCTTGGCTGAAAAAGATAAAGTAATAAACTTGTTTACAAAAGCTAATTTCTTTTTCAGTCAAGACATTTTTCAATGTTCTCTGGTGCTTTTTATTCTAATGAAAGTTGTCTAAATTGATAATACATGTAAACTGATAATGCATATCAACACGAAATCTGTCCTTTAAATCACTATCTAAAAATCGTTATGTATATTAAGATCTATACAAAATGAATTATTTAAAAATACTTTAGTTGAAGTTTTCATTCCATTTATTTATGATTATCATTTTAAGATCTCTGCTAATCTACTTGAAGTTATGATGTTAATATTGATTATCCTCAACAGACATGTTAAGTTGGGCTATCTCTACAAATTTAGCATTCATTATGTTCTAAACACTATATTTTTCTCAACAGTGTATGAAAGCAAACTTTTACAATTAAGGAACAAATTTGGTATCAAAATTAGTACTTATATTTACATGTTTGATACATTTTTCATGGCAAATGTTTTAATCCCATGATAGTATTTTGAATATATTACTATATTCATTTCCACCTATATTGAGAATGGAAACATATTAGAAAAGTATGTTTTACATATTTCCAGTGTTTTGCAGCAATAAATCAAGTCTGAAATTTGTAACTCTAAGAAAATCTAGCACTTAGGCTTGTAAAAAGATCATTCATGGAAAATTCCAAAAATTCTTAATTTGTTAGGATCTAATTATAATTGGGAATTGGATTTATTATATATCTTATTTTACTCTCAATAAATTATCATAAGCATCGCCTTTGAAGAACATAAGTGCTCTTGCCCTTAAAAAACGTAAATGGCATCAAAAGAATAATAAAGATTTCATTTCTTAACAATAGTAATGTCTTACATTATTCATGAAAAGTTATTTAATTGCTCTTTATTAATAGTTGATTATTGTACAAATACTTCAGAAAAAGAAAATATATTTAATTTATATCTAATTTTATTTGCTAAATCTTATAAATGTAAATTATCAAAGCAAAATTCAAAAAGATTTCAATTTAATTTATGAAGTAATTAACATCAGTACTTTGAAATAAAGCATAATTATATTCAGAAAGCAAAATTGGAATATTTTGTTAAAGTTGAAAAACTTACTGTTTGTAATTGATTGCATTTTAAAAAAATTATCTCTTGTAAACTTACTGATTTTCATATTAGACTTATTTGGTCAGTTAAATGTAATCAAAATTATTTAAATTTATTTGTTAAATTGCACTTCAGGTTGCCCATTTTTAATGTGATGTCTTTTATTTTTTTTTAATGGTGACAGTTAACAAAATCTGTAAAAAGTATAAACTATGAATATTAAAATAGAAAAAAACTCTGTATAAGAAAATTTTAAGGACAAATAGAACTGAATTCAGTATTCTTATATACTTAGAAATAATAGTGGTATATATTTGTATAAAAAGTTAGATCTTATAAAAATTTTATGTAGCTTACTCTAATGTGGATGTTCTGGCCTTACTTTTGACAACAGCGATGTTATTTGCTTTTATTTTTTCATGGTTACATTTTCTATGTGGGCAAAAGTAATGCAGGTCTGCAAATAAGCATAATACTTTATATATTAAATCTTTGTAAAATGTAACATGGTAAAATAAAAAATATTTCTTATCATTGTAGAGCATGAAATTTAAAATTATTTAAAAAAAATTCTTATTCACACATTTATTTTTGATAATTTATGATTTTTTTCCTCTCTCTCTTATTCTTGAAAAGGATTATTTTTTAAGAAATGATTAAATCCTTAGTGGATTTATTTTCTTGCAGTTTTTGAATTTATTATTATAATTCAAAGATTTTAGTAGAGAAATATCATGTTGAATATTATAAAATTTTTACTTTGATTTTATAAAATGTTAAAGCATAAAGCTGTAATAATAATATGTAATGTGATTTCCAATTTTCATGACAAACACTGCACAAATCTTACCAACCTAAATTACATCACATATCCAGTTTTCAGAATCTTAATCTTGAATGGACTAATTTCAAACTTTAGATATTTAGATTTTGCACAATTTTCCATATTGAATGTTTTAATATATTTATAAAAATGCACAAGAAATTTTAACATATTCTATGAAAATTATTCATTACAAAGAGTACAAAATAACTAAAGTCACTATTATTTTTACTAGCTCAATAAAATATAGATAATTTTAATAAGTTTTCAATGATTCTAACAAACACACACTTTAAAAATGGAAATCAAGGACATATTAATAACATCACTATGAATCTAAATTAGTAATGTAAATAACTTCCATTTTTATATTAAAAAAAAAAATGTTTTCTAATCAATAGCAGAATATATGATTCAATACAACACATTAGAGGTGGAGAACTAGCAATAAAGTTGAATAAATATTGTGGAAGTAGCTTCCATTATTATGAAATTTTGTTTTTCAATTTATAGGCAATGCTTCCCACCTTAGAAAGCATACTATGCAAATAGTCTAGCCTGTATGAAGAACAGGACAATGAGGCTAAATCAATAATGTAAATGACATTCATTTTTATGAAATTTACTTTCTATTTAACCAGACATAACCATATGCATTAAATTATTTAGTGCATAAGATAGCAAATTAAATTGAATAATACTTAAAATGCTCAGCTAATCGTAACTTTCTTCATGCTCCTAGCTAATGAGTTGATTTTTAAAAATATAAATTAAACAACTTTATGAAATTATAATGTTTTATTGATATTTGATTTGTAAAAAAAAAAGTGGTTTAAATTTCTATTAGAATGTAACTTTTAAACAAATGCAAAAAATAATATAAGTTTCAATTCAAAAGTTTATGTAAAACTCAAAAAAAAAAAAAAAAAAAAAATGCACATTGTATTTTATTAAAGAACTGATAAAATGATCCATTTTGGTGTAGTAATGCATAGGTTTAGAATTGAGCCAGATTATGGTGTATTGTAGATTGTCAATAAATAGACTGAATCTCAAATGTGATTTAAATATATTTAACTTGTAATTTAAATTTTTTTTATAAATAAGATTGTTTTTCTTAAAAATTATTCTTCAAATTATATATTTAAGTGAAACTTCATTTTCATATTAAGTAATTATTAAATATATAATGTGTAATCTACATAATCTTCTTGGTGCAGCGTGTCCATCTTTGGACCTTGTGCTGTAAAACCCAACCAACCAACTACATAATCTTTTAAAACTTATAAAACAAACCTTATAAAGTGTTTAAAGAAATGTCTTAGCTTTAAATATTTTGCTTGAAATGAATTTCTAATACTCACATGATGTAGGACTTTGAAAAGAATTCATAGAATTAAATTCGATTCAAAATAATTATAATTCATAGCTAAAGAATAAAAAATTGTACGGAGGGTAAAATGCGTCAAGCGTGCGATAAAGTACGCCAAACTCACATAACGGTTCGAAATACATTTCCATGACAAGATTTTCGTTTAATGACTTGAGGTGATTGTATGTCATGCACTAAACTCATTTTGTGTGCAACCTTTACTTTTAATGAGTAATTTTATTTGTTTGCAATTTAAGAATTTGCTACGTTAACGTTCCCATCATCGGATTTTGAATTTTTTTTTAGTTATATTATCTCGAATTTTCAGAAGATATATTGCTTATAATTTTTTAAATGTTGCTTCGATATTTAAAAACTTTTTTACTTAAATGAGTATTTCATGTTAGTGTTAAATTTTGTTGTACTGAAATCTTCTTAAGGTGGGTGTCACGTGCCCGGTTAATTAAAATTCAAGTTTGCTTAAGAAATGCAATTTGTTAACATTAGAAGTTCAGCTTTATTGCTCAGTTATCACTGTACTAGGTGATGCTATGCTGAAGTTTTTTATTTTATTTTAAGGTGAGCGCAATTACACGGTATAATAAAATTTTAATTTTGAATTAATTTGTTTCTAGTTATTAGAATTTTAATACTTCTGTAGTACTTAATTATAATGAATTATTCAAAATTTTGATATTTGGAATTCGAGAAAGTGTGTGATTTCAAAGCTGAAGTTCAAACTTGATTAGTATTGGTTGCTGGATATTGCTTATAGTGATGTAACTTAGGTTTAGCGACATAGCTGTGGAGTGCTTGGCACGAAAATTGGAAATCCCAGCAAACCTGTACTGTTCCATCGTCATTTACCTCAAATGTAATTCAAGACTTTAAAATATTATGATACTTCCAAAGTTTGTTTTTGAATTTATATTTATGTTCAATTATTATTAATATTAAATCATTCTGTCTTATAACAATTTTTATGCTTGTCCACCTATAGTTCTTTGTTATTCAATTGGTGCAAGTAAGGCATCAATGTAAGCAAATGATATCATATTTAGTGAAATTTTAATGGAAGCTAGATTATGTATTATTAATGACTCTATATTATATTAAGCATTATATGAAATACTTGATTATATCATTTTAATTTGTCAACTTAAATTCCTTCTAACTTGCAGGTCTTGTAAATGCTCAAATTGATATAACTGATGATGATGAAGCTGATGTGGAAGATTTACAACCAGAATCCGAAGCAGCTGTTGTTGGGAAGGTCATTATTAATTTCTATTTATTTTTGCTAGATAGGAATTTTGATTTAATGTGATATGTACACTTATGTGCTTTAATATTAGGCTGTTTCTCATCCCTGTGATCAGCATTGCTAAATCAGGTCCATGAGTTCATTCACCCCGAAGAAATCTAGTACTAATAAGGGTCTTGTCTGGCAAGTCCCAGATAAGATAAAATGTGGCCAGGAGAGGCTTGTGAGAAAAGCACCTAGTGTTTTAATATTTGATATATTTATTAAACATATCTATGGATCCTGTATTTTGCATTAAATATTTTTAATTCTATTCTAAAAAAGGCATTAAATTTTTAAGTATTCAAATTTGTAAAAATTTATTCAGTTGTTAAAAGTGACTAACTGTATAGCTTTTTAATGTCTTTTACAAGTAACTGTTATTTCATCATTTAGTTTTTAACTTAGTTTTTAAGAAGTATTTTTGACAGAAAACTAGAAAATACTTGGATATTTAAGAGTATAATACTTTTATGCATGTTAGAAAAAAAAATTTTTTTGTTACTTTTAGATTAAAATATATATCAGAAGGAAAATGTATGTAATGACCTGACGTATTTGAATTCTTTAGTTTTTAATTAAATTCAAAATCTTTTTAAAAACTGGATATTGAATGTACAATGTCAGTTACATGGTGCAAGGTTTGCAATCATTTCTATAAAAAATTTAAGTAAAACATAAAAATAAATTTTTTCATCTAATTTTACACATAGTTGCAGCAATATTTTTGTTTCATAGTATGTATTATATATACTGAATTGTTTCAGTGAATGAAAGTAAGTATATTCATGAACATAGTTATATTTTCATCGATCACCTTTAATTTTATTCCGTTTTCATTTTATATGTTTTCTATTAAAAGATATAGCCTATATTATTAGACGATTCAAGATTAATGAAAGTGACTGTCATAATGCCTTTTAAAAACTAGCCTAGTCCTGGATTTACAGTGATGCAACATTTACTATGATGTGACTTTTCTATTGTATTACTGTAATCTTAGTCAAAGATATCCTTCTAGCTTTACGATGCAGCTTGTCCTGTTTTGGACATAGCTTCATAAAACCCAACCTTCTAGCTTTACTTCTATTCAACAATTTGTGGGTTCGAATCCAGCCTTGGGCTTGGATATCTGCAGTGGTTCAGCATCCACTTTAAAAACTGTATGTTCTTGTCTAATTAGCTTTGTATGCAAAATTGTTTTTTGACAGTAAATAAACCATTTTAGCTGTTACCAAAAAATATATGCATCAACTCATTAATAAAAATGAAAGGTAAAAAGAAAGTTTCTGTTACTTCAGCAAATAACTAATTCATATTTAACTAAATGTAAAAAATGAAACATAGAGTTTATGAACGTTTGTGTCATTATTAGTTTAAATCAAACAACCTTTATAATGCATCAACATTTGGTAAATACTACAAAAAAGGGATTTGTTAATATCTGGCTGCTGTTCAACATTCTTTATTGGTTTGTTTCAATATAATAAGGATTATAACAATATTTAAACATATCCAATAATTATCTGTGGAAAAATCTATTTACTGAATAAGGTTTTATTCTGATTCAATTTGATTCAGTGAATATATAACTAATAGGGATGAAATTCTGCTGCAACATTGTATAATCTTTCTTATGGAAAAGAAAAAATTGTAATTATTGTTGTAACTATTCCCTTTGCACCACGTATTGTTTAAAAAGGTTTGTATTTAAAAGCTATGGGGAAAAAACATTTTATTTATTACTTATTAACTAAACTATCATTCATTTGCAAAACTTTTATTTGAACTTAAATATTTATTTCTGGCAGAAATTTCTTGACAATCGCTTAGACGATCAAGACATCTTTTCTGTGTGTTGGTGTTCCCCCTCCCTCTCCACACAAATGCAGTGTAAAATGTTGTCTAGTGGTACTGCAAAGTTACTTGTTCCTTTTTTGACTGACTACTATATGCACTCTATTGTTTTTGTGTGGGTCTACAAAATTGAAATTAGGATTCACTTTGAAATGATAAAAGTCTGTTTAAGCATCTGCAGTACAAATTGATATAATTGTTCTTATCGACAACTGTATTGTGTTATTGGTTTGTTGTTCAACAGCCCCCCCCCCACTTATGGGCTGATAAAAATGTTCCATGTTCTGAGGTGCAATTTGAATCTGTAGTATGTTGAGTCAAGGACAAGAACACTAATCATTCTGCCACCAGCTCAACAAACAGTAATGTGACATCAGAAATTTTTACAAAGTTTGATGAATATCGATTCCATCAACCTTAAATTAATCTTGTGGTTCTAAATGCATAATCAGTTAAATAACCTGAAAATTGGTTTAAAATTTTCATTTTAATAATTGTTTTCATTAGTTATGTTTATAAACATAAAATATTACATTTTTGTGATATTAAAATTGGAAGAACTTTTTTAATACAGCAAGTGAATTTAATAATTGTCAATTTCCAATGTGTAAAGCAAAATATAGATTACATCCTGTTTTTCCCTTAGAAAATAATAATTTGACACACTTAAATAATTAAAATAATATACCTTATAAATTTAACTCTTAATGTGTGTGTGTTTTTTACAATTTTAATTTTGTTATTTTCATTATATAACACTCAAACAATATCAGTAAACAAAAAAATATACCACAAATTGTAAATAGGAAATTAATTTTTTATTGATATAATTTTTCTTTTCGAAGTAGTTAATATTGTTGGCTACTAAATGATTCAAAGATTAAGAAAAGTTAAATTTTAATTTATATTGAATATTTGCTTTATGTTAGATGTTTTTATTTTGACATTTTTTTAAATTCATAAACTAAGTTTGAAAAAAAAGTACTTTTTATTCTTACAGAAATTGATACTAAACTATAAAAAATGTAATTTTTTTCTAGATGACTACTCCATCTATGGTAAGTTGAAACAAAAATAGGGTTATGTGTGGTGGGAAACTATTTGCAATTTATTTCTTAGGAACTTTTCTTATTTTGTATTATTTTTTTTATTAATTTATAGCAAATGTGAAAAAATAATAAAAATTGTATAGTAGTGACAATACTAAAAATGCCTTATCATTAAAATGATATTTAGATATTTTTCTTATTACTATTTCATATTAAAAATGAAATGTAAAATTTGCCCTACTATGTCAGGAAATTAAAATGCTAAATTTCATTTCCATTGAATGATATTTATTTGCGTTTTTAAAAGACATAGGATTTATGAATTTTATCTGATTTAGAAATATTTTATTTAAATACAAGTTTTTGATCTTATACATGTGTATATTGTATATTTACATACTTTTAATATATATTTTAACTATATTGCTATTTTTTATGTACATTTAAACTATATTTCTATTTTATACTTTTTATGTACATTTTAACTATATTTCTATTTTATACTTTTAATGGATGAAAAGAAAACTGAGGTATAATATCTTGTGATTGGCGCAGCTTGTCCTTATCTGGACCTTGCGCCATAAAAACCAACCAACCAACCATCCATTGAATGATATTTTACAGTTTAAGTATTAGATAATAAATTCATAAATTAAAATCTTATTCAAATGGTTTTAAATACTTTTGCAGGATAGCTTAGTTGAAGATGACGACTTAGGAGAAAGCTCTTTGAAGCCTGCTCCAGATGCTGATACGACATTTCTTTTTACTCAACCAGCCGGCATTGTATCAGGTACAGCAGAAAGCAAAGCTCTGCTTTAATAAAAATAGTTTGTGCACTATTTTATTCATTATAATTCTACTGTTTTTTTTTTTTTTTTTTTTAGTCCTGAAATAGAATCTAAACATTATATGTATGAGAGAGAAATAATTATTTCATATTTATTGTAATTTTATTGAAACTCATATTTTCTTAAAAGCTTTCCTGAAAATTTGATTTGGAAAAGTATATTGCAGAGTTTTAGATTAGTGAAAAATTCAAGTTTCTGTTATCTAGATATTTGTAATTTCTTTACTTTTATGAGATGCGTATCATTGAAATATATTTTGAAGTGAAAAAAACAAATTTTAAAAGATCTCCACTATTTGAAAGTGATTAAATGATCATAAAGAAAGATATTCTAAAACTCTTTACATTCACATGATCATTAATACAATTCATATAAAGTTCTGATCAAATTAATGGATATGACGTAATATATTTGTTCTTCACAATTTTAACTAATTTCCAAATTTTATGTTATTGATATGCTAATTGTGCTTTTCCATGAGATCACAGCTCTCTGATGTTTTTCTAACAATGAAAAATATTTGTTGATTGTCCTCACAACATTATAAAACTGTGCTTTTCAGTAAGATGATTCAAGAAGAATGAAAAGTATTAAAGCTGAATAATAGAAGGAAATACTTACAATTTTAAAGAAATTACACATAATTTTTTAACAATGATTTTAAAAATATATCTTTCACAAAAATGTATGTAATGTTAATCTTTATAGGCGAAAATTATATTTAAATGAAAACTAAAAATGATAAGCATAGTTAAAATGATTTAATGGAACAAAATATAAATTAATAACGAATTTTAATAAATGAATATATAAGTAAAAAATATATTTATTTTCCTTAATACAAATTTTAATTTTCAGTTACATTTAAAATTTCCATAAATTTTAAATGTAGCTTTTTTGTAAATTTTATTTTAAAATTATTATCTTAATTTTTGATATTAAAGATTAAATTAAATTTTATATGTATGCATTTTTAGAATGCATATAGCAAAGTTATTGAAAACTTTCTGTGTTAATGTTCTTAAAATAAGAATAGTGAAATGTTTAAATTGATAAAAGAAGCATATATATATATTTTAAACTTATTAAAATTTGTTTTCATACCTAAAAATATTTTTGAATTTAAAATATCTAATTCTTTTGGCTAATTATATTTTTTTTCCCACAAAATATGTTCATATTTTTTCCCATTCAAAACTATAATCACTTTATAATACCTTTGAAATTGCTAAATATTGACTTTTTATATTAGATTATATTGTTTGCACATTTTGGCAAGTGCTGTACTACTTTAACATTTACGAAATTCTTATGAGAAAGCCAAAAGAACATAGTTTGTTCTATGAATGTATTTCATACAATAACTGAATTTAAAAGGACTATAATACCAGTTTATTGATAGTAATATCTAGAAACTTTGAAGTTGAGTTAGCACTCCAATCATTAACCCCTTGACTGACTTTGACGAGTCTGACTCGTCATTGATTTCCTGGGCCATCACAGACTTTGACGAGTCAGACTCGTCAAGCGCTTCTTTCGGCGGACGCCGTGCAAGTTACAATTAGATTACATAGTTGCTTCACTGCTCGAAGCGATTCTCATTTAAAAAGCACACTGAAAGTAAGAGTTCAGTTTAGCAGAAGTCTCGCACGGTGAATGTTATACTAGCCAATATTTGAGTTTAGTAAAGATTATAAATAATCCCCGTAACATGTATAAGCCGGATGCATTATGTGAAAGTGGGGATGATGGTGTAGTTCAATTAAGCGAAATTAAATAGTTTTTTTTTTGTTGCATCAAATTCCATTTAATTTGTCAGTCAAGGGGTTAATTCTCCAGCCTCCACTTCAACAAAAGTTTTGCTGTGCATTTTCATTTTGGGCATATATTTGCAATTGTTCAGAATCATTTCATAGATCTCATATGCAAGAAATTACTAATGAGTTACAAAGTAAGATAACATAAACAGTGGTATATTTTTTGAGAGTATCTGAAAAATAAATTTAGTTTAGAAAACCTGTTAAGATATGTGACTTATTAACTATTGGAATAAAATATATTCATAAGTGATGAATCATTTTAGTATTCCATTCCTCAACATTGAGGGGTAATTCTTTACCATCTGTACCATTAAGAAAGTCTCAGTCGGAATCAAAATGCTCTAAATTTTTAAATAATCTTGTATTGAGACTAAACATTTGCTTATGATATTTTCAATTGCTAAATATTGCTTCCTACTTCAGTATATATATAATATGTTTTATAAATTTATCAAAGTTATTACTTGTTAAATTTAAAGATCTTAAATTATTTTTAACAGAGCTACCTGCTGGTAAAGATGTTCACTTTTTAGTTGGATTTTCTAATAAAGGCTCCAAAGACTTTATTGTGGACTCAATGGATGCATCATTCCGTTATCCCATGGATTTTACCTTTTATATTCAAAACGTAAGCAAAAAAGTTGTGCATAAATTTTATTAAAAAAATCTTCTATGTTTTATGATATCAAATATGTAATGAAAATAAATCTTTTAATTTGATTGTATTGATGTTGAAACTCTTGGCAAAAATATTGGTAAATGACGACAGACCCTATGGGATTGCCGCAATTTCAAATTTTCACGGCAAGCGCTCTACAACTCTGTCACTAACCTAAATTACGTCACTATGTGCAATAGCCGTCAACCAATAACGATCGCGTTGGAACTTCAGCTTTGAAATCAAGCATTTTTCTTAATTCCAAATGTTAAAAATTTGAATATTTCATTATAACTAAATACTGTAGAAGTTATAAAATTCTAATAAATAGAAACAAAATTTTTAATATATTAAGCAATGGTGCCCACCTTGGAAAAAAAAAAAAATCAGTGTAGCACTACCTACTACAGTGTCAACCGGGCAATAAAGCTAAATTTCAAACATTAACAAATTTCTTTTTTTTTATTTAAACTCGATTTTTAATATACCGAGCAATGGTGCCCATCTTAAAAAAATATCAGTGTAGCGTTAACTACTACAGTGCCGACTGGGCAATAAACCTAAATTTTGAACGTTAACGAATTTCATTTTTTGTTTTAACTCGAATTTTAATGTAACGAGCAGTTACGCCAACATTAAAGAAATTTAAGTACGCAGCATATTCTAACACTAACATGAAAAATGCAATACACACAGCTTGAACATTCATTTACTTATGGAGACATTCCTTTTTATAAAAACTTTAATTTCTAAATATGAATAAAATTGTAATGAAAAACAAAAACTCGCCTAGTCTTCATCGATCTCCGAATTGTTATTTTTCAGCGAATATATCGTTTTTATCGCTTTTAAAAAAATCTTCTATAGTGTTTTCCAGATGATTCTTTCTCTATACGTACTCCGCAAAAACATAAAGTCAATATATCGAAACTCAATGCTTCAAGATTATTCTGTAATGGTTCCAAGTGTTACATACAAAACGCGCAGGTAAACGAAAAGCACATCATTCCTATGTAATCCGAATCAGTAAACCAGTCTGGCACACTTTATCGCATTCTTGGCGCATACGCTTGGCACATTTTACCCTCTGTACGCTTCTCTACTATTTAGCAAAAATATTCTATGCATATCAAAGATTCTTAATTATCTTTTGATTACCTAATATTTTTCCTACTATCCTTTTGTAACAATTTGAATTATTTAATTGATTTATGCAAGTATATTGTACAAAAGTTTGTTTTCAAGGTTATGAAATTAGCTTAGAAAATTTTAATTCTTATTAAATTTGATATGTTTATTTAGTTTTTAATATGTAATTATTTAAATTAGATTTTCATTTTCTCTTTAAGTTATTTGCCTATTTTATTGAAAACTTCAAAAATCCTTTATTTTATTAATATATATGTTTGTATAATTAATTTTTAAAATTTTATGAAATAATTACTTTTGACTTAAAATTTCACTCTTAAACTTTAATTATTAATGCTTTGAAAATTGCTTGTTCTATTATAAAATATAGAGAATGAATGGATATGTATATTGAATAACTGACTAAAACAGTGATAACTGGGTGAAAGATTCTGTAACTTTAAAAAGATTTATAGCTATAGTTTTCTTGAAATGTTTTGCCATTATTCCTGATTTCATTGGCTTAGTTTGATGCTATATGACTAATACTCTATGCCTTAAATAATACTTGAAATAAAGTGCAATGTGTGTGGTTAATGGATTTAACAGATATTTGTAGTTGCTCTCAAAATCCATTTGAAACTGTAGATTCTTGTCAAATTACCCCTTATGTTCGAATATGGTCTTATAAAATTTTTAAAAATTTCTTACTATATAAAGAACTTCACTGAAGCAAATGAGGAATTATAACTTAAAGAATTCATTTATATTGTGGTCAAAAAAATTTTTTTAAACAAATAAAATATTGTAATTGATTTTAAAATTCTTGATGTTCTTAATATTTCATTAGGATAACTAGTCATAATTCAATACTGATGTCTGGGTATCATGCTTTACTGGAAAATCAACTTACTGTATGGGTATTGCATCCCTTCAGTGAGTTGATAAAAATTAGTACCAAGCATGCTGGAGGTTTTGCATTAGACTGGGGGCCTAACTGAGGCATGCTTTGCCCACCAGTGTCAAGAAAACAGATATGAGTGCTCAGTGGAAGAATACATGCCATTGAGCATAGTTTAAGTAAACTAACTAGTGACACAAATTTAGGAGATTACTTATTTTTAAAGGACTCTTTATTTTTATCTAGAAATATTATTTATAAGGCTGCTTATTTATTAACTGCTGTGTGTTTATGTGTAAATTTTAATTTTGTCTGCATAAAAGTTATAAATTATGCATATGATATTTCATTTTCAGTTCACAGCCATTCCATACAATAGAGTGGTTAAACCCAAACAAGATATAACTCTCTATTATGCTTTTTACACCAGTGAAACCTATAGTTCCCGTCCTTTTGGCTTGGTAGTAAATCTGTACTATAGAGATGCAGTAAGTGGATTTTGAATTTTAACTTGTCTATTAAGCTATATATAATATTTGTTTATATTTAATGGTATATGTATTCAAATTATTTACTTAATTTGAAGTATTTACGAAAGTTGAAATTTGTTTCCATTTAAAAGTAAAGAAATTGTTAAACTTGGGACTCTGCAAACTGCTTGGCATTTCATATTTTTTCTTGTTGTTAACAGTAATAATCATAAATGTTTGTGTGGAATATTTTTGTTACTGATAAGTCTTGTTATTGAAAATGAAGATATTTTATTGTTAACAATTAAATTCTGCATCAAAACTTAAATTTTTTATTTTATTAATTTTTTGGAATCTCTTTAAATATATTCACAATAAAGATTTATAATCTTGAAGATTATAACCACTGGATTTATTACAAATTTATGACTGTGTACAAAACTCAAAATTTTAAAAATGAAAATTTATTATGTATAATAAATTTTTACTTTTAAATTTATTTATTGTTTTGCATATTGTCATAAATTTGCTATCAGTCCAGTGGCTATATTCCTCAAGATTATAAATCTTTATTATTAATATATATGCTAATACTTTGCTTCAATATAAATAATTTTGTTATTGATATTTAAATTTTTCAGGATGGCCACCAATATTTGGATGCAGTATTCAATGAAACTATTACAATTGTAGAAATTGAAGATTCACTTGACGGAGAAACGTAAGATTAGTGTACAGTTATAATTTAACTAGATATATATTTAAATTCTTGTAGCAAAAAAAAGTTGATTTGAAAACTTACTTTTCGTATTCATTTTTCATTCAGTATCAGTATTCATTCAGAATTAGTTTTCATATTCCAGATTCTTTTTGTATGTTCTTCTGGCTGCTTGTATTGTTCTCATATTGGTCGTTGCCCAGCAATTTATCGTCAATTTTACGGTTGGTATACTTTTCTTAAATATTGTGTATTTAACATCTTTGTTATTCAACATAACTGTGTGTAAAAATTTCCTTCTTTTGTTACAGCCATTTTTCATTTTTAATTATACAAATCTTAATTTGCATTGTTGTACTTGTATTTTTAAGAAAATTATAATTGTATACCATATAATTTAATTTGTTTAAATAGTTATGTCTAACTCTGGCAATTTATACTTCTCTTCAGAAAAAGAAGATATCTTCTGGTCAGAAAATAGAAACTGGAACACAGAATCATCAAAATGATGTAGATTATGATTGGTTGCCCAAAGAAACTTTGAATGATTTTAGTAAGCACCTTTTATGACTGACTATACCAGAATTATTTTTTTTAAAAAAAAAACTTTAGATTAAAATAAAGTCCTAATTTAAAACTGTAACTTTAATAAACTTTATTTTCAGATAAATCGCCTCGTAGGTCTGAAAGATTATCCCCGAGGAAATCTAAAACTCAAAACAAGAATGCTCAAATATCGCCTAAGCAATCTCCTAAACAAGCTACACAAAGAAAAGTGAAGCGAGGAGCTAGGGATGAATGAACATTTTGTTTTCTATGTTAGAAAAAAGATTGTACTGCCAAGCGTTACGAAATGATTAAAGTTCGAATGATGGGCGTGGTTTTTTTTAAATATGTGTTCATTTTGTTGTTCTGTTTACAATGCAGACATGCATATAAAATGTGACAATTGTAAATTGTGATATTTCAAATATTCTCCCTTCACTTACATTTCATACTTTGTTTTATTTAGAAAAACAATTTATCTTAAACAGTACTTTCATTTGCAATTGGAAAGTATGTTGAGAATTAGTTTAAATATTTTTAAATAATTTAATTAAAAATATTGATATAGATTAAATTTAAAATTAAATAAAATTATTTGACTTTATATTAAATATCAATTTTAAAATGGTTTTATTAAATAATATATTTTATTTAAATTTTAATTCCTGTTATCATATTTGAATTCTTTCGGTATATTATGTAAAGTATTCAAATCGGTATTTTTTAAGTTCATAACAAATAATCAATATTGTTTTTAAAAAATTGTATTTTATCCATTGGTTAAAATAATTCCAAGACATTCTCTGAAGAGCAAAATAGAATTCATTTAACAAATATTATAAAAGGTAATATTAATACATTTTTATTAGTTTCCTTAGGTGTTAATTTATCTAAGGCGACTATATTCATTGAAAATTAAATTGTAGTATCTGAGCATTAGTAGAAAAATTTAATTTTATATCATAATTCTTTAATTTGCATCAGTTCCTGAAAGTTAAAAAAAATTATTTTTAGTACATGAAATATGTGCTGTTGAATGTAGCATTGTAAAATAACTCTGTTTCTTTTGTCACTGCATATAATCAACTAAACTTAAATTTCATAACTCAACACTTGTCTACCAATAGCTATAATGAAGTAAAATATTTTTCATTTCTGGAGACAATATGAAATTCTACTCTATTGTATCATGTTGAGAAAATAGAAATTAATTCTTCTGAGCTGTATTAAAATCTTAGCTTAAAATTTTAATATTAAAAATTTAATAGACTAGTTGAAGATTTGTGTGTGTATATATATTTTTAATCAAAAGTATTGGATCAGTTTCTTTTAGTGATTCAAGAAAGAATTTAGAAATTGTGGCTAATCATGAATTTCTGTTTTTTGACTGAAATTTTTTTTTCTAGAAAGTAGGAACCTGGTCATACTTATGATTTATTGAAGTAGTTTACTTGTTTAAAATTCAAGTGTTAAAGTTTTAAACCTTAATCTGTGTTATTGAGTATTTTTAGTGAGATTGGAACATTTACTCATTTTCTTCTTGGTATTCACAATATAATGATTACTTGATGTTTACATTATCAAGATTCCCATTGATTATTAGTGAAATTTACGTTAGTTGTATTAATGAAGCTTTCAGAAATTAGCATCCTATTCTTAACCTTCAAGAGAATGAATTGTTTTTTTCAGGGGATTATTAAAAAGGTAATTTAAAACTCCTTTTACATTTTTATCAACTTTTCGTATTGTTGCTAGGAAAGCTGTAATGTAATTAAATTATGGATATTCCAACAGTAATGTTTGTACATTGTAATGAATAAAAATCAAAAAGTAAGCGCTTATTACAAATGTTAGGAATTTAAAACAGCTGTATTAAATTTTATAATTAGGATATTAAGAGCTCTAGAAAATTCTGTGTACTAGTAACACTTGTGGAAAATCATGTATATTTTATTGTCATCAAGTTTTTTTTTTTTTCCCAAGACAATTTGTTTCCAATCTTAAGTAGCTAAATCAACATTTTTTAAAAAAAAAAATTGTAAACACTGTGGATTATATAGTTTAAGTGGTGAGCCCATGCTTGCCTACTTTTGCAAAAAATTTTGCTCTGAATGATAAATTCCATGAAAAGAGTTTGGCTTGTTTGTTTCATTGGTAATTTTTGCACATGACGATCAGAAACTCAATAAATTTTGATTCACTACAAACATCCAAACCTCTGAGTTTGGTATCAAATCTGCCTGCTACAAAATGGTTAGGTTTTATGGCCCAAGGTCCAAAGAGGGACATGCTGCTCTACTGTTACAAAATCAAGTCTCACAAACAAGTTTGCTATAAACAAACAGAATGTGGTATAGAAAGTTAAAGAATTACTTTCAGTTATAAATTTACTGACTGTAATCTGAACATCTTTCATATGCTTCAAAATATCGGGAATTTGTTTTTTTAAAAAAAAAAAAGTCTCAATTTATTGCCTCTAGCGTTAAGCATAGTTTGGCAATTTTAAAAGTGGCTAAAGACCCATCTGTCATTGTTTTTGAAAGAATCAAAACTCCTGGTTAGTGTTATATTGCTTAAGTTAATTACATTGTAGTATAGGTAAATTTACAATGAATTCAAATCAATGTTAACTTGGAATCAGAAAAACATTTAAATTTATGCTACTACATGTGGAATTTTATTTCAATTTATTTAACATTGTATTGAAGAACATATTAAACCTCCTAAAACCTTTCTTCGTGATTTTTTTTACCCTATTAAATATAGGAAACAGAAAAATTTTAATTTATCAAATTTAGAATGTCATTGAAATTTTATTTTTCTAGATTGTTAAATGTGTCCAGTGCAAGAAATGGAGGTTATCACTTCTATTAAGGTGCCCTTAATGGATTTTACTGTCAACTCTCTCCAAAAAAGAATGAAGTCTCTGTTAAGAACTGAAGAAACTTCTTGTAAATGAATTTATTCTTTTAAAGTTTGAATAATGTCTAACTCTAAAAGAATAAGTTTTAAAGATTCTAAAAATATTTTTTCTTCAATAAAATTTGAATTTATTGTATTTGCATTTATAGTTGTATATATTTTTACACCATATTTTTAATTTTTTCTAAAAAAATATTTAATAAATTATAAATTTGTTAAGATTGTCTACATTTTACAAGAAGCAAAAATATGATTAGTACTTTAAAATTCTTTCAAGTATTATGAAATTGCTGATCTTGAGAATAAATATTTGTATAAAATAATTCTTAGAAATTCATTTTCTAAGGACCTAGAAAACATATGGAATTTTGTTTTTAGATATTTTCTGTTTGAAAATACCATTTTCATGAATTTATATTTTTCAAGTATCCAGTTAAATACTGAAAATTAAAATAATTACTTATTATTCCAACTAGGTAGAAACAAGTCTATAATTATAATGTAGAACTGAACAAGAAACTGAAGATGCATAGTTTCCAAGTAATACTGTTTTTTTTGAATGAATTACATGGTTTAGAAAATCAAATGGATTTATAAATTATTTTAAAATGCTAAGGTTTTTTTTTTTTTTGTGTGTGTGTGTGTTTTGTATATAAAAGGCTTTGAAAAATTAAGAAGGTTTATATTATCTACTATATTTTAAAAGAAAAAATAATCTTAACATAAGTGAAACTGGTTTTATTAAATTCTATTTACACTCATTATGATTGTCTAAAAGTACATGGACCTATCAATTTTAGTTTAAATGTATTCTTCAAAATATGTACTTGTAACCATGAAAATTTTAAATGCATCCATATCTGCACCATTTCAATCTCTTAAAGTTTTATAATTTTGAAATATTTGCGAAAAATTGTAATATATATGACTAAGTTAAATATTATTTTCAAAGTTGAGTGTTTATAAAAGGCATTGAATACTGAAGGATGTAATCATAACAGGACATTCAGGATGCAATTATATTGTAAAATTCTAAAAGTGATAAGAATTTTTATTCAATCCATTCAATTTTATTGAATCAAAATATGATTAATTGATAAATAGTATGTGTATTTGAATTTTGATTACTGATTAATTTTAGTCTTGTGCACATATATTGTATGTTTAAATTTTAAGAATAACTTTTTAACTTGGTGTAACATACAAATTTAGAAAATATATTTACTAAAAGTATTAAGAAAGATGATTATGAGCTTGAACATGTTAATTAGTAAGTTTTTTTTACATTAATTAAATCTGTAACTAATGAAAAAGGCTTTATGAAAAAAAATTTATCTTACTGTATGTATAAAGTTTAAATTTCTTAAATAAATACAAATACTAATTCTGAACTTCTTTACTTGTAATTTTGTTAATCTAATAATTAACAAAATTCTTTTTCTTTACAGTGTATATGTGAAAATTGTTACAATTCTTTTTCCCCTTTTAAATTAAAACTTTAACATTTTTTTTATTATTATTATTATATAGCCTTTAAAGCTTAGTTTGTGTAGACTTTTTATTTACTATCTTTTATTAGCAACAAAATATGAAAACATTGTTTCATTGAACTTCTACAAAAGGTTAGGAAAATAATATAAAGTGTCTTAAAGTTTTTTTTTTTTTTTAATATCATTTTTAAAGTTTCTGACCAAGAAATTAATAGAAGAGTGTCCAATTTTGTATTTAGTCCAAAAATTGTCGTCGATGTCAAAAATGTCATCAAGGAGTTGAACAACTCCTTGAATGGCATCAAATTGCTTGCAAATCAAGTAATTTAAATGCATAACTTTTGTTACTAAGGTAAGTCTCACACTGAAGTGATAGCAGACAGGCAATGTGACATCACGCGGTAAAAACTGGTTTTCCCTGTGGTATGCACGCACTTTGGAGCAGTATTTATCGCGAACACTAAGTGACGCTTAAGACAGGTGTCTACCATTTGTTACTTGCGCTATTTTTATCGCTCACATGTGTTTCTATGTGTTCGATTTAATTTCTTCAAAAGAGTGGATTTCCATTGTTTACAAATGCAAAAATATGCTGAATTTAACCAGTTTTATTAATTTTGTAAAAAAATTTCATTCATTATGTTTTCAGTTAAGATTATGATTATCAAAATAAAGTCAAAAAAGCTTTGAAGAAAATATCTATTGAAATGAAATTTCCCGGTTTTTTTTATTCAAATTTGTAATGATTTATAGTTTACTTACATGTAAATTTAAACTGTGTTACTTCTGACAAGAATTTTTCAAACATTTTTAAAGCCCTTTAATATGATCACAATAAAAATAATTCTTTGGTTAATTATTTGTACACAGACGAATCATTAGAAAACGAAATTTTAAGGAATCTTCACATATTAGATATTTGAAACTGTAGAAATCAAAATTTCTACAGGTGCAGGTGCCGTATGCTCCAGTTCCAGGATGCCAAATTCTGAGTTGGCTGATTTTTTGACAAATTTTTTATCTAGCAACATGGATTTTATAACGTCATACATTAACATGACCAATAAGTATTATGTTGAAAATACAATTTTGATAACCCTAGTGTTTACGTCATCGCGACGAAATCTAGAACATTTGATTCCATTTTCGCATTTTATCAGAAATTTTTGCGAGGAAACTAAAAAATTTATTAAACAACTTATGTTCCAACCTTATTTGATCACCGTCCAAATCTTTTTGATTTTTTTCATAACTAATACTGACCTGAAATTAAAAGTTGAATTAAGTGAATTTTCTTCTGATCACATTTCAATTGTTGGAAAATCTACAAATTTTAAAAATTATAATATTAAACTCACTGATTGGAAACTGTTTCATGACTTTCTTGAAGTTGATGCTTATTCCGCTGGTAATCCTGATAGTGAAATTAGAAAAAATTCATAAAGTTATTGAAGCGTATGAAAATTCCACCCGTATTAAATCATATACAACAAACTATATCAAATTACTACTAACTTATATCAGGAATATTAAAGAAATTGGATTCCAAAAAGATTTCAAAGATGCAGAAATCCAAACATTAAGCGAGAAGTAAATAGACTTAGTGTGTTATCAAAAAGAAATGCATTCAAAATAATTGGGAAGATAAAATTAATAATTTAAACTATATCAAGATAGTTCTAGATGGTAAATGACTAGAACTCTGAGAAACATGTTACCTTAAACGGACTTTCTGGTCTTGTTTATTCAAATGAAGAAAAAGCTGCAGCTTTTTCAGACTCAATGGAGAATCAGTTGACTGAAAATATTCATCCTTGTTATGAAGATTTTAATGATATTGGTCGCAGAGAAAATAAAAAATATTTTTCAAAAAAATACTTTTAATAGCACTGAAAGTACTAATATTACTAAAATTGTTTATACAGTTTAAAAATTCAATAAAAGAAAAGTTCTTGTGGGGGGGGCATTGATAAAATAACAAATAGCACGATAAAAAAATATTCCAATACATTACAAAATATTTCTAATACTTGTCATAAGCTGAACTATTTCCCATTCGTCTGGAAAACAGCAAGTATTAATATGATTCAAAAACCAAATAAAGAAACAGTTATTTCTGACATTTATCGTCCCATTAGTTTACTCTTCTGCTTAGGAACAATCTATGAAAAAATTATTCTTCATAGAATCATGCCATTCCTGCATATTCTACCCCCTGAACAATAAATGTCTCCGCAAAGACCACCACTAAACAATCTTAAAACTTGTTGGTCAAGGTTTACATCGAGAGCAATCCTCTGCTTTACTTTTCATTGATATAAGTAAAACCTCCGATAGAGTATGCCACGCTAGACCCTTAACTAAGCCAATAAAACTTAATTTTCCTATTGACATTATTTTATACTTATAAAATCCTACCTTGAATGAAGAACTTTTAAAATCAACTATAATAATGTCTACTCCCCTGAAAGAAACATCCTAACAGGTGTCCTTGAAGGAAGCCGTGTAGCGTAGGAAGTATATACTTCCTCTACACTACTGACTTTTCTTTCGACAGAAATGATCCAAACTCTATTACGGGACTTTATACTGATGACCCTGTAATTATTACAAAATCAAAATTTGCTAACTTTTCTGTAAATAAACTGCAAGATAAGATGTTGAAAAGTGGTGTAAAAAACTGAAAGGTCAAAATTAATTCGCAAAAGTCTCAAATACATATCATTATAAAGAAAATTATCAATACTGTCATTCTATTTTATGCAGAAGTTCCCATTGCTAATAAAGCTACGTATCTTGGCGTTGTCATAAATTACAAACTTAATTGGAAAGATCACGTCACTAAAGCTAATGCAACATTCCACAACTTTACAGCATTCTTGGAAGATATTCAGAACTTTACATAAAATCGAAAAAAGGAAATTACAATTCCACTGTATGATCTATTTTTACATATAATTCACCAGCTTGGGATAACACTAGAAATTCTGAAATGAAAAGACTTTGTGCCCGCCACAATAAATATGAACTCATTTTAACACACCCAAGCTGGTTTATACAAAATAACTCCATTTACAGATACCTTTAAATGAATACATAGCAATTTTCAAAAGAAATTTCTACAATAAAGCCAGAAATAGTAAAACTAAGACCTTCATTACTAAATAATGAAATGCTAACTGAAGACAGGAAATTAAGACTACGGCAGCCAACTTCAAATCGGATACTATCTTAACTGGAAAAATGCAGACTCGTACTGAATCCGCTAGGTCTCTCAGTGTGACTTTTCTTTATGTACAATTAAATCTTTTCTTCTCCATTAAAGAATTTTGCACTTGAAGCATTCCAAGCAATTAATGATGAATGAGGAAAAGCTATTTTTTTTATTCAAAACTTTTGTTTCATTGTAGACGTTACGTCTCATTTAAATTAGCTTAATCGTAAACTACAAGGGACAGTAAATTTTTTTCGATGTTAGAAGAAGTAACATTTGAAAACAAATTATCCAATTTTGCTCAGGATTTTGAAAAGAAAACATTGTTTCGCTTTCCAAGCTCGCTGAAGCATTGTCAAGAAAATTATTCCTCAATTGATAAACACCATTTTAAAACAATAATTTTAAATGTGAGGGAAGCCTTTTTTCCAACAAGTTTCAGGAATTTATAAACAGCTGAGCAACTTTAGCATTTGTCAGAAATTCTCTTAATGCTACGGTAACCGAGTTGAAATTTTCTCCCTTTGAAATTGACATTGGTAACTTTGAAACATAATTGCTGGATTTAAAAAAACACGAAGATATTATGCTCTAAAGTTGAATGTCTTTGTGTGGAATTGAAAATATTGGAGAAGAAAAAATGCGATCTTAGTTCATAACACAAATGGTCTGCTTTGAATGACCTGGAGAAGGAAGACATGATCATTTTCAACGCTTGGAATAGTATTCCTGACTTTTACGATGACTCTTTTGAAAAAGTTTGCGTTTGCTGTTCTTTCCCTTTTCGGTTCTACATATATATGCGAACAATATTTTACAAGCATGAACATTATCACGATTAAACTAAGAAGCCGTCTTATTGATGAGAACTTGGAATCATGCCTAAACTTAAAAAAATCAACATCCAAGCCTGACTTAATCAAACTTTCCAAGGAAATGCAAGCACATCGTTCACATTATTAAATATTTATTAAGTATGAAATGTAGTTTTATTTAGTGTAGTTAAAGTTTACTAAACAAGCAGATTTGGCTCCCAATTTCTCTTTTAAATTGTTGTATAGTTCACATTTGACTCTTTGGCTAATAAGTTTGCCGACCACTGGGATAAAGAATGGATTTCACAGGAGAGATGAACTCCCCGCCTTCTGATGAGCAACTATCAATGGAGTTTAAGGATCCAAGAATTCAACACTTGGAGAAGATCTACCAAGACTTTGACTGTCCAAAAGATTATTAATACATTGTTAATTCTACTGATATTGAAGATTTGAAGAATTTTTTGACGATTGTCAACACCAACACTAATTTGATTGGACCTATCAATGCCCAAATGATGAAATATATCAGATTTCAGCATCAATTGCTGAACTTGATTCTAAAATGTGAAGTAAAAAACACTGAATTAGAGAGACAAATGCAACTCAGTTTGAAACTCAAAAACCGAAAAATTCAGTCAGATGAAACCAGATCTTTGAAGAAATGAAAGGCAGCATCTTTAAAAGACTTCCAAATAAAGATCGCAACGCAAAATCGATTTATATTGTTTGCGGAAATTGAAAAAGTCGATGATTCTGTGGCGCCATCTGCCTCTCAGTCTAGAGACGACACTAATAAGGAGATTGCTTTTGATACTCCAGCTGAAAAACCAATAAGGATACCACCCGTGTTTCTGGATGATAAATCCAATGAAAACAGAATTGTTACTGAATTAAATAAAATAGTTAGAACTAAAGTCACAGCGAGGATTACTCGTTCATATGTCAACCAAAATCAGTGGACGACTACCGTCTAATTAATTAAAATTTTGTCGATAATAAAATTGAAGCTCACACCTATGAGCTGTCCAGCGATAAAGTCATGAAGAAAGTCTTCAGAGGAGTGCCTTCCGACTTTCCCATTACTCAAATACTTGAGGAATTAAAAAGCAAAAATTTTGTGATGTCCAACTACTTACCCAGATGAGAAAACGACAAAATTCTATTAACATGCCGCTTTTCATAGTAGAGGTAACCAAAAAGGACTATAATAAAAAAATACACGATTTGGAATTTGTCGAAAACTTCCGAGTTACTGTGGTAACTTTAAGAAAGAATTTAAGCTCCACATAATGTTACAGATGCCAGAGCTTATACCACAATTCGAGATATCGTCACAAGCATCATTCCAGATGCTTTAAGTGTGGCGAAAATCATTTCATCAGAAACTGCTTAAAACCAAGTAATACTGATGCTAAATGTGATCTGTGCGCTGGAAAACACACCAACAATTATTTGGGTTGCCCCAGAGACCCAATCAATATTCAAAACATTACCCACATGCAAAATATATGGGGAAAAAACCTAAGCAATTCGAATTCCAGCAACCTAAACAATTCGAGCTCACGTTCTCAAGCTAGGGACCTCAACTCCTCACCTCCTCCTTAGATGCAACCAGTGAATTCTAAAAACTGCACAATACTTTGCCTCTGCATAAAAGAATAGTTACTACCACCAACTAAGACCGGTTTCGAGAATGCTTGAGCTGGAATCTAATCAGTAACCCTGTAATCAATAGCAAGCAGGAGTTAAACAGTGTTGTGGAGGAATTCGAATGCAAAATACAAAACGCACTTAATAATAGCAGTAAAACTAAATTAATATCTCATAATTATCTTAAATTACCAAGAGAAATTAAGGAACTAATAAAAACCAAAACTATAAAATTAGGAAAATATGGCAAGCAAGTTTTGACCCAAGCATCATAAAACAAATAAATAAATTTCAAAGGGACATAAAAGAAAAGCTCAACAATCATAGAAACCAACAATGATCAGATTTCCTCACATCACTTCACTCAGAAGACAACTCCAGTTATGACGCTGTCTGAAGAATCGAAGGTAGTGACTACATCCTCCCTCCCATTAGCCGCCTAAGAGGCTTTGCTTATAGCAAGGAAGAAATAGCTGAGGTCTTTGCAGAAACGCTGTATGATATCCTCCAATTAAATACAAATGTTTATGTCAACTCGCAAATTTTCACAGTCAAAAGAGCTGTCAGAGAGTATTTCGAAAGTAACAACATGCAGAGTCGATCTGACTACCTCATGGAAATAATGCTCATGGAAATAATAGAAATTATTCATAAACTTAATCCTAAAAAATTAGAGCTGGTCCGGACAAAATAGGGAACATAATTTTAAAAATTCTGTCCCTGCGAGATATAAACTTATTTAAGTAAGGCTTAACCACATATGCCTAGCTCTAAATTATTTTCCAAGACCATGGAAAAACCAATACAGTTTTCCTACCAAAACCTGGAACTGATAGAAAATTCTCACAAAATTACAAACCAATTTCTCTGCTAAAAATGGCCTAAAAAATTTTCGAAAAATTAATTTACTTTAAGATGCTTAGTTTCTTTGAAGAAAATAATATTTTACCGGACGAACAGTTTGGATTTCGACGAAAACATTCGACAGCTCACCATGGTGAACTGTCGAATGTTTTCGACACTGCTACTGCGAGTCATCAATTCCATTATGAAGAGCTACAATAACAACTATAAAATTGCTGGGGTTTTCCTAGACATAAAACGGGCTTTTGTTAAGATATGGCATAAAGGCCTACTTTATAAGCATATCCAACTCAAATTCTCGGAATATATCATATAGATCACAGAAATGATCATCATGGCATTACCTCAGTGGCATATGCTTCATTGTTAGAATACAGAACAAATATTCCGAGCCTCGTAACATTCATACAGAAGTACCGCAGGGCAGTATACTTGGACTACTTTTATAATCAATTTACATCAGTGATATCCCGAAATCATACGATGTAATAGTCTGCCTCATCGCCGACGATACAGCTATTCTTGCCCAACAGGGAATTGTCAAATTCCTAAGAAGCAAACTGCAGAAAAACATCAAAATTTTGCAAAACTGAATGAATAGATGAAGAATCGAACTCGTAGAACAAAGTCTCCAAAACTTCAGCCATCATTTTCTCTAAAGGGAATTTCCCCCGATTTCCGGAGAAACATATCATGAAAGGACAAGAAGTTGACTGGTATAATACCAAGTATTTGCGAGTGATTATTGACAGTAAATTAACCTTCAAGCAACATAAAGACAAAATCATTAAAGATTTTAACACCACTATGGCTATCATCTACCCTCTGCTTAACAGATGGTCCGAACTTTCTCTTAAAAATAAAATTTTAATTTACAAGCAAATAATTCGGCCCAAAATAACTTACGCTTGTCAGATATGGGGACAAGCTGCTAATATCCATATCAATTATATTCAAATTCTACTAAATAAGGTCTTGCGTCAAATTATTAATGCTCCATAGTATATTTCTAATTATACTCTTCATAAAGATCTCGAAATAAGCAAAGTGCGTGAATACATTGAAGAAATCTCAAGAAAAATTTTCGAAGAAATTAATCAAAATTCTAACCTTTTAATTAGTTCGCAAAATTCACTTGGCGGAAAATCCAAAGTTCAAATTCTTATCTCTCTTTGAATTGTCCAATAGCAACAAGAATCAGAAGATAGGTCATACCTTCTACAAATTCTGACTCATTTGAAACTGGAAATCTCTTCCCGCGGTGCTTTAGTTTTGTTATTCTATTGTACCTTGTAAATATTTATTTCTATTTTCAGTCCATTAATTTAGGATACTGCACAATATGCTGGGATATGGATGCGGAATTCCTAGATAGATCATCCTGTTTGCATTGCTATCTTATTGTTTCTCTTAGTAGTGTTTATTGTTATATTAGTTATTAGTTTATTTTTAATTTTCGTATATATTTTACTTTATTTCTATATTTTTCTCGAATTTTTTTTCTTGTTGTTTATTGTAAACATTTATTCTCAGTGCTTTTATTTTTGCTGGATTCTTTCATTTCTATTTTATTAGTGTTATACATCATGTTCCTTACAATTTAATATGGATTTTTTTTTGTGTTTCGCCCCATATAATTTACTGCAGATCTGATGCTGAGGTTGCATGCTGAGATATTCTCGGAATGCTTCTTCATTGTTCTTTTCCTCACTTCTAACAAAGTATATGCTTTCGGACTGGCACTTTACTTATGCGTATATGTTCTTAATTTAGTATATGTATAATTTCGTTCTTTTGTAAAAATTGCTCCATTAAATATTCTTTTTGCGATTCATGGACTTCATGGACTTGTTTAACCAATTTCATTATAGACCATCCAAGATTGACCCAATATAGATCACCAATACCAGACAAAGCTACGATTATCAAATATAGGACCAAGCTGCTTTCTACTTGGGACTGTAGGCTACATCGTGCTAGCTTGGGGAATGATTTACCTTGCGGAGGAAAGAATAATACAAATTAAATGATTCGCATATTCTCAGGACATGTTCCAATAGAGCACATGTTCGGAAAACTTTATACGAATTGCTCAGTGCATAGCAACCTTACCGACTCTCCAAGAACAGGAAAGAACTTTTCTTTAGGAGTGTAAGAGAATACCCCAGCCTCTCCTTAATAGTCTTATGTACTCGATGCTTTAAAGATGTTCAACTTTGTTGTTCATAGAAGCAATGCCTCTTAATAAAAATGATTTTCTTATAACGAAACACCTTTTTTTTGTTTTTCTCCTCTGCAAAATTCTGTTTTTTCCTTTTATACCCAAATGATTACTAAAAAAATTTTTTTGTGACAAATAAATATAATTTTTATCTTATAAATCTTACGTCTGTGAATTATGTATTAATCAACAAGGCAATTTTCCAAATCCAAGGTCAACTCATAACCTCAATATCCTTTAAATTTTTTGAGCAATGTATTTTGGACAGTTTAATTATGCTTATAATTTCAAGAATTTTTTTTGGAAATAAGTTTATATTCAATATAAGTGTGGAATAAATTTATAATTAATATAATTACGAAAAGAAATAAAAGCTTTGTCTCTCTCTCTCTTTTTTTATCATATGCGATATTAAAAAGTGTCCAGAAAACGGAAATAACTTTTTAATAAAGTTCACGATGAGAGTGATAAATTTTAAACAATCTGTATAAATAAGCCTTTAAGTAAAGTTACATTTGCATAACGTATGACAAATTATCTTTTAAATTAAAACAACAAACAGATGAAAGTTAAAACAACAATTAATTAGATATCTTTAAAAAGACATCTCATTAAACTTAAACGACAATGCTTTAATTGAATCTAATGTTATTTAAAAATAATACAGTGAAGATGTCAATACAATAGAATTGTACTCGGAACAATTATTAGTACACTAGAGTGAAAAACTTAAGTAACAATACACGTCTTAAGTCATGGAGGAAGGAACATAAGTGGAGCCGCCCTATTGATCAGCGCTTGATGCATGAGCCAAACCCCTCTTCTTCCAAGACAGTACACCAAAACGTGTTGTTTATTATTAGGCCTCTTGTTGAATTGAAATATTTGAAAGAAAATATACTTATTTAAACTTCAGTGTTTAAAGAGAAATTATTTTAATGTGAATGTTTATTGATTAATCATTATAAAAGAAAAATTTCATCGGTAAAAAAATTAATTTAATAGAGATTAATTTTATAAGTTTAGGAATACATTTAACTATTTTGCTAGTGAATAAATTACATTTTTTTAAAAAACAAAAGTACTGAGTTCTTAACATTAAATTAATATTTAATTATCATACAATTTGAGAAGGTATTTTTATATTAAATCTTGATAAATATAGTATATCAAAATTTATTAAAATTCAATTTTAGATTAAAAAAAATATTTTCTAGTTTTCTTATTGACTTTGTATTCAGTTTTTTTTACTTTACATTATTCAACGAAATTCATTAACAAATTATTGATAATTAAAACTTTTTCTTCTAATATTGGACTAAAAATACACCAAAGGAAAAATTCTTTTACTATTTAGATATAAATAAATTTATATATAAAAGCATAATATTCTTTCTTATAAAGAGAAAAATTATAATAAAATAGCAGAGTATTTCATGCATAGATAAAATCACAGGGAATAAAATGGGTAGGAAACTTTACTACTGAATATCAATAAAGAAAAGAAAATCGATATTTTTCATGATTATAAATATAATAATATGATATTTAATTTATAATATTCAAGTACTTATCTCAAAGTCAATAAGGTGAATAACACTCCAAAATTTCTCTATGGTAATACATAATATTTATAATTAGCAAAATTACAAAAAGAGCACTTAATTATCAATAAAAATAACTTTTTTAAAAATAGTAATTTAGATCACTTTTTATTTCAGTGCGTGCAATTTAAATGAAAATAATGCTCGTCTATACTGTGTCCTCAATAGGAAAATATTGTTAATACTTTCTTATGGAGGACACAGTATAGGAGCATTATTTTCATTTAATATTTAATGCTTGAAATCCAATAACAAGCAATCCAATAATGCTTGAAAGACAAAGTGGGCATGTTATCGTCTGCTAGCTATTTCACTGGCTTTCATGATATTTCGCGATTAACACTATTCCTCTTCCTTCATATTTTAAATCGTCATTATATTGGAGAAAATGGGTTCTTGTGTGACTAAGTAGAAAGTTCATGCGTGATTTTCAAATTTATTCCGTACAAATTATATACAATTTAAATGAAAGATAAATTTTACAATCATTCTGTCATAAATTATTTATTAATCGAAAATACATCTAATCTTTTTCCTTAAAGAGAAAAAAATTGAAAACATTTATCACTTATAATAGTGATTTTAAATATTATTGCATTAATTTGATTTTACTTAACGTCATTGGCCACATTCCTTTTCAGACGATCCTTTTCATGGAGGAAGAAATACAAGAGGAGTTATATATAAGAGACCGCGAAATATCATGAGAGCCGGTGAAGTAGCTAGAGACGATACCACCGCCCACTGTCTTTCAAGATAAACAGTATTTTTTTTTATTGAGGACACAGTACAGGCAAGCATTAGTTTCATTTAGATTGCACACACCGAAATAAAAGGGATCTAAATTACTTACTAATTTTTAAAAGTTATTTTTATTGATAGTTAAGTGCTTATTTTATATTTTTGCAAATTGTTAATATAATGTATTTCAATAAAAAATTTTAGGTGCATTATTCCTCTTATTGACTTTGAGATAAACACTTAAATGTCATGAATTAAATTAAATTTCGTATTATTATATTTATAATCATGAAAAATGTCGATTTTTCTTTTCTTTATTGATATTCAGTAGCAAAGTTTCCTACCCATGTTATTCCCTGCGATTTTATCTATGCATGAAATACTCTGTTATTTGGTTATAATTTTTCTCTTTATAAGAAAGAATATTATGCTTTTATATATAAATTTATTTATATCTAAATATAAAAGTATTTTTCCTGTGATGCATTTTTAGTCCAATATTAGAAGAAAATAGGTTTTCATTATCAATAATTTGTAAATGAATTTCATTGAAAAATTGTAATACAAAGTCAATTGTAAGAAAACTAGAAACTAAATAACATATATATATAAATAACATACATATATATATATATATATATATATACATATATATATATATATATATATATATATATATATATATATATATATATATATATATATATATATATATATATATATATTGAATTTTAATAAATATCTTGATTTATTATATTTAACAAGATTTATATAAGATAAAAATATCTTCTCAAGAAGTATGATATTTTATTACCAAAGTAACATTATATATATATATATATATATATATATATATATATATATATATATATATATATATATATATGAACTTAGCACTTTTGTTTTAAGAAATGAGAATTTATTCACTAGCGAAATAATAAATGTATTCCTAAACTTATAAAATTAATGTCCTTTAAAATGATTTTTTTTACAAATGAAATTTTTCTTTTATAATGATTATTCAGTAAACATTCATTAAAATAGTTTCTTTTTAGACATTTAACTAAGTATATTTTCTTTCAAATATTTCAATTCAACAAGAGGCTTAATTGTAAAGAACATGTTTTAGTGTAATGTTTTGAAAGAGAGGGGATACGGCACATACATCAAGCGCTGACCCATAGGGCGGCTCCACTTATATTCCTACCTCTATGACCTTTTAGCCAAAATATACCAAGTACGGTTACAATTTACCTTGAAGCCATGACTTTTCATAAATTTTCAGTTTTTACGTGAAATATGTCTAAAAAAACACATTGAAGAATAATCGGAAACAAAGGATGTAATGCCTTCAGTATAGTTAAGAGTTATGAACACCAAAGCTTTCTGAACTACAGATACAGCTGTTAGAAAGGTTCGTGGTTCCCGCCTCAGAAAAACAATTGCATTAGATGAATGCTGTATTATCCTGCAGATGAAAAATAGCCCGAAAGCGTTCATCACTTATTTACAGCAAGGAAGCGACAAATGTCGCGACTTACTTTATCCAGACCAAAGAGGGATATTGAGTTGTGGTGTGAACCAAAGCCTATGCCTCTCCCTCCTTGCCCAATTGAATCTTCTTATTTTAGTGTGTGCCTTGATCTATCCGAGAGAATTTTCAAGAAAGTCACAGATACGGAGATCCTGAGGGTTCTCGCCTATGAGACCAATAACACTCACTATCCTGAGCCAGACTGGTTGAGAATTTATACTAACGGCTCTCGGTTGCGGGAAGCATCCAACGCTGGAGCAGGGGTCTAGTGTCCCCTTTTTTAAATTGTAAATTCAGCTGGCACATTTGCATTCGAAATTTATGGGGAACTGCTTGCGATCAGGATTTCTCTTTCTCAGTTGACTTGCCATCTTAATAGGTTCTCCAAGGCAGTTTCACTTAGTGACACCCGGGCCGCATTGCAATACTTGATGCCTACTCTAAATTCTGTATCCTCTGTTGTCCATGAATGTTGGAGCCTACTTCAGAGTTTGTCTTCCAAAGAGAGACATTGTTCTTTAATGGATTCTCGTACACTGTGGAATCCATGGCAATGAAATTGCCGATACACTGGCAAAAAGGGGGGCCTTGACTTTACAAACATCTTTTCTAGTGTATCTTTTTGCATAATAAAACGACTAACTAAAAATTGTCTTAAAGATTCTGGAATCTCGATCAGAGCAAGTCAGACTTTCTGCATTCTCAGAATGGTCTAGACATAAAATGGTGGCTGTTTAGGCTCGTCACCGGTCAAGACTGCCTTCTTAAACACTTGTACCGCCTTCGCATAGTTTCAAGTCCTACCTGGAACCTCTGTAAACTGGGACGGGACATGGATCGTGACCATCTACTCCATTGTAAGGCGTTATCGAAACGCTCAGTTGCGGACGCTACTGGGAGGCCAGCGGCCTTTTAGATACATAGACTATTGTTACAGCTGTTTTATTTTTCTTGTTATTTGTATTTTTGCCGTAATTATCTTTTTATATGTGCCATTGGAAATAATAATAAAAAATAAAAACTTTATCCAGACCTCTTCACAAAGGTGCCCTATTTGCTTATCGTTTTCAACGTTGCACTCCTTTGGAAAAGGTCACTCCTTAGACAAAAAAAAAAAAAAAAATAAAAAATAAAAAATAAAATAAAAAAAAAATAAATAAAAAATAAAATAAAATAAAAAAAAACTGGATATCTCATCAGTGGAATCGTCGCAACAAACGAGTCCCAACACCAGTTGTTTTGGGAAGGTTGAGCATGGTTTCATCCTAGTATAACTTCTAAAGAAAATATTATGGTGGACCCATACTGAGCTCCATGATTTTAACAGAGGTTCTGTAGCCAGAGAAGGCTTTTGTAAGTTCTTTCCTCATGTCTATTACGATGTGTCACTGAAACAGACTTCGTTTTATTGATAATGCACGGACACACTAGATTCCCATTATTAAGTAGGTATTGAAAAGGGAAGATAGGAATAGCCCCCTCCCATCATATTCTCTTAATTTAAACCCCATACAACATGTGAGATCCCCCAACAACTGAAACAGATGCTGATTCAGGAATGGAGTTTCTTATCCCAAGAACAGTTATACAATCTATTGCTAAATATGACACAATGTGCAAAGCAACTGCTGCAATAAAGAGAGGGTACATTCTGTGCTAAATTATTGTTTCTCCTTTTGAACAATCGTGTGTAATGAACGTTTGTGAGTTCAATAAAGGAGTTTCGTTCAATTCCATACTGTATGCATTATGCTAATGTTTGCACAACTATGCCTTCATCATCACTTAAGTACAAAATATTCCCATTTCTGAATTTCACATAGTTTTAGAGGGAAAAAAGCCTGATGCTTAAATTTTGTACAACAGAGTACAGTTTGTAAAATTTAAAGTTGCCATGACATACTAAAATTTATAGAATAAAAATTACATCATCATTTCTAACATATATATATATATATTACATTCTAATATATATATATATATATATATATATATATATATATATATATATATTACATATATGGTTTTATAGGGTGCATTGGCTAAAAATTGTTTTTAATGCTAACACGCATTCAAAATATTTATGAAATTATTATGTATATGTGTGGGGTTAACCCTAAATCGATTTCTTTAACTGTACTATACATAGAATAAAATTAATTGAAAAATATTAATTCCGAAAAAATAATAAATTTAAGAACTTAAAATTTTTTAATTTATATTATTATATACATATAATTATTTTGTAACAAAATTTATAAAGTAATATAAGGGCACAAGGTAGGAAAAAGTGTCAAAGAATCTAAATCTGTTGCTGACAAGTTTTGAAATCATTACTCCCCACTGAAGAAAAATTTTACTTTTTCTGCAATTTTTGACGAGCTGTTTTGTATTACCTGTGTTATTTTAAAATCAACTTAACGAAAGCCATATACGAGGGCCATTCAGAAACTAACCTCCGATTGGTCACAGTGCGGGTAGTGGGGGGAGTAGCGCGCCATCTGTGCATTCACGCGCTCAGCAGGTCAGTCGGCATCAAGCCGTAGTCGAGTGAACATCGTACCTACGCTAGTTTAGTTTTTGTGGCAGTTTGAAATGTGTGCTGCAATAGAAAATCCCGCCAAATGTGAGGTGCGTGCTGTTATAAGGTTTTTTACAGCCAAAGGATACTCTGCAGCAGCTATTCATCGTGAGCTTTGTGCCGTGTACGGACCAAAAGTTATGAGTGAAGGAGTTGTCCGTGAATGGGTACGTTTATTTAAAAGTGGACGAGAAAACGTTCATGATGAAGAGAGGAGTGGTAGACCATCATTGGTGACTGACGAACTCGTTCAGACAGTTGATGCAAAAGTTCGTGAAAATCGACGTTTCACAATGGCGGAGTTGTCTACTGATTTTCCACAGATTTCTAAGACTCTTTGTACGAGATAGTGACAGCAAGATTGGGTTACCGTAAGTTCTGTGCACGATGGGTGCCGAAAATTCTTACCGACCACCACAAAACTCAAAGAATGGCCTCTGCATTAGACTTTCTGTCACGTTATGAGGACGAAGGAGAACCATTGTTAAACAGAATCGTGACCGGTGACGAAACCTGGATTAAGTACGTGAACCCTGAGACAAAAGAACAATCAAAGATGTGGGCACATTCAGATTCGCCTACCAAACCAAAAAAGCCCGGCAAGATTTTCTGCCAGAAAACTGATGGCAACGGTGTTTTGGGATGCCAAAGGGTGTTGTTGGTTGAATTCATGGAACGTGGGACGACCATTAATCAAGACGTGTACTGTGAAACACTAAAAAGCATTACGACGGGCTATACAGAACAAACGCCGTGGTATGCTGACTTCCGGTATCGTTTTTGCACGATAACGCCCGTCCTCACTCTGCTCGCAGAACAACAGCCCTTCTTGAGTCCTTCAAGTGGGACGTTTTCAACCATCCACCTTACAGCCCAGATCTGGCGCCAAGCGATTATCACCTCTTCATGCATATGAAGAAATGGCTCGGGTCCCAGCGGTTTGATGACGACGAAGAGCTCAAAGATGCGGTCACAGGCTGGCTCAAGGCACAAGCGGGTGATTTTTATGCAGAAGGAATTTCAAAGCTTGTGAAGAGATACGATAAGTGCCTCAATCGTAATGGTGACTATGTCGAAAATTAGTGCAAAGATGTAGTTGTAAGATGTATATATTAAAATATTTTTACTTAACTTGGTATATTTTTTTCAATTAACCGGAGGTTAGTTTCTGAACGGCCCTCGTAAATACCTTTACTGCATTTTAAAGTAGTTTTCATTTGTTGTCTATATTAATTTTTTTACAATATTTAATTTTCCCCAAAATATAGCTTTGATTGATAATGAAATTCCATGCCTTTTAGAAGCATATATCTATTATAGAAATCAATTATAATAGTTATAATTCAATTATAGAAACCATCTCTTAGTATGCTGTTTATGCTTTATGATAGGCCAACATGATTCAAGAATTTCTAACAATCAACCAGCTTACTTTAAAGGATATGTAAAAAAGATAAAAATGCTGATTATCGAGACAGGGAAAAAAAAGGGCAAACATATGACTATCTTTATTTCTCTTTACCACATGTTTTAATGCATTCTGTGCTTGGACAATTTGCCAAATATCTTGGATAATGACCAGCTGGAATTTCCAATTATTAGCCTTACAAGGTCCTTTCAATGCAAAAAATTCTTATCATTCATTACTACATAATGTAGGTAGTGAATAGGAAACTAAAATGAATTCTTACTATTTAGTATTTGGCATCCTTTTTCAAAGTAAAGAGAAATGGATAAGCATGTATAATAGAATCTGTAACAAATGGGAAATACATTTACAGACAAATATAATAAAGAGATTCAGCAGTTCAAAATGCATTAAATAAATAGGAATTCTGTAAGACTAAAGAAAGGATGACCGTGTTTAGATTTAATATAATCAATATAAACAAATTTCATAGTGTACACATAATTAAATTTTCAATATATTTAAAAAGAGTTTATAATCCATGTTCAATAATGATATACATGAATAATTCATGAGGATTTCATTAACATGTTTCACACAAAGTCCCCAGATGGATTGATTTAATGTTTTATTTAGAAGCTTTTACCTATAAAAGGCTAATTATTAACAATGTATCAAACTATTTATCGTAGATTTTTAAAAATCTAGATGCTAGTTGCAAATGGTTATTTTTGTGTTCATTGTTTTTCATAATTTTATCAAAATAGAAATACTTTAATACAAATGTAAATTGATTTTTTTAAAAAAAATATTAAGAAATCAATATAGCTGGAAACATTTTACTTAAAAAAAACATGCAATGAAACATTTGTACTTATTTTTCCTTTCATTAAATATTCAAAATAATATTGTGATAGTTTTTAACAATGTATTTTATGTAGAACAATGAAATAAATTCATACAATAGTTATGTAACATTTTTAATTAGTTTTCTTTTGCAACATTAAATAAAGTGATCTATTTATATTTGCACCTTGGAAACTAAGTACATATGGTATGATACCAGGAAGTACTTAAATGTACAATCTCATAATTAATCAAAATGTGAAATTACAATGAAAACAGTACATGAATAATAAAATGAAATTTGTAATGTAATGTATACACATATATACATAATCAAATGAAATCACTATTAAATTTTTTTTAAAGCAGTCCTTCAGCATATTCATCTTCTTCATCACCACCTGTGTTGCCAGCAGTGGCAGCATTTGCTTTTTGTGATACCTTTTCTTTTGTAGATTCTTCTGTCTCTGCTAACAGGCTTCTAGCAAGCCTAGCAAACTATAAAAAATATTATTAATGTTAATTATATAAATAAACCATATAAAATGAACTTCAATTAATATTGTATGAAATAATATCTAAAACAAAGTTTAACTGCATAATATTCATTATGATTCATCCTAAAAATTCCCAAATTACACTTTTTAAAAAATTAAAGCCCATTAAATTATTAAAATAATAGAATTTTCCATATAGTATTTGAATATGATTATTATAATATTGAAATGCCACATGATTATACACTGCTGAATAATACTTCTTGAGTTTAAACTGAGAAGCATCTGGTCTCAGAATCCTCAAAAACGAGTAATTTCCAGGAGGTTATATGTATAATTAGTCAAATTTTAATTAATAAAGCTAAATATTCAATTATTATACCTCAACATCCATGTGTTTGATAAAAGGACTATTAAGAGCGCGATTCATCTGTTCTGGATCACCTTGATCATAACCTTCTAAAAGATCCATAAGAGTATTACATTCTTCTCTTTCACAATAACTAAAAAATATAAATAATATATTACTGATGTTCTTAAGCTCAATTCTAAGCATATTTATTAATTTTATTAGCAAATATTGAAAAGAGATCATAACAATTCATGACTCTCAAAATTTTTAACAGCACTGTCTAAAACTGAAATGAGTAGCATGACAACCAAAACACAAAAGGGCCAAGGCTTACAGAGCCTACATATTTGTTTTCATTACCAAAGGCTGTAGGGTGCAACGCATATCTCCTAATTAGGTGGGCAGCCTAATGCGAAACCTCCAGCATTTAATTCTCAAGTGTGTTTGTTATGCAGTTCTATCAACCCACTGAAGGGATGAAAGTGTGAATCAGCCTTGTCAAGTCAAAAGATTGAACCTAATAGCACTGTTGGAATACAAAAATTATTTTGAATAATTTAGTTAGGAAAAAATTATATCATTGTGAAGCTATATTGAATACCAGAAAAGGGTTGTGGTAGCTTAGTGCCAACTACTAAGTTATCATAACCTTCTATCCAGAAGAGCGGAGTTTGGGTCCCAATGCTGCCAAAGATCAACTAAGAACATGCGATATATATGCTCATCAAATCTGTGGAACTGATAGTCCTGTTGTAGGTCATTGTGCAGTTACTATGGGTGTAATGATCTTGTGAAAGTTTCTTTCTCCTCCAGATCAATGTCAAAACTGAGGGAGTGGATCCTCTGGTGGACCATCTGTTTGGAGGAATTTAGAGCAAAGTTGTACTTTCACCATCGTGGTGCTCTGGTTAAACGAAAAAAGCACTCTACTGATTTAAATTCACATGGCTTGTCCAAGTGTCATAACAAAGAAAAAAAAAAGTCTTTGGATAAAAACAAAGTACAAATTTTATATCCATACATGAGAAAAAAATTTTGATATCTAAATTTAGCACTCAGAAAATAACAATATACAGTGGTGGGCAAAATTGTGGACACTTTCGGAATTTTTATGTTTTTGAACTTTGTATGCTTACAGAAAGCATTACGTTTCACAAAATGAAAACTTGTATATATCATTTTAAGGAGAATTTATTACTAAATTCAATACAAAACACAAAATTCAATTATTTGCAATACAAAAAAGTTAAACGATAATAGTTATCGATATACATTAGATAGTGATGATTGCAGTGAGTTATCAGTACTAGTAGTGTACCCTTTATTTTTAATTACAGCTTCACATCAACGTTTCATTGAGCTGAAAAGAGTTTTAAGCTTTTCTTTTGTTATTACATGATGCCAGGAAACAATTATAGCCTCAATTAGTTAGTTCCCTTTTATTTGATGAGCGCTTCATTCGGAGAAGAGTTTTCAAATGGTGCCACAAATTTTCGATAGGATTGAGATCAGGGCTGTTTCCAGACCATGACAACAATTTAATGCTCTTTGTACAAAACTACTCTTTCAATATTTTGGCCGTATGGCAAGGAGCAGAATCCTGCTGAAAAATAAACGAAGCATTATTGGGAAAGAAATCTCAGATGGAAGGTACAGGTTTAGGTTCTAGAATAATGCAATGTATTTTCTGGCATTCAGTGTCCCAGCGATGGCATGAAGGCGACCAATACCATCTGCTGACATGCATGACCAAATCATAACATTAACTGGGTTCTTCACAGTTGCTTGAATGCAGTCAGGATGTAGCTCTTCTCCTATTCTATGTCTTACATATTTTCGCCTATCACTACTGAATAACGATAGCTTAGTTTCATCATACCATATAACTTGTGAACACTGATCATCTGTCCAATTAATGTGTTCTTTTGCCCACTGTAGTCTTTTGTTTTTGTTGCTGAAAATTAAGATAAGGCTTTTTTTGTGGAATTCTACCTCTCAGTACAACATCTGTTAATCTTTTCCTGATTGTTCTTGAACTGACAGAAAAACCAGCATCATTCAGATCACTTCTGGTGGCCACAGACATTTTTCTATCTTGGAGACAGTCTTTTAATTTTTTGTCATCAATAGATGTGGTACACCTTTTTTGGCCCTTTCCTTCTTTTCTTTTTATTGAATTTGTCTCCTGATATTGTAAACAAAATTTTCGGACTTCAGATGTAGTCACTGAACCACCCACCTGTCTTGAAATTTCATCATAGGAAAGACCACTTTCTCGTAACACAATAATATTACATCTCTTTCTAGGTGTCCAATCTACTCTTTTATTTAATATCATTGCTTCTTGACTAAATATTAAAATTTTTTGCAAAAATTCCTACTTGTAATTGCAGTGTATAAGAAACAGGTCCTCCTTCTACAGAACAAAGCAAAATAATGAATTGTTTCCAGTGTAAACATGATGTCAGCTTCTACTGGCAGTTACTAACATTTGATTGGTTCTCAGAACAAGAGCATTTATTGGGCAGGAAAGCTAGACATTACAAACCACTTCATAACTGAGTTTTTTTATTTATATTAAAGTACATATAACTTTTTTTGTATTGCATATAATTGAATTTTGTGTTTTGTATTGAATTCAGTAATAAATTCTCTTTAAAATGATATATACAAGTTTGCATTTTGTGAAACGTACCATTTTCTAAAAGCATACAAAGTTCAAACACATAAAAAATTTCCTAAAGTGTCCACAATTTTGGTCACCATTGTAAATCAAATTAAGCAGTAGTATTAATTACACACTTTTTAAAAATACATGTTTTTTCTTTCACAAGCAGTATACCTAATGGTTAAGTTAAGCCTGTAAACAAATTATTTCTTTCATTAAAATTTAAAAAAAAGGTAAAATGAACCCTTTTTTTCAGCAATAGCATTTTTAATGTGACAAAATGAAAATAAATTTCAATAATACCTTTATCCTAAATGGAATACTTGTAAAAAATGATAAAATTTACATAAATACACAGTAAAGTTTTCATAATTTCATTTAAGTTGACATAGTCTTGGGTTTTGAAAACATTCTTATGAAAGAAATGCAACTTTTATTACAGAGAAATAAATGGATACTAAACATATTTATTTTCCAAAAAAATAATTTTTTAAAACTAATTTTACTATAGGATTTGAAATTAATTTATAACGGTTCCATTCAAGTAGATTCCCTTGCCAGCAAGGGAATCTAATACTCAGAAAATTCTGGACACAATGGAATGGCATTCAAAACACTACTGTTCTGCAAAGCTTCCAAAACACTGAAACTGTCAGTGTATACACAATATTCAGAGTAATCACTTGTATTCATCTACTGAAGAGTTTGATAAAAGGCTATTCTCTCAGAAGAGAAGATGGAACAGGATGATTGGAGTCTGTAGCTAAGAGTGTTGTTTTCAATGACTGCAGCACTAATAAAGAAGTATAAATTGAATAAAATTTAATTTATTAATATTTTTAAAGTCAAACATTTATCTGGAATTAGAACTTTAAGTTTTGTCAACTGCCAGGAATGGAGAATGCAGTATTTGAATCAGAGAAGAGTAGGTTGATTTTTATTTCTTTCTTGATTAATATATATATAGGCGTAGCAGAATTCCCACTCCCAGTCAATGTTAAAATATCTATCTTTTAAAAATGTGAAAAAAATGTCTAAATTAATATTTGTGTGTTAATGGGGGGGGGGTATGATAAATGCATCATTCAAAAGAATGTGTTTTGTGTTATTTAATAAATCTTGGAAATGAAAAGACAATGAGAAAATCACAAACTAAATAAATAATTCTAAAACTGAAATAACTTAAAATACACAGTGCAGTCACATTAATTTAGATCATGTACTTTAGACGTTGATGATAAATAACCATTCACAGAAGGCATATAGGGAAAAGATAGAAATCATTGGCATAGTGGAGAAACAGAGTGATTTATCCCACATCCCAAAGCGCATGGTTTTTGACTTTTCAGCCAATGGTGAAAGTATTTCTAAAATGGCTAAGTTTATGTGAACTATTCATGTGGTGCAATAGTAAAAGTATAGAGAACATGGCTAAATGGGACTGTTCAAAACCAGTGATGTAGTAAATGGGGTGTACCATAGGTTATAGATAATAGAGGTGAATGACAGCTGCAGAGATGCATACAGACGAATAGATGTTCTACCACTGGGTAGAACATCTATGACTTACAACACTGTTGGTATCCCCTTTATTCATCTAGTCAGACTTCTTGACTGACTAGATGAATAAAGAGGATACCAACAGGGTTTCCCAAATTACTGTTGAAAGAAAATTGCTGCATCTAGACCTGTAAAGCAGACTTTTGGTTCATATGACTGCATTGTGTATATGCAAATAAAAATATAGCACATAATATTTAAAGTTCATTGTTTGCTTTGTTATATAAATTTAATTTATACTTATAGCCTTCTTTAAAAGCTTTATCAGCAGCAACATAGTCTTCTCTCATCAGATGTATAAGAACTTGAGCAACAACAAGCCGACCAGCAGCTCTAGTATTTTCAACAGCTAAATGATAACCCATTTCCTTTTTAACCATTTCTGCTGCTTCATCAAATCTAAGCAAATAAGTAAAACTTTTCAATACTGAAAAGTAACATTAACATCAATGCAATACATTTTTATGGTTAAATGTGAAACAAATCCTAGTTTTTGAAAGTTTTTATGGAGCATCAGATTCTATAAGAATTTTAAATATCATGAATATATAGATTTCGGGTATGGAGGGGGGGGGAACTACTAATAACATACAATATAAGAATATTTATTTAATAAAAGAATCAATAAGCTTTTCTTATGTATGTATATATATATATATATATATATATATATATATATATATATATATATATATATATATATATATATATAATGGTTAATTTATGTGAGTATTGTGTACTTTTATATCAGAAACATAAATACCACATATTACTGGATTAATAATAAAATTTATTTTGTAGTTTAAATAAATAAAAAACGAAAAGTATTTTCAGTTCAAGTAATTTAGATCTTACAATTTTATATTACATTAAGAAGCACATTATGTCACACTTTAATGTGTACAAACAGCAGTAATCAGTTAAGAATCAAACACAACATTTAATCAAACACAGCATTTGATTCCTCAAACACTGTTGAACTGAAGATCAGAGCATCTAGAGCAAAATGCACAAAGATACATTATTTAATAATGATTAGCTTGAATGACACAAACTAAACACAGAAACAATACTACCTTAGGTAACTGTATATAATTCAAATTAATAAATTTGCTTTGTCATGGGGACTATTTTTGAAAATAAAGTGACATTTTCAGCAAAACACTCTTTTTGTAAAATCAAAATTTATTATTTCCTTTTATACTTTTGAAATCATTTCAATTGTATTTAATTTTTCATTAAAACTTTTATTAAAATGCATAACATTACACAATTAAATTTTCATGTATTTAAAGACACAGAAGGTAATTTTTACCTCTTCAACTTAACTAGAAGCCTGGCAGCTTTTCCAGCAAATTCTGAAGCTTGTGATGGTCTATCTTCAATCTAAAGAAAAAATTCATAATTCTCTAATGGAGTTCTCTCTTTCATTAAACAATTTAAATTATTTAAAGTAACAGAATGCAAGATTTCACACTCCAATTTATTTCAGATATCAATTCGTATACTTTACTCACAATTTTAAAATGCATCTTAGTTTTATGATACTTTTGAATTATTTATAATTCATATTTCTTAAATTTAACCTAATTTGACAAAAAAAAATTGTATCTTCAACTTAATGTAAATAAAAATATGAAAACTATTAACTCTAGATTAAATTTTTAAGTAATATTTCATTAATAATTGATAGTTAATTAAAATAAAGATAACTCATTATTCTTTTTTTGTATTTATCAAAATCAAAAATATTTTTAAAAAATATAGTATAATTACTTATAAGATTACATATAATTGGCTATACAATTATCCATCATTCAAACATATTCAATAATTTGTATGAAATAAATTACAACAAAAATTAATATAAAACATAATATTTCAAATCTTGGATACACAAATATAAATAATTATATTTTTTACATTGTTATATATTAATATGTAACTTCAAAAATAAATTTGTATCAGATTACATAAAGGATTAATTTAACTTCAGAAATTATTTTTATTTAAAGTCAAGAAGTTTGTTATAGGTAAATTATGCATAAATTGTAGTTGTAAATTGTTCACCACTCCAATAAAATTTTGATTATATATTGAACATTAAATATAAAAGTTTAATCTGCAGTCACTAAATATAGAACTATGATCAGTTCGAAAAATGTAAAATGCTTATGATAATAGAGAAATCTTGTAAAGAAATTTTAGCGCCTAAAATAAATAACCTAGGAATTTTTACTTTAAGTCAAACTTTTTGGAATAATTTTTAAGTAATGAATGAGACTAGCAGCATGCTGAAAGCAATAATAGAAAGTGACAGAAATTTTTGTCAAATTTTTATTATTTTTTTAAAATTTAAATCTTAAGTTCCAATTACTAAATGAACAATTACATTCAATTGGAAAGATATAAAATGACGATTGCCTATAAAATTGTTCACTTGGTGATATAAAATAGACAATTCTGAGAGCTTCTATGGAGGATAATTTGAGATTCAGAAATACTTCCAGAAGTTATACAAAATCTATTCATACTCCTTTGCTTCTCAAAATTGATTAAAACAGATACATCAGAGTTTGAGAATTGTACGAAACATAACTTTGGTATGAAGTTGTGTTTTCTGTAGTAGATCGAAAATTGATAACAGAAAACTGTTGTGGAAAATTTACTCTAATTTTGACATATTTAAAAATGTTCTGTAGTTTATCCATGCATCTCAAAATTATTAGTTTGTTTATTAATTAAGAATACTTATTCTAAATACAGATGAAATCTACTAGAAGATCTACTACTAATCTACTAAAATCTACTAGAATATAAATAGTAAAAAATACAAACCATTACTACATCTGTCGCTTTTATATACAAATCTAAAGCTATCTCAGGATGCTTACTTTCTATCATCCTAAAAAATTTACAAAAATACATGTACACAAATTAAAGATGAATTAAAATGCATATTTTTAAAAGCAAAACAAATGTAAAACTAAATAATATATATGGATACAAAAAAGATATAATTGTAATATATAAATAAAAAAATAAATTCCAACAATCTTCTCAGAGTTAATTATAAATATTTTTTAGTACCACAATTGGTATTTCTATTTCTGTGAATTTTTTAAAAAAAAGTATGGTTTTTGTGTTATATGTCAGTACTATTCTTCTTTACAATGTTGATTTTTGCGAATATTTCATGCCTTGAATTTTCTAATAAGTACATGTTCTCAGTCTACTTATAATTTTTCAGTAAGTTGATCAATTTGTTAGGGAGAAAAAAAGTGTGTTTCACTGTTTGAAAATTTCATATTACAATTTAAAATCATAGCACTGATTTCTTAACATTCTTTTCTCAAGCAGTTATTTTTAAAATAAAAGTTTTTGAAATTTCCTTTTAATTTGCTGAGCAGATAGACTGTTTAAATGCAGTAATATTTATGACCATTCTTTACAGTTCACTAAAAGAAAATAATCTGTAGAGTTTATAAAAAACCTTTGCATTTTATTTATTTATTCATTTTTTAATGTAAACATAAAAAAATAAAAACAGTGAGATATATCTTAACATGTTTAAATGTAAAATTATCTTAACAAAATTATGTGTTAAAATTAAGTAATAAAATTATATTACTGAAATAAACTGCTTTTCTAATTACTGTGTTTTTGTTAGTTCATTTATTAAATTATTATATAATTTTTAATTTACTAAAAGGGCCAAAAGCTAACAGTCATATTATGATGAAAACATCTTTTAAAATCCTATCTAATCAAAAGAAGGAGAAAGATTATGTTATAAAAGACATTGATAAAACGAATTTTAACCTAAGCTTCAGAGACATGGACTTTAATGATGAAGGAAAAGATAGCATTGGCAATTTTTGAGAGAAAGGTCTTGAGAGTTATCTTTGGTGATGTTCTGGAAAATAACAGCTAATGAAAATGGTATAACTTTGAGCTATACAAAATTTACAGAGAGGAGGACATTATCAAATCAATAAAACTGTCTAGAATGAGATGAGCAAGACACCTTCTGAGAAAGAGTACAGACAGAATACATCTTAAGTTATTCAATGCCACTCCTTTCTGTTAAAGACCAAAAAGAAGACCAAAGAAGAGATGGAAGGACTGCCTGGAGGAAGGCCTTGCCATACTTAAAGTAAAAAACTGGCGGTCAATTTTTAGAAATAAGGCAGAATGGCAGAGATTTCTAAAGAAGGCAAAGGCCCATAAAGGACTGTCGTGCCAATATTCATGACGAAAAGGGAAAAAAAAATTCCACTTACAAATATTATCAATAGGAAAATTAAATATTTTATTAAAATGTGATGAAATAAATATAACTGTTACAAAAGAAAAATGCATTGCTTTTAATTTTCTTATATTTTTGACCTTATTAAAAAAATTATAATAAATTGAAATAATTCATTTTCATATTGTAATTTCTATGGATAAAATATACAATTAATAAAAAATTAACAAAGATTTCTTCCTAAATTATTTGATGTAAAAAAATATTAAATAATAATGCAGATAGTAAGTAGCAATTTATGAACATCAATAATTTGAGACATTTTTTTCTGTAATTACAGAACAACTTTTAGGCACGCAATAGATTAATGATAAAAATCAGTGAAACACATATGAATATCTCCTGGATCTTATAAGACCATTTGAAGTACATCTAGTAATTCTAATCTCAACTGTTTGTAATTAAAACAAATGATTTTATGAACATACAAATATTGTTGCATTTTATTTGTTTTGAATTAGCTATATAGTAATAATTGTATAGAAAATAAATACATCATATCTTTTTAATTATGATTGAGAAGAATATTGAAAGATGCATAAATGTACTGTGGGAGGGGGGCAATCAATCTGTTATGCATTTTCAAGCCATCAACATTTGAAAATTGCCAATTTTTTAGAATGTGAATCTTTTTCATTATCTGAAGCTTCAATGAGAAAATATCTATCCACTTCTTTATAGGAAATACACTTTTAAGGTTATTTTTTTTTAAATAGTTAACTAACATCATATCAACATTCAACAAATTACCTTCCTCTCTGTAAATGGAATATAGTATTCTCCTATTCTAAAAGATGGTTTTAATTTTATCTAAGAAAATTCTTATTTCAATTGTATACCATTCAAAGAAAGTTTACTTTTTCTCACTTAACCTTATAATGATGTAGATAAGTTTTTATAGGAAGCTAATATGTTGCCTTTAGAAAATTGTTAACAACTGTTATTTAATAGCTAACAACAATTATACATATTCAATTTTCCATTACAATTAAATAATTTGTTTTATAATCTTTTCAGAAGCATATTATCTCTTGGAATTGTTGCACTCCCCCCACAAAATGAAGAACGGTATTTTACTATAACATAATTTTTAGAATTCTATAAATTGAGTATCTTTGTTGGTTTCAAAGATAAAAGATTCAACAGTTTTTACTAGGCATTAGTTAAAGTAACTTTACATGTAGAAAAAACAAATAAGCTTTACAATTTACTTTTTATTATCTTTGAGGAAATACTTTAAATGTAACGTGAATTCATATTACAAATGATTCTAAATTAACACATTTTAAAATAATTTAATATAATTTTAAATTCATGAAAAATTAAAATATGTTCTAATTACTCACAGTTCAAAATAAAATTATAAAAATCTTCTATATTTTATGATACAAACAATAAAAAAGTATTAGAGCTAAAATGCTAAAAATAACTGACAAAAATGATCAAATAGTTTAAACAACTTTTCTAATATAAATTAATTTGATAATTTATTAAAATATTTTATAAATATTAGCATAACACTGTTCAATTGATGTTTAATATATAGAAAACTCCAATGAGTAAATTTATTATACTTTGCTCCTTTATCCAATGCCAGAGCAGCTGTGTCTGGAGTACCATTTTCTCGAAACAGTTGGCAAGCATGCTGAATTAATTCCACCATACTCTTGTAATCATCCATACTTTTTGATACCAAAGCTGCTTGTTCATAATTTCTATACGTATAAGATATTTTATAAGAACATACTTTTATGTTTTAAAAGAATAAACTTTTAATTATAATAATTCTATCATTTATACTTACTTAGCAGCTGAGAAATAACTTTTAATGTTAAGACAAAAGTTTATATAATAAAAAAGTAACAAATTAAAAAAATATTTAGTAAGTACTTTTATTCTATAATATTTATCCCTATCACATAAGATAAACAGTTTAAAATTTTACAGAACATTCACATACATATTAAAATAAAATTTTTGCTACATAAATTACTACATTAAAAGTATTCAGACTGTCTTAAAAGAATTTAAGAGCATTCTGTAACCCAAAATAAGCAATAATTTGACAGTGTTAATTGAATTTTTATTTTATGCATTCATTGAGTAACAAATTTAACTTTCCATGTAAATATTTTTGCTATCAAATAATGTGACTATCACAGTAATTGAAAATCATAACATAATTTAAAACATATGATTCCCGAACAACAGTGAAAATTCAATTATCACTGAAAATAAAAGATTAAGTTTTCATTTATGATAAAATCAGAACAATGCAGATTTTTAGAAATAACCTAAACAAAAACATTTCTTAATTTTTTAATAATATTATAACATTAGTATCATTAAAAAATCCAAAAAGAAAAAAAAATTATATTCAAAAAATACTTCTTATAGGCACCATTCAATTTCAGGAACATACTTTTGGTAATATTTTCCACTTTTATACAATTAAATTTTTAACACATTCATAATAATGTAAGACTCATTTATAATTCATCTGCATTTTCTTATTGCTTCAATAAAACATTAAAAGCAATTTATTACATTTAGGATATTTTATATTAATCCTTTGAAGATGAGTGATGCATATATAGAGTTGTCAGAAACTTCAACAGTTAAAAGGTTTGTATGCACACATATCATAGGAAAGTGATTTACCTTTTCCTGTGATGTGCATACAAACCACAGAGAACAAGCAATGAATTTAAATTTTTAGATAGAATGTTTTTAATATTCACTAAATATCATTGTATGCATATTATATAAATTTTAGGATTTTCACATTCCGTTTAAATATAATATTTAGAAATATAACACTATTATTCTGCCTTTTTGATAATTTTGCTAAATAGTAGAGAAGCATACTGAGGGTAAAATGTGCCAAGCGTATGTGCCAAAAATGTGATAAAGTGCACCATACTGGTTTACCAGTTCGGATTACGTAGTATGACATGCTTTTCGTTTTCCATGCGTGCTCTGTATGTAACCCTTTAAAATATTACAGAATAATCTTGAAGCATTGAGTTTCGATATTCGATTTTTGCAGTTTTTGTGTTGCTTGTGAAAATTAATAAGTATGGATGAGGATTTATTTACTTTACGTTTTCGCAGAATACGTATGGAGAAAGAATCATCAGGAAAACATAATAGAAGTTTTTTAGATGCGATAAAAACAGTACATTTGTCGAAAATTAATGATTCGGAGAGTGATGAAGATAAGTTGAGTAATTTTGTTTTTCATTACAATTTTAGTCATATATTTAGAAACTAAAGTTTTTATAAAAATGAATGTTTAAGTTGTGTGTATTGCGTTTTTCATGTTAGTGTTAGAATGTGCCGCATACTTAAATTTCTTTAATGTGGACGTAACTTCTGCAGGGGTAGGAGTACAGAAAATTTTTTTTCAGAACACTATTTTCAAGAAATATCAGGACATTTTTCAGGACATGTTTTAATAATTAAACAAAACCAATGTTACTTTTAGATATTAATTTATGTTTTATGCATAAAACACATTTTAGAAAGGAATAAACTATTTAATAAATTCTGAGTTTTTTAATTTTTAATACAACAATATGAAAAATGATACAGAAATTTAAACTATACTGAACTGAACATTTTTTGAAAAATAATAAGTTACATGATAAATGCTTTAAATTAACAATTAATTTATGTATAATTGAATAATGTTCATTTTGAACTGGATGCACTACCATTTAATTCCGATAATTTAATGCTGCACTTTTTTAACTTATCATTCACAGATGCAATCTCTGCACTAGCAGAAGACAGCATCATTTGTCCAACTTTCACATCACTCATATTATCATCACTGATAGCAGCACATGCTATTTTTTTTAGCTGCATCATCCAAAAGTTTTTGAGCTACACACTGATTATCAAGCAAATTTTTCTTTTCTTTCTCAAGTTCATTAATTTTTTCTAATAGGTGCAATTGTTTAAACTTTTTTTCACAAGTAGCTTCTATGTCTTCCTCATTCTTTCTTTTCTTCTCTAATTGTGTTACATCTTTTGATTTTTCCATATATGATGCATATTCTGCATGAGATTTCTGAATATAATGCATCATTTCTTTGGTATATGGAATGGAGGAAACAGAATTGCCATGCATTCGAATAACATCATGACAAATCCGTAAACTTTGAACTGTTAATTCCGATAAAGAAGCTCTCTCCTTTGTCACAAGAGAATTGTTAGCTGAAAAACCTCTTTCTGGTTGGGAATTTACATTTAATAACGACAAATATAAAGTGCCGATATCCCGAAACAAAAGAGTTTTGAAATACGGACCTAACCCAAAATTAATCATATACATGACTTTTTTGTCAGATAATTTGAGATTTTTTGCTATGGAGGGATCATCAGAAATTTCTCCGTAAATGTTAGCTAAATCATTCAAAGATGAAAAAGAATAATTATTTTTTATTGCCACCAAAAGTAAAATGGTTTCAGCTTTAATGGTTTTCTCTGATATCGTTTTGGGAAGCCATGATTTGTTATTCACTACTACAGTTGATGTCGAGGATTCAGATGAAGTTGATGATTTGTTAGTAAATAATGTTTGATTCTTGTAACAGTTCACAGCTTTTTTGTGTTTTAATCCATTTGCATGAGCAAGCACTTGTCTAAAACCCATATTTGAAACACTGAATTTGCTTTTGCATACAAAGCACTCCGCAGAATGAACATCATCAACACTTCGGCACCCGGTCTTGATTAGGCATTTATTCCCATCTTGCAGTTCCAACCATTTGTTGGAAAATTTCGTTTTCCTTGGCATTTTTAAAAGAAAATTAATTGTTTTCAAAAAATAAAATTCTGAGCTTGCTAATAAACATTCTTCAAAACACCCATCAAAATCTTTCAAAATGGTGCGATAAGCATTTCATGCATGCGCATAAACGTAGGCGAATAATTCTCACAATTTCACCATCATTGTAAATAGTTGTGCACTACTAAAACCAGAATCTTTGCCTGTAAAGGCAGAAAATAGAATTTAAGGGTAAATCCAAACCTAAATTTTTTGACGTCAGATATTCGTGAGCAATGGCTGAAAACGAAGCAGAGACGAATGTATGGCAACCCTATTTCCAATTCGAAGGAGAACAGAAAAGGGGGAAATTTTTCTCTTTCTTCTTGCATAGAAAGCAGTTGAAAGAAAATATATATTCCACTGTAAGAAAAGTTTACTACTGAAAAATATAAAATTATTAAAATTAAACTTTCAAAAGAATGTAATAAAAAATAAGGAATTCCAGGATTTATTTTGAAAAATAAGGACATTTCAGGACGTTTTTTAAAAATCAGGAAATTCAGGAATATCAGGACAACTCCGAGCCCTGCTTCTGGTTACATTAAAATTCGATTTTAAACAAAAAATGAAATTTGTAAGCGCTTGAAATTTAGATTTATTGCTTGGTTGCCACTGTAGTAGGTAGCGCTACACTGATGTTTTTTTTAAGATGGGCGCCATTGCTCGGTATATTAAAAATCGAATTTAAATAAAAAAAATGAAATTTTTTAATGTTCGAAATTTAGCTTTGTTGCCCAGTTGGCACTGTATTAGGTAGCGCTACACTGATGTTTTTTTAAGGTGGGTGCCATGGTTTGGTGTATTAAAATTTTTTTTTCTATTTATCAGAATTTTAAAACTACAGTATTTAGTTATAATGAAATATTCAAATTTTTAATATTTGGAATTCAGAAAAAAGCGCGATTTCAAAGATGAAGTTTGAACGCGATCGTTATTGGTTGACGGCTATCGTATGTAGTGACATAATTTAGGTTGGGGAGTGCTTGGCGTGAAAATTTGAAATCGCAATAATCCCGTACGGGTCTGTTGTCCTTTACCGATAATTTATTCAGCAGATGGGAAATCACAATATAAATAGAGTTTTTATTATACGTGATATTTGTATTCTTATTTGGGATAGTTTTTCATAAATACAGCAGAACTTAAACCATTAAACTTCATTTATCCAAATTGTTTCAAAATTTCAGAAAAATAAATTAACTGGAAGAACAGAAAATGAGAAAAAGGAAAAAGCTCAAGAAAACAAAAGAATTACATTTTCCTTGAAAAATTCCTTCTTTTGAACATTCCTGAATGTTCAAAAGTTAATACTGAAGATATAGAAGAGTGGATTATGAACAAGACAGTGGATTTCACATTGCAAATGATGGTCAACTTATTAAGAAAATCGAGGAAGATGACCTTAATGTCCAAGTTAAAGGAGACAATGCACCATCAGCTAATGAAGCATTTATCAGCTTTGAAATGGATAGAGTATCAACCTGAGTGTGAATACATGCAAATTCTCAATGTCAAGCAGATGCACCACCTTGCTGCTCAAAAACAGATGAAGATAGTGAAGTAACTTACTCTGAGTGAGATGTTCAACAAGCAATAATATTCATTTACAGCACTGTACATACATTCTGTATACAATGTACAGCATTTGTAAGTCCTTTAACACATAAAAGTGTTGGCTTTTCATCATGCTAGACATTTAAAGCACCAGTTTTTTTTCTTTTTTTAAATTAAGTTTCTTTAATATATACATATTTTGATCTTGATGAGGAAGTTAATATTTTAAATATAAAATTTAAGAAATTTCAAAGAATAGTTTTTTTGCATGTGTTAAAATTGTTTCAAATCAGGATTTCATAACTTGGGTATGATTTTGATGAGCTTGTTTCATTATTTTATAAATCTTATGCCAACAAATTTCGAAACCAACTTCTGTTAGCAGGAATAAAATCAAATTTTAAATTCCCTTCTATATGTTTAAATAATATGTAAACATATTCTCTGACTTAAAATATTTTTAAATTAATAAGAATATTAATTGATATAAAGTATTTTTTAATATCAACAAGTAGTCTTTCAACAAACAAAATTAACTTAATTATATTTAAAGGATACGAATTATTTTTGATAAAACATTCTGCTGCCTTTACAAAGCAATCTCTGCTTTGGGCATACACCTTGCCAGATTTAAAAGAATGAGCTGAAAAGAAAAATTTGTCAATGTTACTTTAATTTTGATATTATATATAAAAACTCATTCTAATATTCCATTAAGGTTTTCAATTTTTATGATTAAGATAAACAAAAATATACCTGCTTTAACATATTCTGAGGCAGCACTATCATAATCAGGTTTCCATTTGAAGAGAGAAGTCTTCATGCTATATAAGAAAATATACAGAATTCTTATAACTTAAAAAGAACATGTAATTTAAAACATGAAAAGATCAATTATCATAAAATGCACAGAACTTTACATTTTGCATTATATAATTTTTTAAAATTACATATTAGTATAAAACAAATAAAAAAAGACAAGATAAAATGGTAGCTTAATGCAATATCTTGAAGTAAAATAGTGTAATACAAAGAGTTTGTCAGTAACATTATAGATACTTTAAATTAACATGTTTATGCAGCTAATAAATTTTATAGTTAATTAAACATCATTTGCTAGCAATTTATAACTTCATAAGAAAAACCTAAAAAATATTAGATTTAAGACAAAGCATTTTTTGTTTTGTTATATAGTATTTTATTTTCATAAACGAGTTTTGAATAATAATCGACCCTTTGTAAAACATTTTAATTTGAATGACTGAGTAAGAACATGTTCAGATAAGCATGCATATATATATACATATATATAGTGAGTCACAAAAGTGGATGGGACACTTGTGCTTTACAAAAGGAAATTGTCATAAAATAAATTAGAAATACATGGACAAATTTTTTGTGGGTGTATTTCATATTTAAAGTTAGTAACAATAATTACATAACATACTTTTTGCCAAAATATTAATTAAATAAAAATACAATTGTTTAGAGCAGAGGAAAAAAGCTCTCATAAATGATGGGACACTTCCTTTTCCATCAAATATTTATCCAAAAATTTTACTTTTTAAAAGGTTTCAATATTTTGTTGAATTTCCTTTTACTTTTAAAATATTATTTAATCTTCTTGGGATGGATTTGGCACATTTTTTTGTGATTTCTTGAATGATTTTACCCCATTCTTCATAAAGCACAGATTTTAAATTTTTTTTTTTGAAGAAATGGTGCTTGTGAATTCTTGATTCCAATTCTTGCCAAATATTCTCTTTAGGATATAAGTCAGGAGATTGTGGTTGTATTTTAACTATTTCATGACAGTTATAGAGCAGCCAGAGTATAACATTCAAAGCAGTTTGCTTGGGTTCATTGCCCCGGTATAATTTAAAATCATTATGAAGATTCAATTTTCGTGCTGAAGATTTCAAATTTTGCTTTAGAATGTCAATATACTTGTACTGATCCATTTTAGTGTCAATAAAAACAAGATTACCAAGCAGCAAGATTATCCAGCGGATGACATGCACCTCGATACCAAAACTCTTCCTCCACAATGTTTTACTGTTGTTACCAAGTTCTTTTTACGAAATTCATCCTTCAGTTTTCTCCACAACAAGATTCTGCCATCAGAACCAAATATATAAAATTTACTCTCATCAGAGCAAATATAACTTTATTCCAGTAATCAAAATTTTTATTTATGTTGGATTTTGTGAAAGCCAGCCTGATTGTTCTATTCTTTTCACTTACAAAAAATTTTTTCCTGTCTACTCTACAACGATATTCAGCACTGATTGAATTTCCCTTCTAATAGTCTTAGGGTTAACAATTACTCCATAATAATGCTGGTAAATCAGCAACTATAGGAGCACTCATTCTTGGAATGTTTTTAATAATTCAAATGACAATTCGCTTTATTCAAATGGATAATTTTGATGGTTGGCCATGTCTTCTTTTATTCTGAATCGTATGATTCTTTTTATATTGTTTAATGGTTTAATGATATTAAAAACTGTTGAATGACTCAAGTAAACTGTTTCAGCAGATTCTCTAATAGACTTTGCACTTTCAATATACAAATTAATAACTAATTTTCCTTTCGTTTACCATTCATGGCTGCACACAGTTAAAAAACAAATATTCCAAAGCAATCTGGAGAGAAATACTACAGACAATTTTATAAATTACTGTCCATTGCTTTTGAGTAAAACACCCAAAAAATATTTTTATTGCTTATTTCAGACTATTTTTGTTGCATATATATTGGTGTCCCATCACTTATGTGAGCTATTTTTTGCTCCCTTATAAACAATTATTTTTTTATAAAATTAATATTTTAATATTTTGACAAAATGTATGTTATGTAAAAATTGTCACTAAATTTAAGTATGAAACTCACCCACAAAAAACTTGCACATATATTTTTAATTAACTTTATTATAGTTTCCTTTTGTAAAGCACAAGTGTCCCATCACTTTTGTGAGAAACTGTATATAATATATATGTAAATTTCTTGTTGGTTTAAAAACATAATTTTTTATTATAGCATGGATTAATTTAGTTGACATTTTATAAAACACTTTATGGATAGAAGGATTAATTGGATTCAGATCAGTTAAAAGTAGAATATAAACTGCACCAAACATCTACATCTAAAGCCCCTATGACATTAGAGTTGCAATTATTTCAGTGGGAGCAACTATGATAGATTTAACATTAGGTGATGTAGCAACTCAAGTTACAGCAATTCTGATCAATTGTCAAATGAATGCTTGAGATTTCTTCAGGGTTGCTGTAAGAAAATAATTGCTTTACTAAATTTAATAATAGATTGCTTTTCAGGCTGTAATTTATAAGGTTTTCATATTCTACTTAACAGATTCCAGATTTCATGATAAATTGTTATTTGGGAACTTCGTTTGTAGCCAAGTTTTTAAAATGTTAATTTATTCAGCTGAACATTTAAAATGGATTTCCTTTGTTTTGTAGGAATCCCATTTCACTAAAATTTTTTGATATCTTTTATGTCCTTATTTATAAAAATATTTTGCTTGAATATATCAATGTATGGAAAAATTTCTCATTCTGTTACCTTATATTTATTAAGTTTGAAATTTTATCTAAGCAAAATAATTTTATTATAAACTATTCGTTAAAATGTAATTTTTTAAGCAGTTAAATTTTATATTGAAATCAATAGACTCATTCTAAATCTAAATTTACTGTCTTAAAATAGATAACTTCATTAACGTTCATCAATGCTGAATTATTACAACAACAATAAAATTAAATTGTTTAATGTTCTATTTCGCTTAGTGAAAAGGCAAAACTTGATCTGCTTTTAAAATCATTGAAGATATAAATGGTTAAATTGTTGGTGCATGCACAAAAAAGTTGCTGCTATTTGGCTAATTATAATGGCAATAGCTATCATTTGGCATGAAACTTGATGAAAATAAAATGTTTAAATTCCCACTGCGTAGCTGTAAAAAATTCTGAAATATCATTGGATGACGAGTACAAATTGCCACATCTCAAATTATGATATCACATACTGCTTCAATCTATGGGAGTTGCTCTCCCTGGAATATTTGCAACTCTAATGTAATAGAAGCTTAAAGTGTTTTAGTTGAATGGTATACAGCTTCTTTTTACAAATTGCTTCTAATACAGCTTCTTTTTACATGCAGTTTAAAGCAAACTTTAAACAAGAATTCACCAGCTGTTGAACAGAAAATCAAAGCATTAATCAATTATCTGGCAGCTCACATCAGGATCAGTTGGATTAGTTAGCTAGGTTTAGTACCAAAAATGGAGAAGCAGCATCAAAACTTGAATTTTAAATAAGCAATTTTTTTCCTTCTTTTTTTTTCAAAACCCAAACAACATTAAGATTTCCCCAACAAACTGAATGTTGTCAGAGTACACATAAAATTTATGATAGTCACTTGTAATCCCATTCTGAAATGTGTAGAATGTAACTATAGCTTCAGCAGTTAAAACAGCGCAGGTCAAATGCAGGCTGTAACTAGAAGTAGTATTAATAAAAACTTTATAACCATTGTCTCCTGTTTCAGAACTATATGCGAATACTGGTGTGTAGGATTCATGCTGACAGTAGGTACAGAGAGTCCAATTTTCTATACTGAGCAAAAGTGTTGATAAATATATTAATTGGATCATGCTAAAGCAGATAAGCAAATGGGTTTTTAATTCAATCCAAACATCACACAGGTCCAAGTCACATATATGATTTCATGCAAGAGAGAAAAGGTGTGATGCTAAATGGTCAATGACCATTGTCTTTTAAGTATATTTATATGATGGAGTGTAACGATTGATGCGATGCAGTATGAGAGGTCAACATAATTTTGGCATAATGAATGAGTGCATTGTAAAGGTAATTGTTTACAAATCACATCTATAAACTTTGGATGGGTATACAGAATGCTCTAGAGCATATTTTGTAAGCGGATTGATGAACAGAGTCCAATCTTTTAATAAAATATCCAGTCATTGCAGGATAAAATCAATGACTGATAAATTCAAAGTAAAGACATGCAATCTCCACTTTAAAATGTATTTGATAGCACACTGAGGATAGTAAATGATTGCTCTTACACTACTTCCACAAATGTAAAACATATAAAAGCAAAGTTATTTTTGGTTAAAGATAATTCTTAGGAATTTTACTTCAAAGACTACAGGTATTGGCATGCTGTTAAAATATATCATTGGATTATTGCAACGGATAGTCTTTCTGAAGAAGTAGACACATGTTTTCTAAAAGATATATATTTTTTTAATTACGTCCTTATGTTCTAAGAGATATAATATGGCCATTCTCTACGCACCATATAATGAATTTAAGAGCTATTATAATTGTCTCAATTAAGCAGATATTTCACCCTGGACAAGATATTTACAAGTTATCAACACACAATGTACTATTTACTCAAAGTAACGGTCAAATTTTTTGATTATTAAAAAAATGCAACGTAGTTTGTAATTATTGCATCAGTTTCTTTCAAATTAATGAACTAAAAATCCCATTAATAACAAAAAACAGATAGAAGAGTGAAATATTAAAAATTTTTAAATAAAGAAAAATTGCTTAAAAATTTTCCTAACAAAAATTCCAGTTATAACAAAGTATTCAAAATGGCCAGCAATAATGCATAAATTAGAGTTCCGAAAATAAAATGTTGAATATTTTTGTTTTCTCAATCTAACCTAATAAACAATCCAGGTTACTAGAAAAATAGTAAAATCAACTAAAAAATTGTACCTGTGGCAAAAGAATTGTAAGTGAAAATTAAAATATAAAGACTGTTTATATATATATATATAAACAGAAAAGAGTTATGTTTTAGATTGCTTGAAAAATTTCTGGATAAATATTAACAAATGTTTTTATTTTTTTATTTTAAGTAATTAAATCAATCACTTAAAGCAAAATTATTTATGGTAACATAGTTTTAGCATAATTATATCATTTGTTTAAAATATTTTTAAATTTTGGAAACAATATTTTTTATTGCATTTATAGAAATTTAATTGATTCAAAAAGTTATTTATGATAATGAAAAAGTTGAATGGTAAAAAGATTCGAAGATTTAAAGAATACATATAATCAACTGCAGTTAAAATTTATATTATCGTAGAAAATTTCGTTAATTTTTTTCGGTATTGAAATATATAATTATATCATGAACAAAGTTCTATTTTTTAATGTACAGTAGCCCATTTATTGGAAATTAAAATGAGCAGCCCAGAAGTTACTAAAAATTGCTAGAGCAATTACCTGCGAATTTTTTTCCATAATAAATCCTGATAAATGATTAACAGCTTTTATAAATTTCTACAAAAATGAAAAAATTAAATAGCAAATTTTATCTAAAACATTTGCTAAGTATTTTGACTGGAAAACAAGAGTACGATAAAAAATAAAAGAAATTATTAAAGAAAATTTCATATTCTATAACAACTGAATGTATACAAAAATATTTTGCACTCAATGAAGTTTAAAACTTTATTCAAGAATTATAGAAATTTTCGTACTATTTTTCAGCTTCTTGAATACATTGGTTACCAGTCTCTATGCTTTTCGCCTGACTTGCCATCGCATTTTCATTTACAGCTGAACATAAAAATTTCGCATATAATTAGAGATAGGCGAACTCAAGCGAAACTGATATAAATTTCACTCTTCACTTCAATTTTTATTTCTTGGAGCAAAAGTTAATTTTAAACAATTGCAGTCATGAATGATCAAAATAATTTAGTTTTGTTAATAATTACTTATAAAAAAATTTTTGGTGAGCTAATTTATTTTAATTTTATGTAAATAACTAATGAAAGTTAGAATTAAATAAGTAGGGTCAATAACGAAAGTATGTTTTGTTCAATCAAAGGATGAAATACAGAATCATCATCGAGTTCCGTTTTTGATATCGATTCTGCGTATGTTTTCGGTTTTGAATTGCGGCTCTCCAAACTTAACAAAAATAATGTTATGTAATTTGTTCATATGACTGAGAGAAGTATAATGTTTTTTATTCAGCTGATGAACAGAAGAGCAATGTTATAATTATCATTATAAATCTATTTTTGAACATTGGATTATTATTTCATAGTAATGCATTTATCTCCTCACTGACTATTTTTGTTTTTATATCATATTAATTTGAATATAAAGTTAAAATTCTCAGATAATTTAACCATGCAAAATTATGGGTGTTTACTTTTATTTGGATCTTATTTCTAATTATGTATGGGTTGCATATTTTTGAATGAAATCTGATTGAATAATTTGTGTGATTAAGACAAATGTTTTCTTATTAATTGAAAAAATGTTAACTAAGTTGTGATTTTATGTGAAAGATTCTGAAATGCTTTCCTTTTTTTAATAACCGTCGTTTCAAAAAAGTATTTTTCGTAGAAAAATAACTACAAAATTTGAAAATGTTGGTTTCACTGCATTTTATGATGTCCTCTCAAATTTTCATTCTTTATCATTTGGTACAATGCAGTTACATTTAGCTTTTTCTATATTTTGTTTTATGCTATTTCATAATAACTTTTATTTCATTTTCATTGATTTGTGTAGATGCTTATTGCTTTCTCCCCTCCCCCCGCCAAAAAATAAAAGCCGAGCTGATTGCCGAATGGTTAGCGCTCTTGCCTTTGGTTCAACAGTTCGTAGGTTCGAATCCCACCTTAGGCATGGATGTTTGTAGTGGTTCCAAATCCGTTTTAAGCCGTAGGTCCCGTTCTAATTTTCCCTCGTGTGCAAAAAATAACCGTTGAGTGACAAACCAAACCAACCCAACCCCCCCCCCCCAAAAAAAAAAAATTATAGGTATCTTCAAGTATAGTTTTACAAAAATATTTAATCTATTAAGGAAATAGTTTTCAAAGCTCTTAATTAATTACTAATTAACAGAAAAATTATTTAACTGTTGAATACTTATGCTTTAAACTTAGTCAAAAATACTTTAAAAAGTGTGCATAATTTAGATTTGTTTTATCTCAGCTTGTATCTTTAATTAGAATTTTACACTCAATGTGCAGGTTAATGCTGTTAATCTATATGTTCTACATTTTATATTGTTAAATTGATTGTTTCATAAAAAATCTAAAATTTTACTATATTTTTATTACTGCTTATTTATATTTTAATTACTTACTATATTTAAATAAATTCTTGTATTAAACTTAATATAATTAAGATCTAATTCTAAAGCAGTTATTGCTCTTAGATTACTAAAAATACAATAATATTAAAAAAATACTTTGTTATACTTATTTTGTTTGAAATATTACTAAAATTTACTTTTAAAATATTTCAAAAATTAAATGATTATATTTTTTCTATAAATTTATTTTGTACTTAACTAAAATACATCTGATTAAAATTTAATGTGGCTCTTACATTTTTAAATTTTTAGGAATAATTACTTGTCTTCCAATATTCTCTAAATTGAGTTTATTTCTTCATCATTCACAATAGCTTTCATTATGTTATATGTTTTATGTAAATTTTGTAATTATTTTTGTTCCAGGATCAAATTATGGCTGTGCAAATACTGGATGATGACCATCTTCTTATAAGTCTCATTATCACAATAGCTATGCAGCTGATATTTTTTTTTATTGCTGCAACTTTTCAGTTTGATAAAGTTACAGATTTTGCAGGAGGAGTTAATTTTATTATCATAGCTCTTTTAACATTTACCCTTTCACAGGTGATTTTTTTTAAAAATAATTATTTTTTAATGAATTTATGATGATTTCATTAAAATAAATTTGTAATATTTAAAATATTTTTTCTAAAATTAACTTTATATTAGTAATATAAGCATTTTGACTATAAATGAGATGATCCCCCCTTTTTTAATATCGTTAGTACTTACCTTATAGTTCAGTAGTCAACTGTTTGATCTTTAGTTCTATTGTTTTTTAAACCAATTTCATCTCAGTTGTAAATAACTAAAAGGACCTTAAATTTTAATTTCATTTGAATGAACCCTTCGTCGTACAAAATGCTCTTGAAAAAAGTTTATTTCATTTTGATGGGCTGGTTCTGAAATAAGATAGCTCTGAAAATGTATTATGAAAACAGTACTTGATTTCAATAATTTTACATACAAGTTAGAATTTCTTTTTAATCTCTTGTAACAAATCATGAGAGGCATTTTTCTTATATTCCCCCCCATCACAAAAACAAATTTGTTTTAAATAATTATTCATATTTAAAATTATTTGTTAGCATTTAAAATTATTTTATTATAATCTATTATTTATAAAAATTTTATCACAAGATATATTATTGATGACTCTCTTCAACATCAGAAAATAAATCTTACTGCTGATTACAGGGTGTGACTTGGTTCAAATAAGTTTTGTATAAAGCATTACTCAATTGATATTATTGAAAATATTTATAATAGGGTTTTGCTGAAACTGCTGTTTATTGAAAAATATAAAGTAACATATTAATCTTTGAGAAAAAGATAACATATATAAACATTTATCCATTTGATTATTTATATATATATATATATATATATATATATATATATATATATATATATATATATATATATAATATACACTTATTTCTTTATTTGTAAATTCATGAACCAACATTTTGTATCTAAGCAAGGCATTAAAATTTATTAATGATGCAAAACAAACAAGATATGATAAAGATTATGAATCACATATCAAATATCACAGAATTTTCTTGTTATTTCTAAGATTAAAGTTATTTATTAGTTAGAAATGAGTGATTAAGGTGTATTTATTACTATTTTTTTGGTATTTAAATGCCTCACATTTTTTTCTTCTCTTGTGAATTTATTGTACTGAAGTTTGATTATGAACTATTTTATTATTTTTTATTTGAGAATTTTTACCTTGTGACATGTTAGTAATAAGAATAAAAATATAAAAATAAAAAAAAAGTTTGCAAATAGTTTCTAATAAAATATTTATTAAAAATTTTTCTTGGAAAACCTTTTAATTTTCATTTCTTTTTAATTAATCAAACAAGTACATACTTTAAAAATGCACCATAAGGCTAAATGCTATTGAGCAGATGCAATAGAAAAAACGGTAAGTTGTTAGCATATATAAAATTGGTTTTGATGAAGACTAGGTTTCTAATTAATAAAGCAAAGTGCCTGTTTCAAAAAACACAATGTCATGCTTCCAGGTGAGGGTTAAAAACTGAGCAATAAATCAAAATCAATAATGTAATAATAGATTTTTTTTAATTAATCATGTTGCATCACATATCCATAAAAATATCTACATTGTTTCTAAGAAAGAGTAAAAATAATTTAAGCAATAAAGCTAAATCAAGAACATGAATAAAATTAGTGATTACAATTCTAGGATTTTAATTAATTAAACAGTGAAACATACGTAAAATCTTTACTACAATTAAACAAAAATCAAAAAATACCTATATTCATAATATATTCACCAGCTTTTTAAATATTTGAATTTTAATTAATTGATCAGTTGCATGTACAATATGATTGATTAGATTATATTTAGATTGGTTAGAAAAGAATCTAGGTCTGTGACCAAAAATCTATACTCTAAAAAAAAGCCCTTATTTAAAAAGACCAAGAAAATTCAGCTGCTATTTTTAACAGGGATATTCTGCTATATCCAACCCAACCATACACCATCAGCAATTACAGTGCACATAATTATTTTTCTGAACACATTTCTTTCAAAGATAATTAGTTGATTTTGATTTTCCTGTAATCTCATCAAGCTTCTGTTTAAGTTAGATAACTTTGCTGTTTTAAATTCTTTATGTGCTAATACATGAAGTAAATATTTGATCATTATATGTTGAAATTCTATCACAGGCTAGTCAACTGAACAGGCATTTCAACTCAGGTTTTTAAGCAACTAATTCTACCATGCAAAAAAAGAATATTTTTAAATTTCCACGAAATATCTTACTTCAAATAAAGCTTTTTATTTAAATTCAAACAAACCAAAAATTTCATATTTAAGTTTACTAAACCTTATCCTACGACAACTCTAAAATGGCTCAACAAATCATTTAAATAAATAGCATTAAGATTCAATTGTTGCTAAAACTTCAATCACTAATTCCACATATATGAGAATTCATTCCTGATAATTGAAATATACATCAGATTAAATGAAAGAACCCATTGTGGTGTAATAATCTATCAATTTGGGGTATTTTGCAGTTACACCAGATTGTAGAATTTGGTCAGATTTATGTATTTTAAGATATGCATAAAAATCTTGTATATTTTTTACTAATCTTTTATGTTTGATTATGGGAAGTTTGTTTCTTGTTTTGTTGTAGACTACTATTTTCTTAGATTTTGTTGCATAAATTTTCTGTTGTATTTAAGTTACATTGCAATATTATTCCTTGTCATTTAAAAAACAATAGTCTATTAAATTCTCAAAATATCTAAATTTAGTTGATATATGTATACAATATTATCAGTTTTGTTTATATAATTTTTCAATTTTCAGACTTATGAGTTAAGGCAAATATTAGTAACCACATTTGTTTGCGTTTGGGGTCTGCGACTTTCAGGATTCCTATTTTATAGGATAATTGTGATAGGAAGAGATAAGCGATTTGATGATAGACGGAGCAATGTTATTCGGTTTGCTGTATTTTGGACTTTTCAAGTATGTATTAAACATTTCAAAATGCCCCTATATTATTCATAATTCTTTTGTAACATTTTATAATTCATGTTTTGAAATTTAATATTAATTTAATTGTAAAGAATTATTTACTTTTATCTATATTGTTTCTACTTCATCAATTCTCAAAATAATAGCGTATACAATTTTGTATGTAACATTCAGAAAATTATTTTTACTTTTAGAGGATCATTACAACTCCTGTAACTTCCGTTGCTTACTTTTTTTATCTATGTTCATAAAACTTGTCTTATACATCTTTATATATCCTTCTCACACAATTTTATTTTTTAGAAGTAATTACACTATTACTGGCAAAATTTCCATTAATGCATTCCATATTCATGTCTTCTTGATATTGAATCCTTTAAATGACAATATTTCATATATAAACATAGTGTGTATAATTTAATTCTTTTAAATGCATGTACTTTTTAGTAATTTTAATAATTTTTTTTATACATTTTTTTTATACATAAATTATTTATTTTTCTGTATATATATATATATATATATATATATGTTGATGTGAAAAATAATATTTAATTTTTTATCAAAGTAATTGTACATAAAGTTTTATTTATTTTTTATTAGATAACAGTACATATTAAATTTTTAACTCTAAAATGTATACTTGCTCTTATTATTTGTTGTTTATTATTTGATGTTTTTGATTTGAATATGTTCATATTTATTTTACAGGATTTTACTAAATTAAAATCATTTTTTATTAATTTGATTTTTAAAGAAAAGGTAATTTTATAGTGTAGTTTAATATATGTTTGGAAAATTTTGCTTTAAAATTATTGTTGTGTATTAATTACAGTGTATAAAGGTTTATAAAGATCTCTCACACACACACTCATTCACATCTAAAGTCTAAAGTAACCATTAAAATATTAGAATATGTCTACTTATTATAAATTATGTACATAATTATTATACTTATAAATTATTTATATCATAAACTATGTAATGAATTATCTAAAGATGTCTTCACATAATTAATTGTAAAAATAACTCAAATTTTTGTCTTACACGTTGATTATAATTCATGTAAATGGTTTTTATGTTTTATAATAAGAATTTGTGATTACTTTAGTAAATATTGGAGCAAGTTTTAGATTTTATAAATGTTTTTCTTGAATATAAATAAAATAATTTAACAAAGCTACTTCTTTTCTCATATCTCAGAAGTCCTAATTTTTTATACAATTTTTATTTAAATAAAATGGCATATATTATCCTTTCTATTCTGTAGTTTTTTTTTAATTGTTCAAGTTTCCTTTTAGAGCCTTATGTGTTACTTACTTTTACTTGCATTGCATACTACAATATAATGAATGTAGTTATCTGAAGAGAAATAAAAAGAATGGCTCTCAAAAAGCTAATTTGCTTGAAATAAATATGAATAAAGCAAATAATTATAAAATTTTATCCTATATTTTTCTTTAGGATAAAATTTTATAATTATCTGTATAATGTATTTTCTAAACTAAATATTAAGGATTAAAGCTCTATGGACTATCAGAAATCATGATATGATTAATTTTTCTGCATGTTATAGTAAAGGTATCTTTATTTAACATGCAGAAAAAAGAAAGTTATTCTCAGGAATAATGTTAGTAAAAACATTCTTAAAATTATCAAGCATTATATCAGTCCTTGTAATAAAAAAACTGATATAAAATTGGACTTTTTTAAAGCAATATATTACTTGATCTTATATTTCAGTGATAAACTAACTGGAAAAATTATATTCCTGTTTTCCCAAGATTGAAAACAAGAGAACTTTTTTGACTTTGACCAGGGAATTGTCAGATGGGTATAAGATCCTGGATTTAGATAGATCGCTTTTGTTTAGACCCCCTATCTTTCAAAACCATATTTATAATTAAAAATATGATTGCCACACACACATCTAGACCTGGAACTACCTGTTTGTAAGAAGGTCTCCACTGATTCTGAGCTAAGGATGGCTATCCTAGCTACTATCAATGAGCGTTATCCATCATCTGTTTGGTTCCATTTATATACAGATAGTTCAGCTGTGGATGTCACTAGAAATGCTGGTGCAGGAGTATACTCTAAGAGTTTCAGGCTTTGCCATACTGTTGGGAAATACTATAACATCTACAATGGTGAAGTGGTTGCTGTGCAGTTAGCAAATGGAGAAATCAGAAAGGGTAATGAGAACAACATAGTATTTTTTATAGACTCTCAGCCCACTATCAAGTCTCTCTCTTCAATTGCTCCTAGCAGTATTGGATTTGTTTATCTCTGTCAGATGCCACAATTAGTTCTCTACTAGAAGAGGGACGTCAAATTGTGCTGCAGTGGATACCCAGCCACTGTGGTATCGTGGGAAATGACACAGCTGACAAATTGGCAAAGGCTGCCTCAGATCTACAATAGCCTTCTTCAGCTTTGGAGTACCATACTGTTAAAAAAATTATTAAATCAAATATAGCCTTCTATCATAGAAATGCTTACAAGATGTGCACGAAAGGGAAAACATGAGCTTCCTTACTAACAAAGCCAATTCCATGCAAATCCACAAAGATGCGGGAGTGGCTAATTTTCGCCTTGAAACTGGGCATGATTACCTGCAAAAACACCTTCACCATTTGGGTTTGAAGGACTCTCCAATCTGCCCTTTTTGTGGACTAGAGGATATGATTGGTGACTATATTTACACTTGCCCTGGACTTTTGGATGTTGCAGTTACAAATTCTGCTGAAGATGACTTTTCATTCACCTCAAGATTGTATTGGGCTGCCGAATAGAGACTGATGGTTTTTCAACCATCGGTCTCAATGATCAGGTCAACAAGGTCAAGCATAGGATAAAAAAATATTTCAGTGATTGAGAAGATTATAAACAATGTGTGGAAAGTTAATTCGAAAGCAAAAGTTTACATACAAAAATATTCTGAATTTTTTAAATAATTTAAAAGAAATAGCAATTTACATACAAACAATGCAACCTATGTTAAAAAAAAACACTTAAGAACAGAATATGATTGGAAATAATGTGTAGGGCATAGAAATGCTCAGTAACAAATAGCAATTGTTTTGAATTTTCACATAATTTAGGAATATAATAAATTTATAAATATATATATATATACAATTATTTATTATGATAATATACAGTTATTTATTTATTTTTTTAGACATTTGTCTATATTTATGTTAAGCTTCTATTGATGTATATTTATATATTTTATGTACATACCTTTTTGATGCTCTTTCTGAGCTGATAGCCAAATGGTTAGTACTGTTGTCTTTGGTTCTACAATTTGTGGTTTTGAACTCCACCTTGGATTTGGATATTTGTTGTGGTTTGGAATCCTATTTAGACTATAGGATATGGTCTAATCAGCCCTCATGATAAAAAAATTAACAATTGAGCGACAAACCAAGCAACCAATCAAAGCAATTATTGATATTCTTGTTATTCTAAATTTTATTTATTGGCATTATGAACTATGTTTTATTGTATTATATTCATAAAATTGTGCTAATTTTATAGTGCTTAGTTCAAATTTATTTAAAAAAGCCCTTAGTTCACACTTTATTTATAAAAAGGAATTGAATTTCCTTCTTTATAGAAAATTAATGCTTAAAGTGATTTCTACACAAAATAATTTTGTTTACTCTTATTTTTGTGCATGTATATTATTTTAATGTGTATAACCACTCAATATAAATAGATTATTTTTTTCCCATATTGCCTTTTATTTTTATTATATGTTATATTTAATTCCTGAACATCATTTAGTGCTGACAAAAAAAAAAAAAAAAAAAGTAAATAAAAATATTATTTTATTCTTCACTCATAGTTTTTAACATTCACAAAAAATTTATTATCATATTTGATAATGTAATGTAAGTTAACTACTTTATAAGTAAAGTATCTCAGTGGATTGATCAATCTGTATGTAAATGTGTATAATTATAAATATACATATTTATATCTTTATACGTATTATATGTATTTCTTTAAAATTTTAAAGGTTTACTCTTCTATCATGGATTTTTAATCTTTTCATATGAAATTTTCTCTCTAATTGCTATTATAATCACAAAAATTTACACTTCTTTTTATTTCCTATATTTCTTAGACAAATTTATCCCATTTTTAAAATTGTTCTGAGATTTGGAAGAAATTTTGCAAATATTCATGTTGTCTTGTGCTGGCTGGCATTAAGGGGTGCGCTGCTCCTCTTTGCCAACTGAACTGTAATTTGGTATCCAACTTTCTCAGTACTCACATGCCATAGGTACCTATTTATAGAGTAGGTAATCATTTACAACCCATTCATATAAGGAAAGGACAAAGATAGGAGAAAGTACATCCAGAACCGGGATTCGATCCCAGGATCTCCCTATCTACAATCAGGCATGCTGATCCCTAGACAGGGAGGCAGCATAAATATTCGTTATATATGTATATATATATATATATATATATATATATTATGTATATATATATATTATGTATATCTTTTTAATAATAAGTGAATAATTTATTTTTATTTTAATTAAAAGCATATATTTTCAGCTCACTCAAAATCAAGTCTACTATTTGCGCATTATAGAACTAAGTTAAATTTTTTAAAAGCTAATATTTAACTGTATAATTTTTTTTTTTTTTTGATTCAGTATAGTTAAGTTTTTACAAGTTAAAATGCATTATGTATATAATGCATTTATTTTACGTGGAAAATCTTATTAAACTTTTCATTACTGTATTACTGTTTTCATATGCTATCTAAAAGTATCACCATTTCATTCCATTATTATTTTATTCCATCTATACAGTTTTGTCTTATTATTGCTTCTTTATTCCAGGCTATTTGGGTGTTCACAGTGAGTTTACCTGTCATTTTTATCAATTCTCCTAGAAAGATTAAAGAAATGAATCCACCACCTATGACAAATTTAGATATTGCTGGAACAGTGATGTTTGTTGTTGGATTTCTGTTTGAAGCTATATCTGATATTCAGAAATTTCAATTTAAGCAAAATCCAACTACTAAAGGAAGGTGGTGTGATGCAGGTATTTTATGGAAAAAAGATAGTTTTCACAAATATATCTGATTTTACACATATGTTTTTTCATGGAAATTAAACAATTTTGGAATTCTTATTCATAAAAAAAATTAAAGTTAAAAATATTTTTAGGTATGCAAAATATTGTGAAATTCTACTAATGGATGTAAATTTGGCAGGATGTTTTAAATTTCATTACTAATAACTATATAATTTTCTTGCCTACTTAAATTCTATGCAAGAAATTTCATGATTTTGTAAAATTTCTGATTTTGAATATCTTAAGTAGAGAAATATTTTTTGTTATTTAGATGTTACAACAAGGCTTCTTTGCAAAACCTTTAGAAAATAAATCTACATAAATGTATATTAAGAACTATAAAAACACATATATTTTCAAATATAAATATAAAATAATACAATTTATCCATGTTCAATTAATAGCATGTACGATCACTTTTTAATATTTCTTTCTTTTCTTTTTTTTTTTTTTTTAACTAAATGAGTATTAAAAAAGATCAAGAAACCTCTTGCATTGGCAACTGACCAGAGTCAACTGCTGAACAGTATTAAATGAATATCATGAACTGCATTGGTTTTCAAAATAATTTGATCAGAATCAAAACACTTTTAATTAACTGAGAAGTAACATACAACTATAAAAGCATCCTGTATGTCATACTTTGTCAGGAGATAACAACCAAGCAACTATTCTCTATCAATTATATGAACAATATATGAATAAGTAAATTTTAATGGAATTCTAAAATAAATTTTCAACAAAAGAGTTTCAATTCCCTTATAAAATTAACTTTAAACTTCAACTGAAAATATAAAATCAATTACAACTTCTTCAAATTCAAACAAAATGAAAATCTGAAATTCGAACAAATCACTTTTAACTGTACAATTAGTAAAAAAGACTTACTAGAATTTTAAATAAAGAACATTCTGGAGGATTAAAAGGTTATTGAAACTGCAAAATAATTCTTAGGTATTCGGAATTTGCTATTGAATTGCTGATGACTCATTCCTGTATTGAAATTTATATTTATTCTAATGCTATAATCAATTTCTTATAGAATAATCAATTAATTTGGTTCATTTGATACCTTCACTGGGTGATAAAATACTGTGCTGTGCAAAATTCTGCATATTTTTAAGCTTTTAGAACATTTTCTTGATCTATTTGTTGGTGTATGAAAATACTTGTAAAAAGTAATATGTATATATGTATGTATGTATATGTATATATATATATATATATATATATGTATATATGTATGTATGTATATGTATATATATATATATATATATATCCATCATAATTTAAAATGTACTGCTGTTTTCTTTAATTCATTGTTGAATGTTAAAATTAAAGAGAATTTCAAGAAAATTATAAAATTATAAATTTAATAAATTTGCAAGGGAAAATAGACTGATATATATACTTGACTATTTGCTTAAAATAACAAATAGTTTGTCCAAAAGTTTATTCATTTATTGAAAATGAAAACTTTCTCTTTGATGGACTTTTTGAAAGGGTTGTTTCAATCACTCATAAATCATCCCTCTGGAGAAAAGAAGAACTTATGTAAATATATTTTTCAGAAAACTTGAAGGCTAATGCAGTAATGTTTTCTATAATGGGGCAGATTCTTTTTTTATGCTTATGTATTTTGACCCAAGAGTACTTTTGCAGAGATAGCAAGGAATTTACCATATTTTTCTCAGGAATTGATTAATATTGAATTTTATTTTCTTTGTAGTAGAAAAATTCAAGCATGTCTAAAAAAGTAAATAAATAAAATAAAATAAAAACAAAATAAAAATTAATTAATTTGTTTAAAAAATTAACATTTAAAAATAGTACATTAAATAGTTATTCAAGATACTTCAACTGTAAGAATATTGTCATGTCAAAAAAGTAAATAAATAAAATAAAAACAAAATAAAAATTAAAAATGATTAATTTGTTTAAAAAAATTTTAACATTTAAAAATAGTACATTAAATAGATTAATGTACATTACATTACATAGATTAATGTACATTACATTAATTTGAGATACTTCAATTGTAAGAAAAAATCTTGATATATGTATAAAATTTTTGTTGTATGTCACTGAGATTATATACCAAACATATTAGTCTTATTTGTAGCTTTACATTTTATGGCTTTCAATGATGAAATATTTTACATTGTGTTCTATTGTTACCATATTTAATAGCTTTGTTTTCATGCATGTCTTTATAAATTATATGTTTTTAAAAAAAGTTCATAAATGTGCATTATTTTTATTTTTACAGGTTTATGGAAGTATTCACGTCATCCAAATTATTTTGGAGAGATACTTTTGTGGTGGGGAATATTTGTTATTTCAATTAATGCCATTCGAGGTATAGAATGGATTTCCATTCTGAGCCCTATATTTACCACTTTGATTATCCTCTTCCTCAGCGGAATTCCACTATTAGAGAGAAATTCGGACGAGCGCTATCGAAAGTATGAGAATTGTGTATTTTTAATAGGCAATGATTTTTTAAATTTATAATTAATTAAATATATTGCTCATTATTTTTAAAATAATTATTATTTATTGTTTCATTATTATGTAATGTAAATTTTCTGCGAAAAAACTTCTATTTATGCTTTTCATCCTTGATGCTAAAATGCCAGGAATTCAATTTAATAACAAAATTACATTTTCACATTCATTTGTTTATAAGATGTAATTTTTATTTTGAAAAAATTGATTATATTGATTATTAAATTAAGTACATATGTACTTTAAAAACGTGTTTTTGTATTTTCTAAATTTTCATTAAATTCAATGAAATTAAAGTGAAATTTTTTTTTTGTAAAGACCATGTTTTGAAATATATATTTCTTGTTTAATAAATCCATATTATAAAGTTTTTCTTCAAATATAAACATTTCTAGAATAGATTGCATTGTAATAAGTATGTTAAATGTTAAAATGAGTATTTATCAAAATGAGTATTTATGTTTCATAAAGTTTTTTAACATTATATATTATTTTAATTTTGATATCCTATAGTCACAATTAACATAAAACCTATTATTTAATGGAATAACAGTGGATAAAATTTGAAACTTGTGACACATATATATTTTTGTATCATTATCAATTTTTTAAATTTTCCTCATAAATCAGAATCACCATTTAGATAAAAATATTATTTATGATGATACTTATATTTATCAGTCATATTTTTATTTATTTTTTTATCAAAAGTTAATATATTTGATTATGTTTTGTAATAAATTATGATCAAATTGAATATTCCAGTTATTAATCATATTAGTAAAATTAAATTGATAATTTACATGGGATTGATTAAGTGGTTAACTTACTTTTCTTTTTTTTTTTTGCAGTGTAATGTTTCAAACTGAGTTGCAAAAATCTATATACCTTAATTATATTTATGTGCATTTAAATTAAATAGAATAAATGAAAAATATTAATTAAAAGAAATTTCTACTGAGATTAAAAGCAATCAAAATGAATATGTTTAAAATTAAATGAAAAATAACCTAAGATTACCACTTACAACGAAATAAGTTCAATTCCCATTTTGTTGGCTTTAAACTAATGTGTTTTATTGAACAATATATTTATCTAATTACATTATAAATATAATAATTATCTAATACATAATCAGCAAATATTTATCTAATTACAATAATAAAAAATAAAATCATATAATGTTTAATGAAGCTGGTAAATTTTAATATAGTCCATTGATATGTTTAATATATAAATCCCTTTCTTAAGACTGCATTATTTTGCTGAATTATTAATCAAAAACTTCTAAAATGCTTAATGAAACTCCAGCTTTTGTGTATTTCACAAGTGTGTTAAGTATTATGTATATTTTAAGTTATTGTCAATTTGTGTACCTTAGTTATTTGTTTTTAACACTTCACAATGCTTCACAGTCACATTATTTTCACAAAGCTTTATGAACTATTTGAGCTTCCCATTTATCTTTCATATCAATTTTCCTTGGGTATTTATTTGCAAACACTAGTACTCTATCTTGCTAGAATATATATATATATATATATATATATATATATATATATATATATATATATATATATATATATATATATATAATTTTGTGGCTATTATGATTATAAGAGGCTGTTTTTTAATTAAATATATTTTCTGAAATGACTGATTTCAATATTCAAAATTGACTAATTATGCATTTCAGCATCGAAGAATACAGAGTCTATAAAACCACAACCAGTCCACTTATCCCTCTGCCGCCCACTGTCTATGCTGATATCCCAACACTGTTTAAAGTGCTTATATTTTGGGAGTTTCCACTATATAACTATCTGGATCCAGAGAAGGGGGCATCAGATAGAACAGATGAATCGGCTCCTGTACAGACATAAAATATCACAAGTGTGCAAAAAATATTGCATAAAAAATCATGAGATTTTTAATAAGTACAGAAAATGTATTTGTTAATTATTTGTATACTTTTTACATACTTTGATTTTTGATATATTTTATTTTATATAAAATTTTATACCTTCTTCAATCCTTTAATGTAATTTTTATATGTCTTTCATATATACATAATTTACAATAAGTTTTCCAGTTAAATTTAACTTTGTATAATTTGTTTAACAATTTTAAAATTTTTTATTTCACCAATTTAAATTATTTTAATATTCTTTAGGAATGTGTTGTTTACTGAATTCATTTTAACATGATGTTAATAACTGAATAAAATTCAGTTAGCTTTAAGAATAGCAAAAGTTAATGCACTTAAGGATTTCAAAATAACATTTCAATTTAGTTGTATCACCATGTTTGATGGGAAATATTAAGATGTGATACACAGTGAGATCCATAAAGGGGTTAAAATGATAAAAGCAATATGGCAAATCTGTTAAATAATGTTTATCTTTTAAGTACTGATCAAGTGACAATGGTGTTAATCTTACGTGTGTGCCTGATCCAGCCTATGCCTAATGTGGCCTTGCAGGATATGATATAAGGTGTATTTTCTCATATGATCTTACATTTTAGCCTGTGCAATTGTTCTTTGTAGATAATGTTGTAAATACTTCGTTAAAAAATTCTTGTTTAAATAAATAGGATAATAAGAATGAAAAAATCAAGCAGAAATTTATCATAATTATATATATTAATGAGAAATATTTTGTGCCAATAATGAAGATAATCTGAAATTCTCATAGATTTAATTGTTAGAAAAAGCATTAATAGTTTTTTCCAGCATGTAACAATTACTGTATTGCTACTTTATGAAGTAATTAAGCTTTACCCAGATGAATTATAATTGCTCTGTCATAAACTGAAGTTTTGTTTTATATGTATACTATATATATCTTTATAACCAAAACTTCAAAATATTACTTTGTTTTATTTTGATTAAAATTTATGAAATTCTTATATTTCTTATCAAATTGAAACTTATAAATTTGTATATTTACAATGTATTTAAATTATTAACTTTAAGTTAACTGTTAAATTAACTGTTTTTGGAGTGTTTATAATTGTTTTATAAAAAATGTCAATTACTTTATTTTGTTACATATTAAGCTGTTAAACAAAAGCAATTGTTCTATTTATGAGACTATCACTGCTCAAAATATAACACTATGTTGATAGTACTGTTAATGTGTCCGATTGTGTTTCTGAAGTGTTACATTTTTTACCAATCCACGTTATTGTTAGGAAGGAATTATGTTTTCCCTGTATATCTGTATCTAAATTTAATGAAATCAATGATTTTGCTGTATACTAGATATAATTTATGCGAGAAATATAAACTTTGTATGTGTGATTTATCAAACAGAAAATTGTTCTTAAGTGTTTGAAAATGTGTGTTTTAAAAATGTTATTTTAAAAATATGTTAAAAATATTGTTAAACAGAATATTTATACAGATGTTAATGATTATTTAACTGTACTTGCCTAGTACGATTATATATTAATGAAATAAAATATTTTCATGTTTTTTATAATGTACATGTATATTGTCTTTTTAATTTATTTCTAAATTTATTAAAAAAATTGATTTTTAACTTTTAAAGTATCATTTTTTTTAAAGAAAATGGTTGATATTTTGTAACTTAGTATTTTTAATGTCTTGTAACAACTGCAATTCTTATTTTTAGATTTTGCATTTAATTTTATGTATAATTATAAATAATAATCATCTATAGAAGAATTTGTATAAAAGAATTGCCTTTGTTTCTCCTTCAGATTACATGATATCTATCAATTCGTAATATTCTTATTTTTGAAGTAAAAGATTCTCATGGTATATCTCAGGGATAGGATTATCATATTAGTCCATATGGCATCATGTTTTGGTTTTGACTGAGAAAATATCTTTATTTAAATATTTTTTTTAAAAATTTGCTCATTGAAGCCATTTTTTTTCAACATTTTAACTATGTTAAAGACACCTCTGAGACAAAAGTTGTATCACTCTTTCTCCTTATCAACAGAAAAATATGCATATCTTTATCAATAGAAAAATATATTTCTTTAATGAAGCAAATTATATGCTTTAAGACTGAATACAAACTTTGAAATACAAACTTTTGAACGAGTAGTAATTAGTTTTCCACATTATATCCAAAATATTTGTAATTTTATTCATTGATAAGGTTAAAATGTTTGACTGCTAATAATTTTTTTGAATATTTATTTCAAGTATACTTTTTATTAATAAATCACATTATTTTAAACAATTATTTTGAGGATTATTTCATATAAATCATGAAAACAGCAAATGTTTCTTATATTTCATTTCAAATAAGATTCTTTTTTCCTTTAATGATTTATTTTACTTAGGAGTGATTATCATTTTAATATTTTAAAATATGGTACTTCTCTACATGTGTTTTTTTTACATTTTATAATTTTTATTTAATTCCATGAAATCTCACAAATTGTGTTGTTTAATTTCACCTTTTAATTTTAATTTATATATATTCTTGTTGAACTTAAAAACTAATTTCTGTGCTTCTAATAACTGTCAAAAAACTGTGTGCACGAATAATTTAACTTTACCAATTCTCAAAATAATTATACCAGTTATTGAAACAAAAGCAATTCTTAAATACAATAATATGCAGCAAAAACTTTAATAAATTTTATTATTTTCTTAATAAAGAAAAATGCTATGAAGACTCATAAGGATTTTGCTGTTTTTCATTTACCAGGTTAATGCTTATTATTTAGTGTTATTTTAGTTACTGTATTTTCCTGCTTATAATCTGCAGTGGATTATTATTCGCAATAACTTTTTACCGAATAAAAGAAAAAATAAAGTGTCATATAATACACAGCTGTGTATAATTCGTGGCAATTTTTTCATTGAATATTTGAATACTGCTGATATTGTAGTGCAAAATAAAATTAAAAATATACAGCGTGATTAAAAATGTAATAAATTGTACAAAAATATTTATTATGAAAAAGATCTGTTTGGATGCACCCCAACAAAAGGAGATAATCTGAAATGAAAGCATGACGTCGATCAAGATCCGAGAAGATTCTAGTAAAACTTATCGATATTTAGTTATTAATAACTTTTAAAACGAGGTTAAGCATATTTTAAAAATAAAGTATATTTATTTCGTTAATAATTAAATAAAAGAAAGGGATATTTTCAAACTACACATAGGATACATTTTTTTGTACTGCACATGCCTTATTTGTCTCATTACATTAAAGCATTTATTGCTGATTTTTGTTTGCCTTCTGTATAGCTTTTAGTTTAAAATTTGTTGTGTAATTTAAACGTTTTGGATTCCACTGGATGATTCATGAATTTGAATGTTTCCAGAACGAAACATCTCAAATCAAGATAGAATGCGAAATGATGTTGGCCCATAGCAACTGTAACATCGTTCCAAGGAACCAAATTCGTTCTTGAATTAAAATTGAACAATGCTTATTATGGTTAAAATAAATCAGCTGGGTCGTGTTGCCATCTGTTATTTATGTTATGAAACATCATTTCTTTCAAAACTTTACTGTAAGCTTTTCTGATAGGGAAAGTTTTCTTTTTTATCAGATTATCTGCAGTGACATATAATACACACAATGAAATTTAAAACTTTTTATAACACATAACCTGTGGATTATATACAAGAAAATATGGTAAAATTCTATGTTTATGAATGTTTTATTTAATTAAATAATGATATGAATTTTTCTTCATTTAGTTTTAATTAATGTGTATGTATTTTATTAATTATGTGCCAAAATATTTACAAGTCATAAGTATTATATTGATGTAACTTGTATTATTTAATCCAAATAAATCTTTTTCTCATAATTTAATTTTAAAATGGATAGTTATACTATGAAGTGGAAGTATTATTTTCAACGAATAAATTTAGTATTAATAGTCACATGTTAAATTTAGTTTTTTTTTTTAAATTATTAATAATTACAGTACAAAGATTCTTCTGTAGAAATTATTGAAAAGTTAGAATTAGTACTATAGTATTAAATATTTAGTAATAGAAAATAATTCTTGAAACACTGAATGCTTTCAGCACCTATTTTCATATTTTGTATTTCAAAAAATCTATGCAGATATAAAGTATACATAATGCAACTATTATTTTTTCAAATCCCTTTTAGAATTTTTTCTGTGTTTAAAAATTTATGTGCATACATTTTAGATAGTTTTTGTTTAATACTTGAGAAGATTTTTTATGGCTGTAAGGAAATAATTATTTGTAATTTGGGTCAAACAGTTTTTGCTTGAGAGAAGAGAAATTTTTAGCTCATGTTAAATTTAATTTTTAAACTAAATGGTAGGAAAATTCAGTTTTATCTTAAAACATATGTATACAAATTCTGAGTTTTCATGATCATATCATAAATTTTTTATTTATTTATTTTTTTTTATTTTGTGCAATATTGTATCAAAATCGCATTTTCTTTTACCAAAAATTAATTCTTTTTGAAATGTATTAGCTGTGCCTACTGTATAGGTTGCTTTTATAATTTAGGGAATTTTTTATTTATAAATGAAATTTTCTTGCACAAAATTTCTTAAAGTTTTTATTTGAATTAGAAGAAAATTCAATCTATAATTATTATCATTTCTTATAATTTTAAAAAGAATCTTAAAAGTAAGATTCTCTGTTAGTTTCTTATTCGTATATTATTTCTTTTATTTTGTCATATCTACTCTCAGAGAAATTATTTGGAAAATATTTTTTACAATTGGAGTATATTTTATATTCCTGATATAATTTTTATTAAATAGGAATTGTGATTTTTATATTTTGCAATTCATATGAGTGCCAAAATATTTGTAACATAATAAAGTTCCTGCTCCAGTGTACTTTTCTGTACTTATCCCATAACATAATGTTATAAAGTTAATATTTGTTATATTTTTTTTTAAAAAAAAGAAAAGAAAATGGAAGACTAAATTTTTTACAAACATGCAGAGACAAATTTTAATCCCCAGTGATTATTTTTTGTATGTTGTTCTGATTTGTGCTTCTTTTTAATTCTCACAGATCAATCATAAAACTGCCAAACTAAAATTTCGATATTTATATATTTATTATAGTGAATGTGATGGAACAACTTCAATATGATAATGCACTATTCACTGATTTTCCTTATTCATATATTCAATATGAATAATTATTAGTTTTTATGTATGTTTGTTCTTATGTAATATATATCTGTAAAATACAACTTAAATACTAAAGATTGCTAGTTCTTTTTAGGTTATCATGTTTTTTTTTGTTGCTATTTGTATTTACACTGGACACAGGAATTTGGCAAATAAAAAAATTTTAAACTCTCAAAATTAAAAAAAAATGAATAATGAATTATAAGCAATCACATTCATCTCAATAATTGCTTACAAATCATTTTATCATCACTACCTTTTGAAAAATAAATGTTCCTTCTAGATATCTTCTCATTCAAAATCAAATTAAAAATATTTAACTAATTATCTACCTATACTAGATTA